>BJKM01000566.1:12500-214355 GCA_015082035.1 Chaenogobius annularis
ACACACACACACATACACACCACAATGCACACACACACACACACACACACTTGTATGTCTAACCTAATTATAAACCAATCCAGTAAAGTTTATAGAATTCTTCCGAAAGACTAAAATCCCATTGTTCTTCCAGACTGATCCATAAAGGCCTCGACTCAACATGAAGCCAGTGAAAGACTCCAGCACTGGCCTAATGTGCTCCTCTTCATCATCTTCCTGCTCATTTAAACTTTTATAGCTCTTTAAGGACACGCTGCAGCAGAGTTCAAATACTCCTTTACAAAACTAAGCGTGGCACATTTTTCAGCGTCTCTTTTAGGAAACATATCTCTGATTCGATGTTGCGCGCGTGTAAAAGGTCTGTTATCAAACCATCAGCTCAGAGCTGCTGAGGACAAAATGGCCGCTCAGGCCGATTGGCTCAGTTTATCTCTGAATAAATGATGATGATGATGTTTTTTCCTTTTTCAGTGTATTTACATTTATTTTTTCATACCAAAATCACAACCGCCGTTGCCTCTGTTGTCAAAGAGTCTCTAAAAGCGCAGCAGGAGGCAGAGCGTTTAGCTCCTGAGCTCCTTGTTCTGAATCATCTCCTGTCCATGTTCAAAGAGGCCGACACAGTCTCTCTCTGATGCTGACCTGAAGATCCTCATTTGCCAGAGGAACTCTCTCTGCTCTAGATGAACAGCTCATAAACCAAAGTGTATGCAGAATTTACACAAAACATTTGTTTTTGTCCTTCTAACATAATTCAACCAAATAAAAGGCGCTCTCATACAGTATATTGTATGTATTAATTTGGCCCAGTGGTTGCTGGGTAATTTCCCACCATGATGTCATAGTTACAAACAGGGCGTAAAATTATAACCTAAACAATTTTACTTTCTGGATAACATTTGTATAATTTTTTGCTAAATTTCAATATATTGATCTTGACTGCATTTTAGTTCAGTGAGTGGTCCGACCTGTAAGGGCACTTTAACACATAACATTAAAATGATATGGTTGTACACCTGATCTGCCTCGACAATACAACAACCAACCGACACCAACATGCACCCCTCTTTCAAAGTAGAAATAATCACACGGTTTTGGTTAGCAAATATATTTTAATATATAATATTTATGTTCATTTTAGCACAATGACAAAATGGCATAATTCAGTCTCATGTAAATCATGACAAAAGGCCACACCTTTTGAAAACAGCGTTAGATGCAAACACAGCCTGGTTTGTTCTTGGCCCGTTTGAGAAACCTTCAGACGAACAGCATAGAGCCAGGAGGCGTCGGCGGGTTAAAAACAATACAATACAACACATTGTCATGTCCTTCACAGAAATCAACTTCAAAAACACTTGAAACTAAAGGCTTTTACTCAACAACTTAAAATAACAAGTTAGATAAGCTCACAACATACAGTTTACATGTGATTTGTAGCATGTTGTACTTCAAAACAACACAAAAAAACAACCAAATAAAGTCTGTTGTTGAACTTAAATTTGTGTTATTCAGTTCAACTTCCCTTCACTGAGCACATTTCTGACTAAATACAAACTTGCCATAAAACTACCATGGTTTATGTCTATTGTAAATCAAACGCTCGACGTAACTGTTCTGCTTGTCTCCCCGGGATGTTTTATTGCTTCGCCTGAAATGTTCCACATTATGCATTAAACTTAACGGAGCTATCTCCATGGAGACGAGCAAGCGTTGCCGCCAGACCAAGTCACAGATCAGATCAAGGTAGTTTTTCACTGTTTTTTGTTGCAATAAACGCACTGGTAATCGAATAATATGATTATATGTGTAAAGCCATACTGTGGAACATTTCAGACTGAGCAATAACATCCCCCTCCTCCAGAAAAGTTACACAGTGCACCTTTTAAATAGGCGCAAGTTACTGCTCTCCCATCAATCCTGCCACGGTCATTGTGTTGTAGCTTTACATTTGACCCTTTGAAATGGTTAGAAAATCAAACTAAACACACACAAAAAAGCAGCTGGTCATTTGACAAATTTGACCAAAAATAAATACATTTCATTGTATCATTTTCCAGCATTCCTTCAGTGCAAGTCCCACCTCTTAAAAACCACAAATACAATCATCTCCATTGCAAACACTATCTCCCAAACCTACTAGCTACTTGCGCTAAGCTAACCAGCACTTTTCATTCACCTTCTGCTTAAAAAAGAAACTAGAATCAATAAATAACAAGTCACAAGTTATAAAATATGTGAATAATTATAGATGTTGTGTAGATTTTATGATAAAACTAGTTGCGTTAAGCTAAGTATGCTAGTTTTGACATAAGCTCGTGTTCCTTGCATAGGCTAAATCTTAAGGACAAGTGATTATATAGATATAGTGTATATAGTTACAGTATATATATATAATATATATATATATATATATATATATATATATTATATATATTATATATATATTATATATATATATATATATATAGTTATTTTTAGTTTTTTATTATTCACATATTTTATCATTACCTTGCATTTTGTGATTTAATGGTTGAATTATGTTAACGACTGAATTGAATAGTTAGCTGCAAAACTAAAATGGGCTAATCTGACAACATTAATAAAGGACTTTGGCGCAATTTGTGTGTAACTCTTGAATTCCTGGCTTTCAGTCCAATACGCAAATGAAAATATATTTAATGTCAGAAATATGAGTCTATTTTGTTCACTTTTGTCATGATTTTGAAACTTTTTTTTCTCCTTATTTTTACAAACGATGACCACACCACATCTGAGCCAAAAACACAACAGAGAAACAGGTAAATAAGTAAATACAATGAAAAGATCTTTTTTTTTGTTCATCCAAAGCGTAAAACAGCAAAATGTTAACGATAACCGTAAAAACGCATACTAATACAACATGACTAAAGCAAACCTCTCCTCTATTAGTCTCCAAATAGTAAGAACCAAACAGGAAAAAACAATATATAGGCATTAAATAAATTAATTCAAAACAAAACACAGGGGTAAATATTCAAAATACATATTACAGCCTTGTAAAATTAAAAATTGACGTGAAAAATTAACTATAGTTAGAAGATTGTTGACTTGACCATTAGCAACACATGCTAATTTGAACAGAACCTACTTTTCTTCTTTTCTTTATAGGTTATTATTGATAATTGATACTATTAGAATATGTTTTGCAGCATTTACTAAGTTGATATGTACTTTGTAAATGAAAACCCAAATTTGACATCGTCTGTGGCTGATATGTTGCGTTATCTCGATGGCTACACAGAAAAAAACACCATATTTTTCACAAATCCGGAAAACAAAACTAGATGTCAAGTGATGAATTTAGCTTTTAAAATAGATTTCAGTTGAACCGACATCATAAATTAAATGTGTAGGGCCGTCAACAGAAATTTGACCCCCCGGCTACTCCCCTGTTGGTCAATCCGTGGTTAAATTAGCCAAAACGAGACGGACTAAAAGATTCAAACTTTAACACGATAGTTGGTCATCTGAGAGTAACTTAGTACTGTTGAATTGAACTGAAAAGTCAATGTTTCGTGTAGCACTTGTGTAACATTAGTCACACAGCCACAGGTCATAGCAGTGCATTCAGACCGCTTCACTGGGTTCTCGACCAATTTCAATTTCACGACCAAAAATATCCACGCAGAAAGACCACAACCCTTTTAAAAGGCCTTGTGTTCGGTTTAACAGCATTTTTCCTCACACAAAACACACGCAGAGTTGTTTCCTATCATACGCTTAAGCTAATATGCCCTTTTCATACCTTTAGCTTAACTACCCTTGTGCAGGTAGAAATAACTTAGTTTTAAACCAGCATTTGCAAGTGTACGGTTCGTATTATTTTGTTTTTTTATACTTGTGAATGTATGTCACTAGACTTCGCCAACAGAAAGCTACGAACCCCGAAATATTGCTATTTTAAGCTAACAGTTAGCAGCCGCAGCTAGCATACGCGTATATTTACAGTCGTGGAATGACAATCTTAATTACATTACTTGGCTTGGTTAAAACGTGTTTGATTGTTTTTTTTTTCCCCACGTGAAACTTGAATAAAAACACTGTAAGCGAGTACTGTAAGCTAAAGCTAAAGGTACGAAAAGGGTGTCTGGTGTGAAAGGGGCACTGACGAGGCTGTTTCCCTCAGATTTGTTAATTTTGTTGATCATTTTAGCCGTCAAAAGACCTAAAACCAAGATGCCTTTCACCTTCGAAATTCGTATATTGTTGTTTAGTTTTAACTGCAACTTCTGCGAGAGACTGCAGGAGAAGGTAGTACAACGACAACTTAAACTATCACAAACAATTAGGGAAAAAATAAGTAATACTATTATTGAATTGAAATAGTTAAAATGCTGGATATTTCAGGGTGTTTTTTTTCTTAGAGATCTTGTAACTAATACTGCAAATGGTCAAACGAGGGATTCTTTTTTCGCCGCAATCTAAGAAATAATGACATCTTTACACACTTCAGGAGGACAATCGTTCACGTTTTCGGATCGACATGAATGCATAGAATACGAATCATCTCAGCACAACAAGACACGTCGAGCAATAGAAAAGAAAAAGGTTGCAAGTATTTTTAAAAGTCTCCGTCGTTGGCACTGGGGTTTGGAAACTGAGGACGTGAATTGGCGAGGGTACGGTTCACGATACCTTCTCGTTTCAATCCTGCGACTAGTGGGAATAATAAGAAATAAACCTTTGTCCACGGCAACGCTGAAGTCCTTAGCGACGTCGGGACCGGGGCGCGTGAACGGCAAATAGTTCGAACGATCACAGTTTTAAGATGGAACGTGTTTTGGGGGTTGAACGCGCTAAGGCTTCCATCGCGGGAATACAAGAATACACAGTGTTAAAAAGGAGCAGTTTTAGCGCGTTAGCAACAGTCTTGTGAGCGATAAGAGTCTGTGGGAGAGAGTGGCCCGTACGGTTTGGTATTCACGCTCCTGATTTTTATTATGGCGTTTAACCACTCTCTGGTTCCTACGGCACAAAAACTCAACATCTAAAAGAGAAATTCAGAAAACGCATCGTATTTTGAGCGAGTTTAGACACATTGAGTGAGTAATAGTTCATCATTTAAGTAGATCTAAAGCAGATTTTTTGTATTTTTTGTAATCTACACAAAAGGTCACTTTCAATTAACTTAAAATAACAACGCATGGAGCCTAGAGCCTGATATTCAATCAGGCAAACGTCAATGAAGGTCGATGGATGATATTCAAATGCGTCGTAGTGTGATCGGCCGTAGGGTTCCGTCTGGTTTCCGCATGAAAACCCTCGGACCCAGAGAATAAACCAGAGCGGTTTTACCTTTGTATTTCTTGGCGGAGGGGATGCGCGTGAGTTTGGTGTCGATCTCTTCGTCCTCGGAGATTTTCAGGACCGTGGTGCGATACTCGATGACCCTCGTGAGGAGGTCGGGCCGCCGCGAGATCTCGAAGATGTGCTCGATGTACGAAAGATTGTCTGTGGAGCAAACGTGGAGCTTTACAACTGCAGAAGCAACAGCTGAAGCTACAGGGGGCAGTAATGAGCTGAAGTGATTCAGGGTCTTCAAAAGGTTAGCCAGTAAAAATGCAACAAAGAGTTATTCTATTGCTACATACCCTTGAAATGGCTGTGAGAAAAGTCCAGCAGCGACAAAAGCGTCTTCTTTTTACACAATTTCAAGTTCTAGCACGCCTACTGTTAGATATTGTCCCATTTTTACAAAATGTTGATCTCGAAAAGTTCAATCCGCACGCAAAGTTTTAGGGTGAAATCACATTCTTGAATCCTTTTAGTTTAAAACTGAGCAGAGACTGGGCTGAAATATGGTGACATTTGCGGTTTAAATGTCAGATTGCAGATGTTTGTCCTGGTTTAGGGTCCATGTCGCTGTAATTACCGGGGTCTGTCCACATGAAATGAAAACGGGCTCAAAGTTTCAACGTCTTTTTTGTCTCAATAGCTTCAGAAAGAAGTGCCTTTATTGAACCTCAAAAGAACGCGATTGTCGTCGGTTGAAACGACTTTAAACCATAACTTTAACGTGACGAGTTTGTGGAGCCAAAACCGAACAAATAATGATGACACTACGCGATGTACTACACTTTATTTATGAGTTGTGTGGTCATCTGCGTTTTTTATTTGTACATTTCAAAAAAACAAAGAAAGAGAATGCTTTAAAAAAATAAATTGTCTGCTTTGAAAAGCCTCTGGTTTGTGAGAATGTTTTTGTGATTTGTGTTGCCCTTGAAAAGAGAGGTGTCGATCTCAATGTATATATATATATGTGTGTATACATATATATTTTATTTTTTTAGAGTTAGTCAAAAAAACAAACCTTTTCGTCATATTTCTCGATGTCAATTTACGATTTTATTTTTTGTCTTTCTGAAAACAAAGTAAAAATAGCTTTTAGTCATAATTTCATGAACATAAACTATACAGACTTCTGTGCCACGTGTTTTTACCAGTTTTTTTCCTGACAGAAGCTTGACTGTGCACTCCCGATTCAAAACCCCTCCAAATAATCGATTTGGACGATTGCACACGTTTCGATTGATTTCCCAGCCTTAGCATTTATTCTTTTTTCTTCTTAATTGTTTAATTTTATGATGATCGACTCGATAATAAATGAGTAATAATAATAATAAATGAGTAATAATAATAAAATAGTAATAATAATAATAAATGAGCAATAATAACGGCGTCTACACAGAAAGCTGGTGTAAAACTGCAGGTGTGTGTGTGTGTGTGTGTGTGACCTTGTGCGAGCTTGTCGTTCTTCTCCAGGTAGCTGAACCACTCTTTGGAGGAGGTGATGTGGTTGCTCTGCTCCTCGGGGATGTACTCTTTGCACGCCGACTTCAGCTGCTCCAGGTCCTCGTTCGTGATGTTCTCAGACAGGTCGCTGAGCAGGGAGCTGTACTCCGCCATCGTCTGGACACAAGTGGGAACTGCGGTCAGGCCCGGAGACACAGGCGCTCGCACAGCAGGCGACACAGCACACACAACAGCACACGACACAGCACACGCTCTGTGCGTGAGGTTTGAGCGACGGTTAAACGCTCACATTTTGGGCCAGTTCAGTTTATTTCAGTCTCAGTCACACTTCACATCGTGCAGAAATAGGCCCTTTTCACAATAGGCCCTTTTTCATAATTTTTTAAAAATGGGCCCATTTCCCGATGTTTTTTTAAAAAAATAGGCCTTTTTCACAAATGTGACGATGACGTCACGCCATGACAATGAAGACACTGACGATGATGTCACTAATTACCAACATTCTGCCACAAAGTTGACGACGGATCCCGAAAAAACAATAAGACAGAGACCAGCAGGAGGCCGGACCATGTTTAGTCCTGACTCTGCACCAGCAGGAGGCCGGTCCAGGTTTAGTCCTGACTCTGGCACCAGCAGGAGGCCGGACCATGTTTAGTCCTGACTCTGGCACCAGCAGGAGGCCGGTCCAGGTTAGTCCTGACTCTGGCACCAGCAGGAGGCCGGTCCATGTTTTAGTCCTGACTCTGGCACCCAGCAGGAGGCCGGTCCATGTTTAGTCCTGACTCTGGCACCAGCAGGAGGCCGGTCCATGCTTAGTCCTAATATTCTGAGCACTCAAGCTTCACTCAGTAAAAGATTCCTCACCTCATGTTTTCTTCTTCTCTGTTAGTCCTTCATGCATAAGGTTTTAGTCTTGGGGTGCAGTAGTATGCCAACTCATTCTACCTGTGGATGTAAATAAATAAAGTTGCCTGGACCTGAACTTGTGCTCAAAGGGGCATGATACACTCAAACACCACTGTGAGAGAGCTAAATGAGGGAGCACCTTCATGACGTGGTTAAACAGTGAATTTAGTACAACACGTCTCATTCACTGTCCACAACCGCTCCTCAGGTGGCCTTCTCCATCTCCCTGGCTGATTCTGAGGAAGTGTGCAAAGGCCCGTGCACAGAGAGGACCCTGGTGTTGAAGTGGGTTTTCTCCAACGTTTGAAACACCTACGGCCCAAACACTGGTGAGCTGCTCTTTGGCCCAAACCTAGACTATTGCCCAGGGACACGAGAACAGCATGAGGGGATAGGTCATAGGTCAATTAGGGATGATTATTCGGTCATTCCATAATCGTGATTATTCAGGACATAGTAATTTTACTTCAATCTATCGTCAAAATAATTGACCTAAATGTAAAGAACTTTTTTATCTGGTTATTTGTGTCAAACTGAACTCTATTTTGTCTTTCAGAAAGTTAAATGTGGTAAAGCCGCTCACAAACTTGAGGAGCAGTCACATGAAGAATGAAAGGAAATGAAAGATTTCACTGATTATTGGTCACAATCTCAATAGTCCTGAAGAATTGTTAAATGGTGATATTTTTTCTCACAATAATCGTAACGCTAACATTTGATACCGTGACATCCCCAGTCACGATGATTTGACCTGAATAATCACGATCATCGATACAACCGAGTAGTCGGGAGAAGCCTAGCGCACATGGTCATGAGCTAACATGACTTCAATTCATGCTTTAGGGGGAAAAAAGGTACAAGTTGTTGAGAGGTTGAAATATCAAAATGTAAGATTTTTTTGGTACGACTTTACAATAACTACAACTTAATTTGCCTTAACAAAGCATGAGCAAAGATCATATAGATTATTAAAATGGATTAAGGTTCAGTAGCTACTTAATTAAGGTTAGGATTAGTATTAGTTAAGTCATTACTAGGTCTGAATCCTTCTTTTGGTCGTACTTTTACTAAGGCAGGACTAAGTGTTAGGGTCGATTACAGTGTTTAAGAAGACATACAGTATTATGCTAGTTTCGAGGGTCTTTGTTTTCTCTTGTCACAGGAATCTTCACAGCCCCTCTGGCCGGCTCTTACTTCTTCACCTTCAACACGTTTGGCTACAACAGTCACACCGCGGGGGCCATTTTGACGAAGAACGCCGGTCTCCAAGTATGTTTAAGAAATATATCGGAAAAAAAGATTGACACTGATATTTTGGAGAAAATTAGACAAATTGAGAATTTACATTTTTTCAAAAGTTTCTGAAGAAGCAAAGTCGCAGAGTTTACAAACTTTTTTGAGTTGCATTTTTGAAACATACAATGCCTTTTTTTGAGGGGGAAGACTGTTGTCGAATGCATTTAGAGTCGCAATTTAGCAGCGTTCAGGAGCATTAACGTTTGAGAGAAGACTGAAAACTATGACAAGAATTCCATACATCTCTGAACATGTTTGTGGAGGTCCGGAATCTTTAGTTGGGGGTCCTTTTGCAGCGTGGAACCACACACACTGAGAGCCGCTTGTGTCTCTCTCACCCAGCCTTGAGGAGACCAGCTGGATCGCCAGTCACACTGACCCACACACACGCACAAACAACATTCATTTGGCCTCCACTTGACCGTCTGTACTTCCCATATCTATTTCTTCTCTTGTTTGTGACCCATCCCCTATAGTCACTGAAAAATTCCACCACATGACCACGTGTAATGTATTCATAATATGTGTTGCATATTGTGTATTATTATTATGCTTATGGCTGAAACTGTATTTCATTTTTCCGAGAGTTCAAGTTCCCCAGCAGGCGCCGCACGGCTGACCGGGTGGCTGATGCTCTTATGCATGTCTCTCATGTCGCATCTGTCAGCAAGTCACGTTCCTATGTTGTGAATTTGTTCACTGACAATGGCAATAAATATATCCTGATTCCTGATTACCTGTTCTTGAAGCCAAGCTGCAGGGCTCGACGCTCAATTCAGATTTTTTTCTAATTCGGACTTCTACTGCGCTAAAATACAGGAGGAGACACAGTTTTTAAATTAGAGAAGACTTTATTTACTTTATAGGAATTAGACTTTATTAAACCTTCAAACAATAACAGTGGAGAAAATCTGAAGACAAAAAGACACTATACAGAGGAAGCATATGGTGACCCCTGGTGGCAACCGCCATTAAAGGCCACACTAAAGGCTTGTTGCTGTTTACTTTCTAACAAAAAGGTAAGGATTCAGACAATCCTGGTTCGGTCTCGGTTCGATACTGGTTTAGTCCTGGGTTAATCCTGGTTTAGTCCTGGTTTAGTCCTGGTTTAGTCCTGGTTTAGTCCTGGTTTAGTCCTTGGTTAATCCTGGTTTAGTCATTTTTGTTTGTCTTGGTTTAGTCCTTGTTTATTCCTGGTTAAATCCTGGTTTAGTCCTGGATTAGTACTGGGTTAATCCTGGTTTTGTCATGGTTGTCCTGCTTTAGTCTTGGTTTAGTTTTGGTTTAGTCCTGGTTTAGTCCTTGGATAATCCTGGTTTAGTCATTTTTGTTTGTCTTGGTTGAGTCCTTGTTTATTCCGAGTGTCTGAGACATTCTTCCCCAGCCGCATGTACTGCCTCTGATCCAACCAATGTCATATTTGTGCCAAGAAGTACAATTACAAAAGTCACAAAAATAGTCAAACTGGGGCAAATAGTCTGTGTAATCCCTCATTCGTCCAGGAGTGTTCCATTCAGGATTCATTCAAGATTCAGTTGTAGTCATCTACAGTGAGGAGGGAGCGAAAGTCTGGTTACAATAGGATGTAGATGGCCCAATCTCGAGGCTGTTAGTATGCAGAGTAGTTTCAAGTGAAACCAAAAACTCCCTTTATTAGGAGGTCCCGCCCTGTGGGCAGGGCTTACACAGAGTAGGATATAAAACCTGAGTTCCCAGACTTGATTCACAGATTGAGAATGACACTTGGATGAGAAATGTTTTGTTTTTCTAAAACAGAGTCCAGATGAAACAACTGAATCTTTATCTATAATGGGGCAAGTAGGTAAAATGTTCAGTAAATCTGAAATATAATATTATTCACTACGTTTTAGTGAAATGTGTAGTCTGACCTCATATGCACATATGTTCGTATGGACTTTAAGGATATTAAAAGTGATTATAAGTGTTACTTTAACTTATTCAAATATTAATTTAAAATAAATGCTAGTTAGTTTAAAGTTCAGAATTTCTCAGAATTATTATTTATCAATCATACTTTAATAAATATGTAACTCACCATTGAACTAAGTAAATATAATAAAATAAATAATAAAAAATACCACTCCCACGACACTATTATGCTACTTAACGAGTCTACAATACTATGTTCAAATGTAAATTGTGTATTACATTAGTCATACGCCAATGCAAAGTTTAAACATGTTTATTTCTTTTACTGCACATTGCAAATACAATCGATTCTTACGATAAAATCTGTACATTAAATCTCAGAGCATTGTCCAGTCCTGCTGCTCTTTACAATAACAGTGGAAAAAATCTGAACACAAAAAGACACTATACAGAGAAGCCATGTGGTGACCCCTGGTGGTGACACTGCAGATTGTAAACCCACAAATAATAGGCCTCATTTGATCAAAAACACTTCAACTCTGAGTACTGCTTTTTTACTCAATGTTAGCACCATTTTAAAGCATGCTTTTATAATCAAAACAATAAGCTTGATTAATCTTTTTGTCGTTTTAACTTTCTTATTTCCATGCCACCTACAGGAAGTTTTGCAACGTTGCTTTTCAGGGGCCGATTTCTTTCCATGTAATGAAGTGAAATCTGTAAAACCATCTATTTGGGTGAAAATGTGTTTTATTCTCTGTTAGCATGCTAGCTGTTGTTAGCTTTACCACGTCAGTAATGCTGCGTCCCGGTGGCCCTCGGAGGTCGGAACTCGGACCTCGGAGTGTTCCCCAGAGTTTCTGCATTCCAGCGTCAAGTCAGAAAAACGATGAGCGATACATTTTAGTGTGTGGACTGTAACGACTCAAATCAAACAATAAAACCCAAGACGGGACTCAAATCAACCAAAATATTGATACAACTATGTTAATTTATATTACAGTGTTATTATTATATTATAGATTTTTAATTTAAATTAACATTTTAATGTGAATTTCTGCTTTTTTTGTCGTTAGCTCTGTGTAGACGCTGGCAACATTAGCACAACTCTGCATTTGTAACTGCAGTTGCTCAGCGCCAACACAGGAGCAGGTTCACTGACAGCAAGTGGCAGTGGAGAGCAACTAAAGAGAAAATAACCTGTACTATCAATATTTTAACTGTCAGATGTAAAACTTTATGCAAACACAGGGGCAGACAAGTTGGATTGGGGTTCTGAAATGTGGCCTGAGTTTCCAAGTAGGGCTGCTGCAAAGAGTTTAAAGTTTTTCACTTTGCTAAGACTGTAAAAATCAGATACAGCCCCTTAACATCCTCGTCAATAGTGGCACTGGTTGTCTATCTCTAGTCTGGACACAGCCTCAAATGCTCTGGTAAGCCCAGTACACACGCTCGTATATCATTGTTCGGCCCTGGCATTTTCCCCATATTCTCCCATTGCTGCGTGGCCGGATCGTATCGATGAACCATTTTGATGTCGCTGTAGTTTTCCTGGTTGTACCCTCCCAAAACGTAAAACTTTCCCTCCAAAATGGCGCTACCTGCCCCAACGTGCGGCACCGGCAACGAAGGCAAACAAGTCCAAGAATCAGCTTCAGGGTTGTACATTTCGCATGCTAGCATATCGTGAATTAAACCGCTGTCAGTTTGAGAGTGTCCGCCGGCAACATAGAGGAAGTCACCTAGAACCTCCATGCAGTGAAGGGCGCGAGGATGGGTCATGTTTTCCAGGTATGTGCTTCCTCTTTCGGGGTGGTAAGCCAACATGGACGACAGGCAGTTGTAGTCTTTGTTGAGTCCGCCCGAAATGAATATCTGTCCGGCTAATACTCTCGCGACGTGGCCCCCGAGAGACAGATCCAGAGGACAGATGAAGCTGCAAGAGAAAAATAATTGACACAAAATATAGTGTCATCAACCAGTTTGTTTTAGCTGGTTTTTGTCAGGATCAAAGACTGTCAATTTGAGCATAATAAATAATTGGTTGTGCTTTTCTTTATACTTTCAGTAATAGGGCGAAATAATTGGAAGGATTTGAAAGTCTTAACACAATTACTAACTCCAATCACTAAGAAGTAATTTACGGAGCCCCTGAAGTCCACAAAAAATATTGAAAAAATAAATACATTATATTGGGACAAGATAATGCCTTGTTTGCACATTATCAAACAAAATTATAATTACAAAGGGTTTTATTCTCCCCGAAGCAAGAAGTGCGCTGTTAGCATGCTAATGTTTGTTAGCTTTACCGTGTCGTCGGTAGACTCCTCTGAAAGTTGTGGAAAGTGCTTGTAAACTCATCGTGGTGAACAATTTGGATGTTCGGAATGAATTTGAACCACTACAAACTGTATAAAATAATCCGTTTTTAGTTCTGTTTTTCACGTTTTAGGAAGATGCGTAAAAATCAGGTATCGCCTTTAAATACATCATGTCACCTTTTTACATTTTTTTTTTCTTCTATTAATCCAATGCAAATTATTTAGATGTAAATGTAATCATCTATTTTAATTATATACAGTACATTTAGTCATAAAATATTTAAATAGAAATAAGTTGACAAAATGTGTAGTGTCACTATTCCGTTTCCTTGAGTGCTGCTGTACCTCCATGAGTTTGCAGTGGGGCAGTATTGTTCCACAGTTTCCAGGTAGTCTACGTAACTCTGTCCTCCGATGGCGTACAGCTTTGACTCGAGCACAACCAGAGAGAACGAGCTTCTGGCCTGGAGCATCGGCGACAGTTCCTCCCAAGTGTTTTCAAGAGGGTCGTATCTGAAACGTAACATGAAGACGTCACTCACGCTTGAGCAGTTGGGCTTGGTCATTCCACATTTCCATGCTTTTCAAAGGGATGAAAAGTTAAGACCGTTGCCATTGAAAAGGGAGGATAAACAATTCAAAACAACATATTTTCTCTTATGAATGATCTAATGATGGTCTCTCTAACAAGACACTGAACCCAAGAATAACAATTACAGATACATGTAGAGTTAATTAGGTTTAGCAGAGGCAAAACAATTTTGTTAAAGGTTAAATCCATTCCATAACTTTTAAGCAGTTCTGTTTGGATGTGCTTATGACTGAGGGTATTTTGTCTGAATTTTAATCTTTTAAAATGTATTTTAATGTAATTTTTTCTGCTTTATTTATGCATATGTATATATAAGTCACTTACATTGTGATTTTAATGGGATTTTTGTGCACTATTTTTAAGTTGTTGGCCAAGACACTCATCCACCTTAGTGAATGAACATGTTTTCCTTTACTTTTCCCTCAGTGGGGTTACAACAGCAAAAAAAAAGTTTAAAAAGAAAATCAGGCTATATGTTTTTAAAGGCTTATTGAAAACTGTGTATCTGTAATATTTTGTAATTATTTTGATGAGGATTAGACTGACCAAAGATTTGACTAAAGCAATTTGGCAGCCACACCTCAGTTATTTTTACCGGAAAAATGAGGTCAGAGTGTCTCTCGTGCCGTAATACTTCTTCCCACCGGCGATGTAGAGTTTTCCTTGGATCACTGCGACCTCGTGGCTGAACCTCGCTGGCTGCGGCATCTCTCCAAGATGTCTCCACTCCATCGCCTTTTTGATTCCCATGTGATTCCTCAACGAATTCCCGAACCACAAATCTTTGCTGACACTTCGAGTCCCCAGATCTTCCAAAATCTGATCACCTCCGCTCAGGACCAGACTCTCTTTTGGTAGATAAATACGGCATTTGTTTTGAGTTTCGATTTCATTGGAGCAGAAATCTTCAAAAATTGCCTCGTAGAGTTCTTTTAGGCTATGATTCGACCACATGTTCAAAGTTTGGACTTCCTTGAACTCCTTAAACGTCATCAGTGGAAAGTGGATTGTTTTCATGAGTTCTTTGGCAAGCTTTAATCTTCGCTTCGGTTTAGCTTGGATCCAGTCAACCACCGCTCTGAAAACAACTAACTCGGATGGAACGCACAAAGCAAAACTGTTGAGATACTTCAGGAGATTCCTCGCAGGGAGGTCCTTAAACTTTGGCGTGCGCGAGACTTTCTGAAACTGCCGTAGGACGTAATCTTCGGCGTGATCGAGCAACTCGACAATGCCAAAGGCTTCGGCAAAAGACACGACATCAAGACAAGAATGCGGGTTGATTTCTCGTTGAAGGAAGCTGAGGCAAAGATCGAGAGCCGGTTGGTACTGGATTTGCAGAGCGGTGCTGGTGATTTCGAAAATGCAGTTCCAGCTGAGAGAGATGGAGCCTGTGTAGGAGCAGTCGAGGAGCGCTTCGAGTTCTGGAGCTGAGAGGAACTTAAGGTAGACGCTGGACTGAGACGACTCCTTCATGCCCAACGTGAACATGGCTCGGAAATAGTCACTACAGGCCGCCAAGATGACTTTGTGCACTGTAAGAAAATACATGGAAAGAGTTAATTAAAGTTCACTGAAATGTTTTTATTTCTAGATAGGAGAGATTTGATTTTGATGTCACTTCCAGGTTGGACATGGGTATGAAATGTGATGGTGCTGTACCATATTTTTACTGTTTTAAAAAACATAAAAACCAGAACTAGTTCTTCACTTTCTCACATATTCTGAGCCTTCTAATTAGTCACGGCAATGACTTGTTCTTGTTCTTTGTGCGTAAATGTAATTTGGATGGAATTGTGTGTTCTGATGGCACAGATACATTCTCTACTTTCTACATTCTTCAACTTTTCTTCACAAACTGCAACTTGACTGAAAAAAATGACAGAATATGATAAATATGTAACCACCAAACAGAAGGATCATTGTAAGCATTGTAAGTAATAAACATGTCAAATATAGTTTTATGGTGTATGGAGGGTTATAAAAAGCAAAGCGTGTTCTAGTCTTACACTATCAACATTAGTGTCACTTGGCGTTGTGCAGGTGGACAGAAAACATGCAAAAAGAACAAAACAAAAACAAATATGTTGCAATTTGAATACCACGTGTGCTGCTTCTTGTTGTTGTTTATGTTATTTGTTTACCTCAATTTTATAGAATCAAGACATCATATTGCATTAGACTATTTTTAATTACTAAAGTGTTTAGTTTCCTCCATCTCTTGTGACTTGTGACATCACTTTGATTCTTATTTTAGGTCTTGGCTATGACTTAAGGCCAGAGCCAAATTGTATTTATACATCCCAGCCTGGAGTCTCATAGCACTTACTTGCTCTAGCAGCTATTGCAGCGTATTAAACGAGCTGCTTCAAAGCACAGTATTTGAATGCAGTGGCACGCCCAGAACTTTTTCACCAGTGTACTGATAATTAATTATTAGTACACCTTCACTTTTAACCCTTTCTTTTTTTCTTTTGCATGTTTTTTTGTTTCATGTTTGTTTTTGTTGCTTCATGTTTAAAGTGTTTTTAAGCCACGCACTATTTGAAGGTGGCACAAGTTAACAAAGCATGAAAAACAACATAATTCATTATGAACGATTATTATTATTATTAGAATCATTTATTAAAATCATTTATTAGAATCATTTATTAAGCTTGATTCAGACTTAGTAACTACTTAATTGAGGTTAGGCTTGGGAATTATGGCTAGAGTATTAGTTCTTTATAAAGTATTTGTTCACTGTGAATTAAGTCTTTGCTCATGCTTTATGAGGCTGAAATAAATGTAGTTATTTTAAAGTGTTACAAAAAATGTTACATAATAATAATAATAATAATAATAATAATAATAATAATAATAATAATAATAATAATAATAATAATAATAATAATTCCAAAAATATGTCTATTTCCAATTTTTTTTAAAAAAATGATTTAAGTAAAATTAAACAAAAATAGTTACCAACCCTAACCCTTGAAACCCCCCTGAGTGGATGCATTGTAAATTTGAGCATTTAACCACTACTAGTGCTGTGGTTTGTTTTTCCTATGTATCACCGTGGAGACAATTAGGCGGCGACATAAAAAAGACTTTAAAATATTTTCCTTACCTTGAAACGATGCACTTATGACATCTAACGTGACATCGCAGCCCATCTTGTTCGTCCAAAGCTCTTCGATGTTCTGAAGATTCGTTCTCAGCTCGGTTGAAGCAGGGACACACTTCTCTTTTGCTTTTCCTCTGTTTTTGGACAATTCTCTGTCACAAATCTCCGTTATTCTCGACGCTGATAAATGCCGTGCTGCCGTTTTGATTTCATCCACATTCAAAGCATTAAGACATCGGATTGCGCCAGTGTAGGCAAATTCAACCACTGCTTCCAAGGCTTTGTACGCCACTTCAGGATCAACTTCCATCAATAGAACTTTTCTGTCCCAAAACCAAGTGTGCTGTTTACTGAGTAATCTCCTTGCAAAGTAGCTTACCGCCGAAAATACAATGCCGTGGACGTGGATACTTTTCCCATCTGATGTTTTCAATTCGAGGTCAGTCAAAATTTGCGCATCTTTGAAGTCGTTTAAAGTTTGGAACATTTCGTCTGTGTGATTGTTTCGTCTGTAGTGTTTTATTTCATTCAAGTCGTAGCAATCGGTGTCTTCGTCGCCTAAAATATCATCGTCTTCGTCTGTCGTGGTTGTCTCCTCTTCCGTTAAATGTTCCTCGTTTGCTTTAGCAACTTCTTCGGCAGTTCCGTGCGTTGATGTCTTGACCCCATCATCTTTGGCTTTTTCTGTATTTTGATTGCAGAATTCTTTGTAATCTAGTTCCCCACTTTCCGAACCATTTTCTGTCGACTTTTCAAATCTATTAACATCTAAACGTCTGTCTTCTGCGGCATCCTGATAGTAGCTTACCGCGTAAAAAGTTGAGCCTGAATTTTGATCTGAGTAGTCAAATTCCCATGGATCTTTTGGTTTAGTTGGAGGTTCTTCAACTTCTTTCCTTTTTGCCCCTGACACAGTTTCAAATCTATCAACTTCTACATCTGTGGCTTCATCTGTATCTAGATTGTAGGATTCTGCATAATATAGTTCCCCATTTTCCGAAATACCGGAGGCTGAATTTTCATCCCAGTATTCAAATTCTGAATCATCTTTTGGTTTAGATGCAAGTTCTTCAACTTCTCCTTGGGTTGATGTCTTGGCGCCACCATTTTCTGTAAAATGTTCAACTCTACTAACTTCAACATCTTCGTTTTCCTCTGTATCTAGATTGTAGGGTCCTTCATAATATAGTTCCCCATTTTCTGAAATACCAGAGGCCAAACTTTGACCTGAAGAGTGAACTTCCAGATGTTGCTGAAATTGTTTACCACCGTTTTCTTCACTTTGTCCATTTTCTGTCAAGGATTCTTTGTCAGAGCTATTGTTTTTCTCTGAGTGAATGTCAAAATGCGAATTATCCATACTTTGATTTGCTACCTCATCTGCTCCCCCCATTGCTAAATCTAGACCTAACTCGTCCAGATTATTTGTCACTGCATCAATTTTGTCACTTTGTTCTTCTGCTTGTGGTCGCTTGAATTCTCCAACCTTTGAAAAGCTTAATGAGTCAGAATTTTGACCTGAACGTTCAAACTCAGTCGATTCAGAAAGGTTTTCTCTGTCGAAATCATGTTCATGACTTTCGCTCGCTCTTTGGTTTTCTTGGCAAACGTTGTCTGCATTGTCCTGCACTTGCACTGGTGTTTCTAAGTCAGTTTTTTGCCATTTCCCAAACATTTCATCCATCTTTGCCTCCAAATATTCCTCCAGATGATGGCTTTCTCTTTGTTTTTCCGTGACATTTCCATTTCGCTCCAAACCGTTGTCTTGACTATCTTCATCAGAAACACTGTCAACCTCCTTGCCATCATTATTGTCAATTTTTTGCCATTTCTCCAAACTTTTCTCAATTTTTGCCTGTACATTTTGCTCAAAATTTTGACTTTCCCTTTGTTTCTTCATGATTTTTCTCTGTCCTTTCAACCTATTGTCTTGAATCTCTTCATCAGAAACTCTCTCAACCTCCTCTTCCTCGTTATCTTCCCATTTATACAACATGCTATCCATTGTTGCATGTACACATTCTACAAAATCTTGTTTCTCGCAATGCTTTTGCATGTTTTTTCTAGTTCGTTTCAACCTTTTGTCTTGAAACCCTACATCAGAAACTCTCTCAACCTCCTCTTCCTCGTCAGCTTCCCATTTCCCCAACATTTCATCCATTGTTGCATGTACACATTCTACAAAATCTTGTCTTTGGCGACGTTTACGCGTGATTTTTCTAGTTCGTTCCAACCTTTTGTCTTGAGTCTCTTCTTCTGAAACATCATCAACCTCGTCGTCTTCCGTTTCCTGTTGCAGTTCTTCATTTCCGTCCTGTTTGTCCCATCGCATCACTCTTTGCATCCAGCTATGTCTTCGTCTCCTGCCATCCTCTCTCTGCTTCTTGTATTCACTCCAGCTCAGATGCAGCCACGGATCAGCCACATCCATACTCTTCTGTGCTAATATTCCTTTACAATTCTCTCCAGACGTTCATGCATTGAAGTCTTTGTATTGCACAAAACAAATTCAAGTTTCTGTGCAAAGACAAAGAAGAGTCCAATGCGTTTTTTAATGTTGTTTTGTTTGCATAGCCTGCAGCCCTGCTTATTTATCTCATCCTGGGACAGCTGCAGAGTTTAAAACCCTCTCACTCTCGCTTTCTCTCCCCCTCCCGCTCTCTCAATCGCTCTCCCACTCCTCTTTCTGTATGTCTCTCTCTCTCTCCCGGTATTGAAAATCCGATTCTATTCGATACTAAATTTAGGATCGACCTACATACTCATTTGAACAATTATCGATGCTACAGAAAATGACATAAATGGGACCAAATTTGAGCTTTCCCGAACAGTTTCAGAAGGCTCTTGTGCTTCATCAGAACTACTACAAAACTAGAATCAGAAATGGTTTCAAAATTCACAAAAAACTTGGAACAGGCCTTGGCGAACAATGAATACTAATGGTAAAATATACACTATGATGAAATGAGGCGTACATAGCAAATAGGGTGTTGAATGATATAATATATACTCTTTATAAGTAGCCTAATTTTATTATGTGTATCAAGCATATTCCTTAGTGTTTCCATCTCCCCCCTCTCCCCCCCCTCTCCATTCCCCCCCTCTCACTCCCTCTCTCTCTTCCTCTCTCTCATTCCCTCCCCCCCCCCTCTTCTCTCTCCACATGTGAGTGGCTCACTTAACTCAGATAACCTGCCAAACTTGGATACTTTATCACTGTGTAATCAAAATCCAACACCTGAAATGCCCTTGCATCTACAGCTTTAGAAAGAAAGTATTTCATGTTTCATGGCTTACATTTCCCTGGTTGTGCTCAAATTATTTGTGCATTTTTAAGTTTTCTAAACAGATAAAAAATGAAGATAATCATTTCTGACTTGATCATCTGATAGCCGCTCTATTTGAGAGATGGTTTGTTTATAAAGCTCTCGTTGGCATTTTGCCTGATTATTTATCAAGTTTATTGCACATCAGTTCAGATATTCACCGTTTGAGGTCTCAGGACATTTTTATCTTACAATCCCATCGTATCAAACACAGAGACAGGAAAAAAGGCTTTCAACAACTTTGCTCCCTCCCTGTGGAACCAAACCCAGAGACTTTTTAAATTAAATCATTTTATGAACCTTTCAATGATTTTAAAGCACTCGTCAAGGACTACCTGCAGTGCCGATGCACTTGTTTTATATAATTTTATACAATATCTCATATTGTATGTATAAATGTGTTTTTATGTATTGGTTAATTCTATTGAATGTTTTATTTGTCTTTAGTATCCCTTAGTTGTTGTTTATTTTGTGTTGTGTTTTATCAGGGTGCCCATGAAAAAGAGAACTTTTCTCATTGGAGTTTTTCCTGTATAAATAAATAAAATGATTGAATGAATGAATATGTTGAGCCGACAAACTTAGCAAAACAAATCTAGCACATGTTAGCAACAGTTGTTTCCTGTTTATGGATGCATAATGCACTGAACCTAAACCCAATGCATTAAATGTTGTTGTAGTGTTTTGGTGACTAGCTTTAGCCACGCCTCTCAGTGACACAAACTGGGCACTAAACTTAAGCGAATGAGCTGTTCCTAAACCTAAACCTAGCCTTGATTGTAAAAAAATACATTGAAAAAAAAAAGAAACATTTGCTAGCATAGCCACCAGTGCAAAGTGGCAGATGTTTGGCAGAACTGGGTTGGGGGGAATAATTAGGCGTTAGGGGTACCAGTCAAAACCAGAGACTGTATATAGTAGTGGAGAAATCTAAGGCGCTAGCTCCATTCAAACTGGCTCCTTCGAGCCAGATGTTTCAATATTAAGTTAATGGAAGCTTATGGGACTTTCTATCGAGCTTGAGATTGTGAGAGAACTTTCTGTTAGCCCATAGATAAACCAATGGAGATTTCAAAATGCTAAACTTAGCCTTCATTCAGAAGTATTCTTACACTATAGATTGATAAGTGTACTTCGCAGTAGTGGCTCACGTTCATCACGTTGTTGTTCTATGGCTTTTTTGTTTACTTTTTAACATTGTTTTGGCTAATGTATCTCCACGCGCAGTTCTGGCAGATTTCTACGGTAAAGGAAGTTCTTTACACATTAGCCGCTAAAACTGCTTGCCGCATTTGGCTTCAATTGGCTGCAGAAGAACAGTTTGGCGTCCCGACGTCCAGTTTTGTATAAAGTCTACGATGGAGACGTGGCTTATGAAAGTGATGTTGAGTGAGTGATTGGTGGTGGTCAGTGGAGCAGATGTCACAGATTTGCAGCCTCACTACCATCATTCTACCCCAGGGCAGCTGTGGCTTCAGAAGTGGCTTATCATCAGGTGTGACGTAAGTGAATAATAAAATGTAAAGGATTTTTACATTTTTTATAAAATGAAATGCATTTTTACTGTTGCATTTACTGATGACCTCAATCTGTTTTGTTACAGTATCTGATCATGTGCTCTGGTGTTGAATTTTTACTGCAGGAGATCATGCACTGCGGCTGTTTCTGGGCCTTGGAGGGAGACAGACTCTTGACCTCTCGGAACCCTTGTGTTTTGGCTGAGGGCAACCTTTGGACCGTATGACTGCACAGACGGGTGCGGTTATTAAATGCCTGAAGGGCGGCCAGGGGGATCACGTAGCTCCTCCACTAAACAAGAATCTGGGACAGGGACAGACCGGAGTCCAGGGAGAAGTGGAGGCCAAGTGGCAGAGAAAACAACACGTTACATTAATAATCACTTTGTCCGGTGGAGTGATTTTCTTCTCTGCACATTTTTGTTTCATGTTGACCCCTTATTATTTTTGATTGATTTTCCCTAAAACGCCTTACTAAAATGTCCCCCAATTCAAACTGAAGCTGTTTCTGAACCTTTGGAGCTGATTTGTCTGGTTCGTCTGTTTTACTCTAATCATAAGTGTGGAAAAGCTCTGCGCAGAGGAACATCAGATTTAAAATCCCTTCAGTATCATTGGATGGAAAGTTGCTGTTGGGGTAATGGACTAACAGACATAGATTGAGCATTTGTTGGGTCTTCAACTTCGTTTTCTCTTTTTTTTTTTAATTAGATGTAGTTTTGTTTGGAGTACAAACTGATCCTGATCCTTCCCAGAATTCTTTTTATGCTTCAGGTTGTGGACAGTTCACTTTTATCGGATGATTGACTAAAGGGAATAAATGAAGAAATGTCAGAATTGTATTAAAACAACAGTGTTTCCTCTGATAAAATAAGCACGTTAATATCAAATATTAATTTTGATAATAACAACTGAAATGCTTCTTTACACAATGACAAACACATTGTAAGCAATTTGTTATTTATGTTTGTATTTTGTGCTTTTGGTTGTCAAGCCAACTATCCAATCAGAAATCAGTAATAAAGCAGTAATAAAACAGTAAAAAACCTTAAAAGAGGCCCTCTATGATATCATGTGTTCAGTTGTATGGCCTTGAAAATGAGACATTGTCCAATAAGGACAAATCTATATTTTTATTCTCTTACAAAATGCTCATCTTCACTACCTTTTGTCATTTTTGTGCCACGCTCACTACCTTCCTCCTGTGTTGCCGTCTTTGCCCCTGCATAACTGGTCCAATCTTCAAATCCAGTTCTAAATCCAGCATGGCACGCATCTCAGACGAGGTTAGACCGGAGCAAAAGAGAGAGGCCAAGGGGCATTCATGACGACAGGATATTCACACCTGTCGTCCTTTGTACCGCGAGAGAAAAGGGAAACAGCTGATCCCGGTCTGCACGAGTGTAACCTTGGATCTAGAGATATCAAGTGTCTGACAATACAATCTCACCCCTTCAGTTACTATCGAGGCCTACACTACTATTTTAGGGTTCTGAGACTCAAGTATAGCGCAAGAAGAACATCACAACTTTAAAAGCAAAAATACTTTGAACACAATGGCCTTGAACGTTTCTGTATTCATCTTGAAGTAGTTTAGGTAATGTCTCAAAAAATCCTTTGTTGGCTTTAAAGGTGTGTAGTAAAACACCAGTAGAGGGCGATAAAACTGCCTCTGCTGCACATTGAAAGAGAAGCAGCTTGTATGAAGCTTAAATTTGCTCGTATGCAGCTCATTTTGCAGCTGATTCCAGTTGTTAAGGGCACCCATGTCAGTCTGGACGAAGGGGACTGACAAGAGGAAGTGGTCCTAAGCAGAAAAGTTGAGTTGTGCCATCAACTCATTTCATCAACTGTTTCCATAGCATTCAAATCCGGTAGGAGCTGTATTTTACATAGACCTCACGCTCTTCAGATGAATGCCCGCAGAAGTACTGCCTGTACACGGTAAATATATGGAAGCTCCGTCCAAAACTTGTCCATTAATAAGCTAATATTTATCAATTATCGAAGTAAAATGTCGATGTCTGTTGTGCTGTTGGCTCACTAACTGGCAAACCTAATGTAGCTTTTTATCGAAGACCTGCTGATGAAGACAGAAGATGAATAAGCAACAATAAACCAAAAGAACTGGAAGGACCCAAAGCCCCCACGGATTTGCATTGAGCCCTTTTTGCGATGTACGTCAATGCCGATGTTACAGATAATTGTAATATCTGAAACCGACCGGCGCTACACGACATGGCACGTCTTTAGCCATTTACAGAGAACCAATGAAAATGAACGTGCATGAATGTATGTACAATGCAACGTATCACACATGCACATTAGCTTTGCAAGTTGGATTGTACAAATCTTCACAAACTACTGCGCAGATTTTTTTTTTTTTCAAATTGGGTAAATAAAAAAATGAGTTTAAAAAAAATAAGGCATCCAAAGAGAGGACATTTTATAGCATACACGATTCTAAATTAAAGTCCCATTCAGTCCAGTTTCTTTCAAATTTGTCCGTTTCCAGGTTGAGTGTGATTTTTCCGTTGTTTGTAGGTATCCATCTATATTGACCATGGCAGGAGTTTTGAGGCCCAATTACATAGTTCTGAAATTGAGTGGGATTGCGGTGTCAAAAACTGCAGTGCATTGTTAATATTTACAGGACAGTCCCCGAACACGTGATAATGATGTGCCAAAAGCATTCAGCCCCCACCTGTGAGTAGTGGGCACAGGAGTCACATTCTTCTAGCATAATTCCCTCCAAACATGTGACTTTGTGGTCCATTGTGAAGTACATACATGTTCCCACTCCTCATCCGTTAAAACAAAATTACCCTCTTTTTCCAATTTAAATTTAATGTATTTACTAGTTGTAACCCAGGCTCACAGGTTCACATTAACGGAGCTCATTGATCATCTTGAATAATCTAACTCAAACTTTTCTCACCTCAGATTAGAAGGGTTTTGTGCTTTGCTCATTGATTCTGTAGAACTCTGTGATGTTTCTCCTCCCCAGGGATCCTCTTCTAAGCGAGCAATCTTTACTTTCTCCAAATAACGAGCTTTTTGAGCCAAAAACATGTTCTCCTTCCACCGACGACTGAACTGAACACACATTAGAAGGAGCCATTGTCATATTTTTTATTATTTGGCTTTCTTTGCTGGCTGCAGTTCACCTGACAACCACCAGGGCCTGAGCGTGTCGTGTTACCTCCTGAATCAGTCCAGACGTCGTTATGTAACCGTATTGTGTGTCTCTGAAGTTAGAGTTTCCATGGCAACGCCTGCATCGAGCTTATTATGGGATGATAACTCTGGCTCTTCCCAAAACACAGCGACTTTGTGTGCACAGACAGATTAAAGCAGAAGCAGAAAACTTTAAATAGGTCAGCTATCTTGCAGTATTTGGGTATTTGTGCGGCAGATCTTTCTTAAATAAAGTTAGCATTATGACATTTTTTAAAAGTAACATTATCAGGGTTTAAGAATTGTCTGAAAAAACGGGTGGATAATATAAGATTGCTCTACTTTCTGCAACTTTTCATAAATGTTTTTCTTTCTTTTAACTGTATGACACTCTTACTAAATCCATAAACAAATCAACAAACCATTAAATATACTTAGAGACGCACTACTTAACCATTCTGTCGGTTAGTTCATCACTTCTTCTCAGTCATCTTCTTGAAGCTCAAATGTTCCACAGAATAGCATTAAACTCAATTGCATGCTTTTACAGTTATTTATTGTATATATATATATATTTTACCAATAAAACACCTGTAATTGAAGAAATATGCAATGTAAAAGTTTAAGGACATACTATATTCCATGTTTATAATCGTCTGAAATGGAACTATAGTTAGCATTAGCAGTTTTCTTTCAATTCGAGGAGCCAGTCTCGAGGGTGGTGAATATATTTCCCTTAGCGAGATAAAAAAAAAAAAAAAAGTGAGCAAAAGCGCGTATTTTCCAGATAAAAAGACCACATTTCAAAATACAATCTAGCTTTATTGATCTCTTTTGACGTTGTTGAAGCACAGACAAAGACGGACACAGCAAAGGTAAAGTTTACGTCTCTGAACAGGAGCAGGCTGGAGGAGAACAGCAACAGTTTGTACAGTTCAAACTAATATCGACAAGACCAGAAGGAGGGAATAAAACTGTAGAGAAGACTAACACCAATCTGCAGTGACAGAACAATGAATGGATAAGTCATTTCAAAACCTTCTGGTGGCCATGTTGTGACTGTATGTTATACTACAGCACTTACTACAGTTGTGTTTAAAGGAGCACTATGTAACCTTTAGTGGAGGTTCATATCCGTGGAGAGAATGCATTTTTTTTAGGATATTTTTGAATATGAATGAACTGAAAAAAATCCAAGGCAGTTAGTTCACTTTTAAACTTCATATTCAAAGTGTATGCTATATATTAGTTAGACATGTCAATTTTGGTCTAACATTTGAATCCGTTTTGTTTTCACTATCTTTTTTGGCATTCATATTCCTATTGAACTTTTATGCAAACTGAACTTTTAGGGAAATCCATTTTGTTTTTGGATTCAGTTTCCTCACAATTTCTTGTCTTCTCTCTGGGTGGCGCTATCTTGTCCTCAGGAGAATAACACAGGTTCTCACAATGTTATTCCAGAGCTTCTAAATTAAGTGGACAAAAGCAATGAGTAAACGCTACACTTTTCACAACTTTATTATGTCTGTACCTTACTACTTTTATTTGGCAACATAAGTAGGGGTAATTCCACAACTGTTTCCGACTGTTAATCCAAGAGCCAAAAAAACAGTTATGATTTGACACATAATAATACCATATAACACCTTTATTTTGTCGAATGATGGTTTAACTGTCAGAAAAGTGCGTCAGTTTAGTGTAAACTGTCTCCGTGCCGCACACTGGTGACATCACAGAGAGAACTCAGCTCTACATCCTATCATTTTAAAGTTTTAACTTTCTAAATGTCTTCACAAAGTGCAACTTAACAGAAGTAAAACTATTAAGAACATTTACCAAAGCTTCTAAATCACAAAACTAAATCATAATTAGAAAAACGGGAGAAGATGGACTTTTGTACTTAAACCCAGGAGATCTTCCTACAGTCACAACATGGCCGCCGCCTTTGTCGCTTCATCTCTAGAGTGTTACTTCCTCTGCCTGGATTTACACATGCCTACAACAACGCAAGCAACATCCAAGGTAAAATAAACAAGCGACGACTAACACCGTAATATACCGTCACGAGACGCTGCGGAATGGCTTCTTCCATGAAGTCGGAAAAACATGAATTCCGACAAGAAGACTGATTGTCAAGCTTTCTTTGAAGTGACAGCGAAACATTCACGGTTCAGAAGCCAATGACGAACTTGGGCTGAATAACACGACACGATTTGGCTATCAAATATATTTGTTTTCTCTAGACAGCAATTTTGTGCACTGGTTGATTGTCTGAAATTGAAGCGCAAATCTCTTTGAGGTAAAAAATAGGAAGTAACGTCTTTTGCAAACCCTTTTCAGCTTATAGTTTCATTTCTTACAGTTTGAGATGTCCGGAACGGTTTCCAATTTCACTCCAATGTCATGTTTAATGGCAATATATGAAAAGGTTCATTAACTTATTATTTTTTTGAAATATATACACCAGTCAAAACTTTGAACGCACTTTTTAATTGAGTTTCCTTTCTATATTCTCATTATTTAAGGTGTAGATTCTCACTCAAGCCATCAAACCTTAAATGTACTCAACAAAGAAGTGTCTGGCTGTCTTCAGTTTCTACAAAGCAGAAAGTAGTAAACATAAAGGAGAAACATTGACTGAGAAGGTGTTTAAACTTTTGACTGGTGTATGTACATTGGCATTTCTTATTAGCTGTTGTGCTCAAAACATCAGATCATATTGTAAAGGTACACTGCGTAACTTTTCTGGAAGGAGGCCGGCCACCTGCTCGTAA
This sequence comes from Chaenogobius annularis, assembly GCA_015082035.1. NCBI lineage: Eukaryota > Metazoa > Chordata > Actinopteri > Gobiiformes > Gobiidae > Chaenogobius > Chaenogobius annularis. The sequence goes on from BJKM01000566.1 coordinate 40,207, forward strand.
CCGCGGAGATATTGTGTTGCCGCTAATGCCCTGCAGTGTGCTGTCAAACCTCATTCAGTCGTTTGTGTTTTTACGACCAAATAATAAATGAATATATATCGTTATAAGGGAAGATAACGGATTGTTTACGAGCATCAGAATGTTCGAAACTGGGGATAAAAGTTGTAACAAAAAGTATTTTCAAGTATTTTAACAAAAGCGTAACTTTGAATAGGTTGCTCTTCCAAAGGACTGAAAAATACTCGAAAGTTGAATTCAAGTGTCACAACAAGAATAATTGGTGGAGAGGTGTAATAAAGTTTAAGTTTACTATGAGTGATTGTCCAGAATACCTTATCTTCCTTTAAAAAAATTGTTTTTATCGCTAATCGAAGAGGTTCTCACATCACTCACACGTCTTTTGTTCTGCCAAAACCACCATGATTTTTCATATTTTGTCATTCTTACATCATAACAAGTCTCCGGACACCTCGCTACCGTTTGAAAATCTCAAAAAGTGCATTGTGAAATTGTTCATTCGGTCAATACTTTTATCCTCTCATTTGACTGCCCTTGCTCCTCTGACCTCCACAGTGACCGTGACGACGGTGACATGGGGCTGTGCGATATACACAGACGTGTGGAAAAGAGATTAAACCTGTGACATGTGTAGCGCGTGTCGATGCGGAGCGCTGATGGTCTGCTATTCCCACGTGACGAGCCTTCACGTCGCACTTTCCTCGCCGTGCATACTGCTGTATATTTAACCTGGAGGCCTGAGATGAGCCGAAATGTGTCCGCATTAAAGGTTAAGCTGTAGGCAATCTTATCGGGGTGTAACGAGGTCAATTATCACAGTTTCGGTTGTCAGAAAAACCTATGCTCAAGAACTGCCGCTGTAAATAGACATAAATAGGAACAATTTTGACCTTTTTTGGACCTAAATCAGACCACATGTTAGAATAGAATTTTTGTTTGAAATACCATTATTTAGTGTTGAAAAATACATTCTATGGAAAAAAATCACATACGAACTCAACTTAGAAATGGACAAATTTGACAGAAACTGGACTAAATGAGATGTTTATTTTGGACCTTGTGTGCCTTAACTTTCTTTTCTTTGGATGCACCATTTTTCAAAATTTTCATTTTCAATTTTATCTAATTAGTTTTCCTCTGGTCCTGTCCTGTTTGTTTTTGTTTGCTATCTGTTTTTAAATTTTGAAAATAATAATAATATAATAATAAAACAAATTATTATTGTCAATAATAATAATAATAATAATAATGATAATAATTTATTATTTTTTAAAAAGACAAATACATTCTATCGTTTAAAAGAGTATCAGGAATTGGCCTAATTGTGACTAGTCGTATTTTAATAATCTGGACTAAACAACTCTTAAAAACATGCCAAAAGAGCTTTTTTAACAAAGACAGGGGCATTATTAATCAAAATGTAAAAATAGAATTCAAAATGTTTATCACTAATACAATTTAGTCACCACATTTCAACCTTTATTTAGTTAAAATACGTTAATGTACAATAGAAATAATGGCTCACTTATCGACCACTAAAATAATTGGTAGTTGCAGCTCTTATCAAGTATCAAACCTCTTCGTTAGAGTTGAATTCAAGTTTAAAATGTCTTATCTTGACAGCCCTATGCAGTATTCTGCTTTATTTTATTTATCAATTGCCTTACGGTAAAAATTTAAATTTGAAACTAAAATGTCCTGAAACGGAGCAAAGGATCATGGTCTCCGTAGTTCACTCTGCTTTTTTATCACAATGCTGGAACAAAGCAGAGCATTTAGCCAGAAGAACTTTGATGTACTGTAGCAGTTCACACTGTCACACTGGCTATTTTGTTGGAGACATGACAATTTTGAAGTCAATTGACACTTTTCATCATGAAAATTCCACAAAAAATAGCCCCTTGTTATGGCGATGAGGAAAACGTTAACCCTCTTTTATAGTACAGCCCTAAAGTTCATGAATTTACATCAACTGAAACCAAAAGTCCAGGGTCTCGAAAACTAGCTTTTATACATGCCTTTCAGCACTTTTCATTATTCAAAAGATAGAATATTTTGTTTATATGTTTATCGCTCTGAAACCCATGGATCCTGTTGTGCATTAGCCCTGTACTGGACAAATACGAAATATTACACAGTCCACAGCGGCCTAAAGTTCACTACAATTGATAAAACTAGATGCTGTTTACATCACTGACCTCGGGGGGCGCTGACTGGCCTCGTCGCGCTATTGCTTATGAAGAGAAAGAGGGCCATGCACTATTTAAAACCCATTATAGGTGCAATCGTAAATAGAGAGGTGACGACAGTGCCAAGGAGACATACTAGACTTTGTTCTTTTAAAACGAGATGCCAGAAATGGGAAGACAACGCGTGATAAATCATGTAACTTCTAAATTAGTTTTGGAACATCATCTGGAAAGGGCTCAAGTATAACGTATTTGCTTAATGTACTATTTAGGAATAACTTATAGTTTTGACAATTCAAACTGTTAAAATAAAGAGACTACTTATTATGTGAAGATGTGCGATTTTTGTAAGGTACAATCAATTTGGAACAGAGCTTTTGTCACATCAAAAGTTATATTATTAAGTAGAAATGAATGCATTGGGGTGGTACGACAACTCTGAAGGACAATTTCTTTAAAAAGTACCACTACTATTACCCACTAGAAACACATAAATTGCATAGTTCGAACAGCATCTTGGTTTAGTTTCCATCTGAGAATGTTTTTACTGTACACACTGAAAATAAACAAATGTCTAGCCTTAGTAAAAATGACTTTAATGATTTAATAAAGGGTTCTTTATCTTGATTCAAGAATTTTTTTTACTGAAATTACAGATTTTTACTTATAAAATGTAGACTACTGAACTGGTTTCAAGATAACTGATCTTATTTCCAATTGAAAGTTTATGTTAAGAGAAAATTAAGAGTTTTGCCAATAGTATCTCACCTTAAACAACAGCAATGAAGCTAGAAAGTGTAAATAAAGCGAGGTTTTAAGTTTAAGTTGTATTCTGGGGAAGAAATATTGACTTTTACTATGGTCTTGGGCTCACACATGAAAACGGATCTGAGTCACAAAATGATCTGTGACAGCCAAAAATCCACTATAACTAGTCATAACAACTCACAGTAAGATTCGTACCTGGAAGTCAAGCCATTTTAGCCAGTCCAGACATTCCTTTTTGCAGTGTAAGTTTACCTGCCCTGGATCCCACCGTCAGAGGGCTATTTTTACAAGTTGTGGGGGTGAGAGACCGACAGTGTGAAGCCGGTCTGAGGAGGTTTCATAAGAACAACACGGATCACTTATAATGGCTTCAGAAAAGAGCAGGGTTCCCACGCACACTGAAAAATATGGAAAATGCATGCAGATTATTACCATTTCATGAGCTCCAGCTGACCTAAATATGCAAATAGATCAGGATTGTGTCGCCATACCTCAAAGTTAGCCCGATTATAAAAAAATCAGTTTTCCCTCATCATCAATTTTGACAAAAGTTGCATTTCAATTGATTTGCACATGTTTGAGCAATCCGGTATTGTCCTGCATTTGAGGCTTGAGTGCGCAGAATACTTTTGTTTTCACCTACCCCTATCTCTGCCCACATCTCTGTTTCTCTTATTACATTGTTTTAGTAAATTAATTTGAGCAATCGCTGTTGATGATTCTTTACAGCATTTTATTTGTTTATATTTTATTGTTTCTGATGTTAGTAGCAGTTTATGATTGACATTTGACCATCTTTTCTCCCTGCTCAGAATCTCCACCTCACTGTTTTCAATAGAGTGGTTTGTGGCTTTGAGATGAAGATGTACAGCGAAAAGACGGTTTGAAAGAGGAGTTAAGGAGGCAATCTTTGTTTAAAAAAGAGAGTCCTTCCTTAAATCGTAATGGAGGTTTAAGATTCAACCTTCCAGTTGTTTATAATGGTCTGCTGAAACCATGGAGACGCCCGAGGCATTCTGATGCTAAACAGGCACTCAAGGTGAGGCAGCCAAACGCCAGGGAACAATAGAACAATAGGCCCATCCCAGTTAAGTTTCAATGGGCCATTATCAGGAGGTCCCGCCCTGTGGGCAGGGCTTTCACAAAGTAGGATATAAACAGGAGTTCTCAGACTTGTTTCACTGATTGAGAATGACTCTTGGATGACAGTCGAAATGTATCGTTTTTTCTCAAACAGAGTCCAGATGACTACAACTGAATCTTTTTCTACAATGGAACACTCCTGGACGAATGAGGGATTACACGACACGTTTTGATTAATATATCTTCATAGGCAATTTGGAACAAAGATGACAAATTTAAGTTTCATAGATTTGGATCTCAATCAAACAATAATATTTAAAGGGCCAGTATAAATAGATTAAACAACCTCCAAAGACAAAAGAATGAATTATGGAATGCTTAGTTAAAAAATGGTAGTTAACAATTGGAAGCCCATTGCTTGTAAACGTCAATACAGGTTTGGCTTTTCCAGTGTGCATGAGAAGCCTGAACCATACAAAACATTTGTCTATACATTTCACCACCCAAGGTAAAACGGAAAAACTAAAATTGCTCATCGAGGACTTGTCCACGGTAAAAAGTAAGACATAATGATAATAGCAGAAAGGGAGAGTGGAAGGAACAGCAGGAGAACCAGAGGATGAGGAAGTGAACGCTTGGATTGACTTGGCTCAACCACACTGTCTCTATCTGCGCTTGGAGGACAGATGATCAGGGGCCGCACCTGCGAAATACTCTCCTGAAAAACACAGGAGAAATATGAATTATAAATGTGTAAAGTGTAACTGTTAGAGGGTAGAGAGTTCAGCATTTGTCAAACAACTGCCTATCACCTCCAGGATGGGGCAGCTGTGGCTGTGACTCACCTCCAGGATGGTTCAGCTGTCACAAGGACTTTACCTCCAGGATGATGAAGCTGTGGGGGGGCTGCTGCTAATGAGACTCACCTCCAGGTTGCGGAGGCTTTGAATGAGACTCACCTCCAGGATGCAGAGGCTGTGAATGAGACTCACCTCCAGGATGCAGCGGCTGTGGCTGTGACTCACCTTGAGGAAGGGACAGCTGTGACTTTATCTTCAGAAAGGGGCAGCTATGATTATGACTTTGCCTCCGGGGTAGGTCAGTTATGATTATGACTTTACCTCTAGGATGCGGCAACCATGATTGTGACTTTGCCTTCAGGTTGAAGCTGTGGCTATAACTCATCTCAAGGATGGGGCGGCTGTGACTCACCTCCAGGATGGGGCAGCAGTCACCATGACTTTACCTATAGGATGACGTAGCTGTGGCTGTGACTCACCTCCAGATTGGGGAGGCTGTTGTTGTGTCTGTGAATCACCTCCAGGATGGGGTGCCTGTGACTCACTTACAGAATGGGTTGGCTGGGACTTTACCTTCAGGATGGGGAAGCAGTCACAATGACTTTACTTCCAGGATTAAGAAGCTGAAGCTGTCACTCACCTCCAGGGTGTGGCAGCTGTCACTCACCTCCAGGGTGTGGCAGCTGTCACTCACCTCCAGGGTGGGGCTGCTTTGCATGAGACGCACATCCAGGATGGGACGACAGTGAATGAGACTCGCCGCCAGAATGCGGTGGCTGTGAATCACCTTCAGGATGGGACAGCTGTGGCTTTATCTTCAGGAAGGGGCAGCTATGATTGTGACTTTGCCTCCAGAATGGGGCAGCTATGATTGTGACTGTCTCCAGGATGGGACTAGGGCTACAACACTTCCAGCATTGGCCGGCTGGGACTTTACATTCAGGATGGGGCACTTGTGACTCACCGCCAGGATGGGGCAGTTGTCGCAATGACTTTACCTCCTGGATGATGTAGCTGTGGCTGTGACTCACCTCCAGAATGGGGAGGCTGTTGTGACTGTAACTCACATCCAGGGTGGGGCTACTGTGAATGAGACTCACCTCCAGGATGGGGCAGTTGTGAATGAGACTCATCGCCAGAATGTGGCTGTAACTCACCTTGAGGATGGGACAACTGTGGCTTTACTTTCATGAAAGGGCAGCTGTGATTGACTGTACCTCCAGGATGAGGCAGCTGTGACTTTACCTTCAAGATGGGGCACTTGTGACTGTGACTCACCTCAAGGATGGCGCGCCTGTGACTGTGACTTGCGTCCAGGATGGGGTGGCTGTGATTTTACCTTCAGGTTTGGCCATTTGTGACTCGCCTCTAGGATGGGGCGGCTGTGACTTTACCTTCAGGTTTGGGCATTTGTGACTCGCCTCCAGGATGGAGCGGCTTTGGCTCTGACTGTAGCTCACCTCCAGGATGGGGCGGCTGTGACTCGGGCTGAGGCGCAGGTTCCAGCGGTGGGTACGATGGCTGTGGCCTCCGTCATCCTCGCTCTCAGTTGTGTCTTGACGCGCGATCCTCGGTCGCTTACGACGCCGAGAGCTGATTCGCTGCAACGACCCGGGCTCCTGCAGTCTGCACCAATCAGAGCACAGCAAGATAAAATACTTTATTTTATCTGTTAACTGTTCCTCTGTTTGTGAATTTTGTTCATTGACAATGGCAATAAACCCTTTCTGATTCAGATTCTGATTTATAGATATAGTGGACAACATATGATAATGACAGTAGGGGGCGTGGTCTGGTGTGGGTGAAAACTGTCTGTTGATTAAATAGGAAACATTTCTTTTTCCCTCTTTTAAGATGATTCCAGGTCAAATTAAGTGTATTTTAAACACAACTAATTCATGTCGAGTCATCACGGTAGCATTGAGCCCGGAGCCCGAAGCTACCGTTTTATATATATATATATATTCTTCGTCTTCATGGATTCCTGTCTGTATTCAGGACAATATAAGTCCAAGAGCATTTGCTCTTGTGATTGTTGAACAGTGGGTGATAAAGCGGCTCTTCTATATCAAAATCAATGGATTGCTTCCTCCAGAGGCCCTTTAGTAGCCCTCCCCTTGGATGCAAACTGTATCTATGCAGACAGCACACAGCGGTCTTATTTTGAGCCTAAGAGGTGCTTTTACAATAAACAGTAATGGGGAAAAAACTACGTAATGAACAAAAGTTGGGTCTAGTGACTTTTAAAGATGTACTTAATTTGTAATGTCTTAAGTTATCTTCTAAATACAATATTTTGTGTCCAACCTGCTGTCTGTGTCCTCTATATCAGCGTCTGCGTCACTGTCGCCCTGGGGATCTGACAAGCCACACTCCTCCTGCAAAAGAAAATACACAAAAATATTACTATCAGACTAACAAATCAAATGCCAAATACAAGATAAATTCACAGTAATATGAATCAAGTGCATCCATCACATTATTTACATTTCTAATGATTATTTATATTGTTTGTATTGTAATTGAATGCATCTTTTCCTGTTCTAACTTTGTGTATAAATTATGATCTGCAAATTAACTTGCCTTGCCTTACATTTGTGTGTACTTTAATGGATTTTAAGCCAGATGCCACTCCTGTTTCGCACCAACATACTGTATTTGTCCTGGCTATGCACAAACATAAAATAAGACAATAATAATATTCGCATTACATTTGAATATTATAATATATATATATTACTCAAAATGTCATGTTCTATTTATCCAAAATAACCCCTGTGAATCACGATTAGCTGTTCTGTAGCAGCAAGTGTCACAGATGTGCCAATGCATCACTGTATTATAATCCTACTGATTTAGCCACACATGTATCACCTTTATGAATAATACCAGCCTGTTTTTACACATACAGATGACTCAAATTAGCTATTATTCTTTGGATTGTCGCCATCAACTCTTTAAGACACGCTTGGCTGATTTAATGGAGGTCTCATATTAAGGTGCCCTGCTAATCCACAAATAGACCAGAGGCAATGTAATAGGCCTGTGTGTTATGAGGCTGTAGACCAGTCTTAAAGGGACGGTACAGCGTTTTTAAAAGGAGGTCAATGGAAGACGAGAGCAGAGGTGGATAGTACACAGTTACATTGAGTCAGTGCTGGAATGGAAGTCCAAAAACAAAATTACTGCACTTAAACTTAAACTATACGCTTTCTACTCCCCTACTTTTTAACAGCAAACAAAAGTTTAAAAGTTTAGTTTGAGAGTGCTTGAGGTTTTATTTTTAGCACGTTCAGAGTCCAAGATTTGAGCAAACATAAACATACACATGGGCAGCTAAAAATTTGAAAATCCATTTGGTTGTTTCTGTTATACAAATATCTGTAATTTCAGGTTTTACTCTTAAAAGAACATTTTTAAACAGGTACTTCAAAACTTTTACTTAAAAATCTATGATGTCATACTCTTACTTATACTTGAGTAATTTATTTGCTCTTGTATACTTGTACTTGAGTAAAAAATGACTGCAGTCAGTGTTGTTTTGCTTCCTCTTTTTCCTCTCTTCCCTCTGTGAGTGAATCAACAAGTGACAAACTTTTATGTCGACAATATTAAAAGGTGCTGTACCTGATTTTTACCTTTTTAAAAACGTGAAAAACAGAATGGTTTATTTTAAACTGTGTGCAGCGGTCCAAACGTATTCCTCACTTTCCATTCCGAGCATCCTAATTCTTTACAGTGATGAGTTTGTAAGTGCGTTTCACAACTTTCCGTTTACTTCCTGGTCGTATTTTGACCTCAAGAACTGCTTTTGCAATATACAGCTACATCAGATTTCGTTTTTTACATTTTTGTGTCTATCCTTTGTGAATACTAGATTTTGTGCATTAATTAATATTCTATCTTTCCAATAACATTCGAGTTGTATACATATATACTTTTATATTATACATCAGATGTTACGTCCAGTTACTCTCTTGAGTAGTAGTTTTTGCTCTTGCTTGAATCATTTCTTTAACCACTACTTTGCATTTATTTGTCAGTAAAAATAATACAAATCTGGCCTACATATTGCCAAAAAACATCAACCAGAAATAAATTAATTTTGAAAAATAAATACATTGCCCATTAAAACACACTGGAAATACATTTTTTATTTTTTTATTTTTATTTTTTATCATTTTCTTCTTTGTCAGTTTTTCTTTGTTTCTTTGATTGAGATTTTGTGTGTGACTGTGAGGTGGGGGGTGGGGTATTTTTGTTTTGTTTTGTGATTGTATTTTTTTATTTTTTTTAATTTTTAAAAATATCTTATTGCCGTTAATTAAAAAAAAAAAAAAAAAACTTGAACAAAACAAAAAAAACAGCCATGTATTTCTCTGGAACGATCGGTATTGGCCATGAAAATAAAAAAACATAATGATTGACACTTCAAGCGGCTTCACTTCACCTTTATCTGGGTCAAATTTTGTAAAAATCTCATATTCACGTGATCAAAGTAACTAATCAATTCATTCAAAGAATAATCGATTAGCAAAGGAACATTCAAAGCATATACGTATAAAGTAATAAAGATGTTACCTGAATGCAACCTTTTAAAAATGGGTTTGTTTCAGGCCAAACTCAACAATATTGAAGATTAGAGTAAATTATATGTGACGGATTATGGACTCAGGTACAGTTGAGACTGCAATGTTGTCTTTAAACCAGTGGGAGGTGCATGTAACAAAAATTGCTTTGAGAAGAAAATCACTTCTGTGTATTTATCACCTCATTGTATTTATTTACCTCTGTTCCGTATCCCTCCGAGTACCTGGTCACCGGTTTTCTATTTTTTCCACAGTGTTCGCAAAGCAGAGTCTCCTGAATATGCAAAGACACAACTATTTACTGACATGCAAATACAGTCAATTTGGGCGAAACTTAAACCAGGATCAGTTCAGCTTCGTAGTACAAGCCCCAGGTCGAAACCAGGACTTAACAAGGTCAGAACTGGGTCTGAACCTGGACTGAATCAGCCCTAAACCAGCACTAAACTGGGCAAAAAAGAGGACTAAACTAGAACTTTGAAGCATCAGACGTTGAGGTGGGACAAACCTCTCCTGCTGCATTTCTCCGGGGCCTTGGTGGTGTGGGCGTGTGGGCCTCTGAGTACAGCGTGCAGGGGCTGAGGTCGCACACACAGGGCCCCTCCGACCCTCCACAGCCGGCCCCCAACTGAAACAAGCAGAGACACGCTCACCGCACAGTACAATCTGTGCCTGCTCTCATTGATGATAACATGTTGGAGGGCGGCAATCTTTGGCTCTTGCATCTAAATCCACAAAAGTTAAACCGAATCATCATCTGCCATATATTGGGGCCATAAATGTAAAGCTGCTCCATGTAACTTTTCATGTGAAGGGTCTGCCACCGTCTTATCTCCATGGTACAGCACTAAACTTTCTCTATGAAGTAATAGCGTAGTCTTTTGGTCGTTTAGCCAATTAATAGGTCGATGTCGATGGTGTCATATTCGACCACATAAAATAAATCTGCGTTTTTACTTAAGACGACACCGCTCACACGGGCCTTGTCTTTAGTCGACATCTTACTAAGAAGCAGGGATGTGACGATCACCAAGAATATTGCGATTCGCATCATCACAACAGGTCTCAGTAATAACGATAATATCTTGGCGTGTCACAAGATATCGAATTATAATCGTCTTTCCTTAAATGCATTGGTTTGTTTCAGCTAAAGAAACAAGAGTGAACTACATAGACCACAATCCTTTGCTTCACAACATGAAAAAAAAAATCACTTTTATTGAGCATTTATATATCTTAAATGACAGTAACGATGCATATCAAAGGCTTGCCAAGGCATTTTAAAGGGAATCATTTAATATGTCTACGTTTCTACAGCTCTACAAGTAAAACAAATGTTGTGATAGTACAGCGCGGAGAAAGATTTGCATATTGCTACATCCCTATGCAAAGGAGGAAGTCGGTATTCAAATCTGTGTAAGTTGTTCCCAACGCTCACAAACCCTTCACTAAGAACAGCTTAGTGCTGCTTTTACAACGCACTTTCTGCCTGTAACTGAAGATAGAACATGGCGGTTTCAGAGGCAGAAAAACGGTGCAGCGGTATGAAAAAGACCCTCTTTTCTATGCCCAAAGTTTTCTCTGTGATAGTAGGTGAAGTAATGGTTCTTGAAGAAATAAACACTAGGCAGAAACAGGTAGGAAGATGGAAAGTTTCTTTGGATGCGCTCAGGGTACAGGTGGAGTGTATGAAGACAGTAACGCTCGCTTGGTCATATTCATACCTTCAGGCCTAGCTATCTTTGTCCAAAGAAGGTCTTACCAGTGTTGCTACATCAATACAGAACATGTCTAGGTTGTCAACGCTGTCTGACGTCTGACTGAAACGTTGCTGTTGCCAGGCACGGTGGACCACGGACGACATTCACGAGTAGTTGGAAACGTTAACATTTCAACTTCCAAGATACGAAGATACAGAAGTTCAATAGCTGAGCTCATGGTTGGTAGTCCACAGAAGAGGTTGACTTATAATGAAAATCATGCTTACGCTGTATTTTCTATGGTTGCCTGCGTCTCCTCCATTTGACTCTGATGACGCTGCATTGCTGTTTTTCACTCCGTCGCGTGAACCTCCTGCTTTCTAAGGTCGAGGCGTTCGCGTGCGCCGAACTGTAGAGTGCGAGTCGTGTCGTCCGAGACCTTCAGGTTTGTCCGCACAGAAGGGCTCAGGGACGGAGTTGAACAAAAGAAAACGATGACGGATTGGATGACGGCGCGTTGGTCCCGCCCGCAGCAGCCTTGGAGCGCGGACAGATTTGCATTGTACTTATGACTTCAAACCGCAGTATCCAATGACTCCGAGGACAACTCGCGAGGTATTTAATGTGATGTAGGGCTGAACGATAACGGGAAAGCATCTCATGGCGATTAGATTTGCAAGTCATGTTCTGATGGTGGGATTTTGTTCTAATTTTGAGTTTTAAACATTTGAGAGAGAAGGGAACGCTGAACTAAGACAAGAATCCTGTGTTTTTCAGAACATGTTTGGGGGTCTAAACTGCAGAGTCAGCAGATTTGACACAGAATAAGCCCACGAGGAGACTGGATATTGTGTTTGTTTATTTATTTGTTTGTTTGTTTGTTTTTTTGCAGCGGAATCGTGTCACTTAAATAAATGCTGTCTTTCAAATTCACGGTGCGATTTTGACTTGATTGCGATTTCTCTTGCAGCACTAATATGACCTCAAACAATGTGACCCAATTCATTAAAAAAAACTATAACATGTAATTCTTATATAAAATACATAAAATGTTAAAATAAACAGGAAAACATTGAAGTTTGTCCACGTTTTTTATTTATTTTTTATTTATTTTTTATTTTATGTGAGTTGACCAGAGATATAAATCATGAACCAGAACAAAATATTGGCATTTTGACCGCTAAAAGCTCATTTTACCACAGGGCTGCCACAAGTTAATCACTTAATAGCAACTAATTAATTATTGAAATAATCATCAAATAATTTAGTTATCAGATAAGCATTAACTGGTCCAAACACCGGCACCAAAACGTGCCTTAAGCTCAGAAAATAGATGATGCGACTTTATGACAGAGCAATAATTACAAGTAAATGTCACCTGAAATGGACCGATATTTGCAGCTTTTAGCGCATCGCTATCGGCATTAAAGGACAAATATTCAGCATTATTTGTATTGTTTTTAGACTTTAAACATGCTCTTGAGTAACTTTAGTTTGGCATCTCATGTTTTAGAACTAAAATAAATTAAGATAAATTAACATCTGTATCTCTGCTGTAGCTACGAGATCGACAAAACGTCAGTTGTCGAGGAGATTCAGAACGGAGTGTTTCTGAGGCTCGGAGGGAAAGGAATTTCTAACAAGGATTCACGAAATTAGCGTGAATGAAGCTAAATGCTACTCCAGCTGTGTTTGTGATGAGGGAACAATGTTTGGTACGCAAAGCTCGGAAAAGTAAATGTTTTCCTGTCATTTAATTGTCCAGCAGAGGCCAGTATTGCGTTTTGGGCCCGACCTGCTGCCTAAAGAACACACAAGGGAACTGGACAAAACACCACATTGCGTTCGTGTATGTTTGTGGTTATTAAACCGGGCCGTGGGCGAGAAGTAAATTGAATTTACATAATACGGTGAAAAATGATCAAAATCTGCACTGCGTGTCGCCAAAAAACGTCAGAAAGAAAGGCTTATCGGCCATGGATTTCTCCGGAACAATCGCCATCGGCCATGAAAATACAAACGGTTATGATCGACCCTTACAGGAAATATACGCGGTTTGAGTTTTTGGACGAAAACACTCTTTATCTGGGTCAAATGTGGTTAAAAAAATCTCACATTCAAAGGCGTGATCAATTAATGGAAAGAATAACCAATTAGCAAGATAATTTATAAACGTGTAAGGTAAAAAAAGATGTTACCTGAACGCACCCTTTTAAAAATGGGTTTGTTTCACGGTCCAAACCATTTTGCAGACGTTTAACGGAACGATAACGCCGTCGACGACTCACCTCGTAGTCATTGTCGGGCGTGTCGCCGGATGAAAACAGGCCGCGCGACTCCGATTCCCTCCTCAGCATGACCCCTGACCTCTCTGTGACCCTTGACCTCTCACACTCTCACACACCTGCAACAGAAACAAGGAACGGATCAGGTGTTTCGTGCTTTTGTGTGTGTGTGTGTGTGTGTGTGTTATTGCTGTTTCTACATAAACAATGGTGTATTATTGTATCCAAAAATAAATGTGTACAAACATTTAAATCAGATAAGTAGCTTAAATTACAATTTGTGTAAAGATGCATTGATATTTGATCATGACAAGGCTATTAAGACACAACAATATTATACTATAAATGACAGCTTTTTGTTTTGTTTTTAATTTTAATTACTTTCAGAAGGACGACATCGGCGTTATAGTATATAATAAGTTTGTTGAAATAGCGATATAGGTATATTTATATATATATTTGCAATATATTGTGCAATGCTATTCGGGATCGTATTTTAATCGCAAACATCAAATAACAAAAGGAATATGTGTCAAATTGTGATACTTAAACCAGGACTAGAACAGGAGTTTTTATTTACAATATATATTTTTCAAAATATTGTTCATTCAGATTTTTTAGATATATTTTGTATCATGATTGAACGCTTCGATATGGACAATATTACAAATAAAGTGTATAAATGATATAAATCGGAAATGATGTATTCTTTTCTGACATTTTGATTCAATAATGCGATAAAAAGGTCTTTTTCGTACGTCTTTTCGAGTCTTTTTAGTCCAGAGAACGATTATGACTGTGAACATACGAGTGCGATCACTTTTTACAGTCGACTATAGTCACACTTTAGTCAATGAACTGCCGCCGCCCGGAATGGACACGAACCGGGACAAGACCGGAGCCATTTCCCGTCAAATCAACCCCACCATTCACGGGGTTTGAAACTAGACTCGTCTCCGTTTTACGCGCGCACGTCGCCGCAATCACCCGTGCAGCGAAGTCGGATTAAAGACATCGTCCGTTACGCGTAAAGTCCGCACCGCTGGCCGCGTTACGTAAGCCCGGGACGCTGGTTCCCGTTCGGAGCGACGCGAAAGTGCTCCGTTTTGGCACGTACCTCGAAAGCATCCCGTCCGAACGCGTAAAACGTGCGTGGAAGGCGTCGTGCGGGCGGCGTTGGGCGCACGGGTGGACATTGTTGTGATGGTTGCGGTGGATGTGGGGCATCGTAGCGGCGGCGGCGGCGGCGGATCCGAGGGGGGGGGCGGGGGGGGGGGGGGGGGGGGACGCGTGAACGAGCGCGACCGGAGACTGCGCGGGCACGACGCAAGAGGCGGAGAGGCGACGGGAGCGCGCAGCCGGGCGAGAGGCGCGTCCACGGCATGACGACAGTAAGAATGAAGCTCACTTCCGTTTGAGGGCGTCAAAGGTAAAGCAGGGAACGGAAGTTCTTTAAAACATCATTTGGGCATTTTTCTAATCGTGAATTATTTTTTGGAATTGAACCTACTGTATTTGAAGGAACATCTCGTGCAGACATTCAACAACAACAACATTTTTGTATTTAATGTATCATGTTTGTTGTTTATTTTATATTTTTTGGCCAAAAAAATATGTTTTTCTTTGTTTCTTTTTTATTTGCTCGCATTGTTGCGTTTCCTTTTTAAACTACAGCTTCTCAAGAGGAGTTTCTTGCGGCCGTGACTTTAAAATAAAGAACTAGGCCTTTTTAATGGTCAGAAAAATATAGAATTTAACATTTAATGGTCACATTAAACAAAACAAACAAAAGCAAGCAACAAAACTAAACAAACTCATTAAAGTGCCAAGGTTTATCATTTTACTTCCTGTTTGTAATTGATGACATCACACTAGGAAATTCCCCTGCAAACACTGAGCCAAAGATCATCTAATGTCACCATTTTAAAAAATTTGACCAGTAAAAATAAATGTAAAAAAAATCAATAATTTTGTTGAATTAATGTTTAGGGTCAAAAAAGTTGATTCTTTTTGTGTAAATTATGCATAAACTTTGGATGGAATGAGTGTCCCTGGTGTGATGTCACTTCCTGTTATAGTTTTCTACAGATTTGTCAAAATGTCTCCCCAGATAGCTCCTTTATTTGGTGTAAAACTATCATTTATATTTATCAAAATTCAAAAATCATAAAACCCTGTCACAAACACTGACCATTTATTTCAAACTGCCCTCTCTCGCTCTTTTTCTCTGATTTCATTGTAGACAAAGGATTATTTTATGACACAGAAGGAAAAATGTGTCTCTCAACCCAAAATGGTGGAATATGGACGTTTGGTGAACCAGTGTAATTGTCTTAACGCACAATGACACAGAATTCACATCGCACTCTGAAGCTGCTCTGAGTTAGAGACATTAGAGACACAGAAAATGCTTTAGTCTCACAGCACTTTCAAACCGAGCTCTTTTGAACCGTCCTGAGGGACTCGTCTGCGTCTGATGCCTGATAAGAGTCATTACAGAGGGGCCAAACGTGGGGCGAGCGCTGACCACCGCTAAATGACCCGTGTCCAGGAAACTTTCAACAACGCTGGCGGATCTGCATGAGTTTTAGTCTCTTTATTCAGCTCCAAAATGTATTTAATTTGATTTTTGTTGATTAAAATTGAAAAAAATCAAGTTGTAAGTAAATATAGATTGACTTTATTGTCCTCTGCATTTGACCCATCCTTGAACTGGTATTTTTGTGCTCATCCAGACAAAGGGAGAACATGCAAACTCAACACAAGGCTCCACTCAACATTGTGTATAGACTTTTCTATATTAGCTCTGTGACTTTAAATTCCCCAAACTCAAAAACTGACATCATAATATTAGACCATTAGATGTACAAAAATATAGCTATTTCTGATATTCTATACCAAATTTCTGTATTTTATTGACAATTTTTTAATAATTATTCCAAAATATATATTAATCAGCTTTTATGTACTCAGTAGGTAAAGGGTTAAAAACACATTTTCACAAGTTGAGGTCTTTTTTTTTTATATCATTTAAATATTTCCTATTTTTATAATATGTTTAGACTAAATCCGAATAAAACATAAATATAAATAATAAAAGCACTGAAGGGGAAACATTTATGGAAACAACATTCAGTTTCAGTTTCAGTTTAGTTTATTAGGACAATGTGCAGTTTCATTAAAAATATGTCTGCACCAGATTTAGCTTCAAGCTAATTTCCATCTGCAGTCCTGAACATAGGCTCATTTAACATCAGACTGTGGCCGAAATGTACGAACAAAAACTCGTAGCCATTGCTCCGTTCAACCATCAATCTTAAATGTTTTCAGACCAGAGTTTTGTCTGTTTCGACTGCTCACTCTCAGTCTTCTTCAGAGTGTCACGCGCTGTTACTGTGTATAGGCAGCGGGACGATAAACCAGGACGAGGGGGGCCTGTTCGCTCCCTCACGCTCTGGGATAATGTCCTGGAGAAGTCGGACTGCAGATGGGACGCTCAAACCGGTGTAAATCAGCCGACAACGGTCAAGTAAACAAACAAGACGTGTCTGAAAAAAGAACCTGTTAAAAAGGCTGAACAGAAGCCAGGGGTGAGTGATAATTAACCCCTTAAGCTTAGGGACTTTTTATTTATTTATTCCATTTTGTCCACATCTTATATAAAAGGGGACTCTCGAGCTGCTTGATATTCTGTTCATAAAAATAAGTTTCTTTCCCGCTGCTGTTGGACTCATGAACGCGTAGCACCTGCCACTTTAACAATTATTCAAACCAATAACATGAACAATAACTATTCATTCCACTGGTCACTTTTGGCACTATTTGCACAGTACATTTTGTATATATACCCAGACCAATTATATTTTTATTTGATGCCTTGTTTGATTTTGCTATTATTATTATTATTATTATTATTATTTTTATTATTTTTATTTTTATTTTTATTTTTATTTTTATTTTTATTTTTATTTTTATTTTTATTTTTATTATTCATTGTTGTATGTTGCACCTTAACACCGAAGCAAGTTCCAAAGTTTGAAATGTGGGCGAGAGATTGAGGAGGACGTTTCAGCAATTGTTGGAGGCCGGGAATCAACTGCTCACTGGGATCAGGGCACAGAAAAAGAAGAAAGAAAAAAACCCAAAAAGTGGCCCACCCCTGCATGGCCACTTGTCTTGTAATGTGTTCAAAATGGCGGAGGTTTCAGATTGCACGACACAGATTCGCCTCTGTTTACACAAGTCTCCATATAAACAGAGAGATGTTACTTTGATAAGGCGATGAAGGAAAGGGCGCGGCCAAGGTTGACACACACACACGCGCGCACAAAAATAACGACAATTCAGCAAACATCCAACTGCCCTGTCTTCCACAATATGAAGTTAAGAGCTTTGCCAACAACTGCTTTTGACCCAGAAAAAGACAAAAGATTCGAAGGAGCAGGACAATCGCAGGTTTGGCGTTTTGGACGTGCGAGAGATGCATTTTTGTGGTCGCTGAAGAAAAGAGAAGAGGCAATCACGTTTTAATTTGATTTTTTTCCCCCAACATTTTTCAGACTACTGCGACACAACGAAGCAGCATTCTGGATCTGTTTGCAGATCCTGAAAGAAAACGGAGAAACCCAATCGCCGGCGGTGCGAAGGAAGGATTCAGCTTTACAAATGCCAAGAGAGAATTGAGATGTAGCAGAACATTTTCAGTCAAAAGTGAAATTTGAAAACAGAAGGTGAGCATTTAAGGACATTTCTACATTTTCAACCATGTTCCAACGATGACTTGGCTTTTCTTTTGGCCATAAATAGACAAAAGGAATTGAGCGAAAAGCGGCAAAAACATCGTCATTTTGCATTTTGTGAAGAAAACATGACAAAACTATAATTTCTGGTTCCGATGCTACCCCAGTTTGTGAAGTGGAAAGGATTTTACTGGCTCAAAATACTTAATCAAGGTAAACTCAAGAACTTTGTTGTTTCGTCACACAAATTCTGAAAACCACTCTGAGATCAAGCACGATGAAAGAGTTGGACCAAACCAAGGACTTGAACCTGAGCTGGGGTTTCGAGCAGACTGTGGATTTCCTGGGACCGTCCGTGCGCCTCCGCCTCAACGCTCTGGACTTCACCGACCTCTGGGACGAAGAGGACGTGGACGGCGCCGAGGACGAGGGCCGCGCGGCGGTCAGCGCAGCGGTCAGTGCACTGCCAAAGGGGAGAGTTAAAGAAGCAATGTGTCACTTTTCCGGTACAGGGTTCGTCACTTGCTCGTCTTCGTAGCGATGCTTTGCCGGGAATGTTTCACCGTACGGTATCAAACGCTCTGATCTCCATGTATGTGAACTTGCCAGGATGCCAGTTCAGGTTACAAGTCAGATCTGTGGCGAGGTGACCCTGCTCAGACTAAGAATGCAGGTTTTTTTTATGTTTTTTATCAATAAAACACCTGTAACTGAAAAAAATGCACGTTAAATAAGTGAAACATTCCAGACAAAGGAATAAGAGAAGCAGATGAAGGATTCTCTGCCAGAAAAGTGACCTGAAATCAGAATATTACAGTTGTTTTGAATGGTTTTAACACAATGTTTTTACGTTTATTATTGACCTAAACTGAAGTTGATTTGCCTTTGAGACAATTTGAAAGTTTGTTTGTCCATTTTTAAAAATAATTTCTTTTCACATTTCATGGTATTTACAGATATGACTGATAGATCAATATATATTTTTCTAAATTAAATAATAAAGTAATAATCAAAACTATATACATAATTGTCCTTGAAGTAAGAAGAAGACTGCACTTCAGTAAACAAAAGAAAGTCATGGTATAGCCTAGACAAATATTGCATTTTATTTTGGAAGAATTTTGATTTATTGTTTCAAATGCAGGATTCTGTTAATAGTTCAATTCAGTTTATTTTAGCAGAATTTGTGGATTTTTTATTTAACAAACAGAAAGTCAGAGAAAAAACAGAAATACAGATGATAAACACGTCCAGAGCATTAACATCAGAGAGAAGAAATAACTGATGTAAGAACCACATTTCAGAACATTGTCAAAGTCTAAACTACCGGGTTAGCAAACGACGCTAGCTGTACCTGATTTTTACTGTCTTAAAAACAAGAAAAACAGAACTAGTTCATTTCAAACTCTTTGCAGCGGTCTACATGTATATATTATTCACTGTGATGAGTTTCTAAACGCTTCTCACACAACTAGCATGCTAACGGTTCACTTCCTGCTTTGCGAAGAACAAAAATCTCTATACTTAGACGCAGACGGCGTACAGCGGTCTCATTTTGACCCTAAAAGCTGCTTTTACAATATATTTGTACTGGGGCAAAACTGATTTTATCTTATTACATAGAAAAATGCGGATTCAGCCTCTTTAATTCATATTTTGTTGTGAATATCAGTCGTAAATACATTGTAAAAAAGGGCAAAACTCAAGACAACGTAGGTTAATAAATTCAAACTGATCCAAACGAAAAAAGTTCTTAAGAGAAGTAATTAAAAAAATTCAACATCTTCCGTTTTACCAGGGCGACACTTCCAGGGGCGTCTCCAGACTTCCCCCTCCCCCGCCACCTCCTCCTCTGCCTGCTCCCGACTCTGTCCCGTCCTCGGACAAGGGTCACACACTAAAGTTGCACTGGAGGGAGCTGCGGAGTTTACCCGTCCTGCCCAGACTCACCCGCTTTGGGGCGCAGACGATCTGGGCGGCGCTGGAGCCGGTTCAGGTCGACGCCAACCGACTCGAGTATCTGTTTGAGAGCAAAGGGGGAGGAGCCAGCTTCAGCCTGACCTCTGTGCAGAAGGTAAGTGTGTACGCTAGACATGTTGAATCATCTAGATAGATTCTAGATCGGTCAAGAGCTAATTTGATGTGTTTTTTTTTAACTTCAGACATTTGCCAGTGCTGAAAAACGAACTCTGATTCAAGAGATAAAAGAAGAGTGTTCCGTTTCCCGTAATTGCTTACTGTTGTGACGCTAGAAAATGTTTCAAAGGTAGTCATCTGAGGTCTCATTTATTAATCTTCACTTAGAATTTGGACTAAAAGTGTATGTACGGACAAAACGCAAACTCAAACTTGCTGACTGATTTGCTTCCGACTCAGCTCTGAAAGCACGCACACAAGTCACATACGAAAAGCAAGTTTAAAAAAAATCACGTGTGTAGCATTTTTGCATTTACACATGCTTTATAAATGAGACTCCTGAACACTGTTTCTGACATCGAGACATTTAAACCTTCTGGGAGTCCATCTGAAAGTCTTTTTCAGTCGAATATGAATATGAATTTATTCTCTCCTGAGCTCAAATTCATTTTTCCAAGGTCTAAGAGGCTATTGTAGACTGAAGGATGATTGCATTGTAAAGCTCTTCCTTAACTTAAATGACCTTCCTACCTCACCTTCACCTGCTTAAAATGTGCACCAGTGGCTCAAACCATTTGCATCAGACAGAAAATGACTTCTGGACAGCCGAAACGTCCGAAACAGTGTCCAGGTGACTATCTTTGAAACCTCTTCTACCATGGACCAATCCTGGACATTATTTACTGTTGTGACGTCCTAAAGCGAAACACATCAACTTCAGTATTTCTTGTCATATTTGTGTGATGGAAGTTTCTGTCTGCATTCATCTGTGTCCTGCATAAACCTGAAATATGTGAGGTACTCCAATTTCAGTTAAATTAAATAGATGTTTGTAACATCCAACAACAGCAGTTGCCTCGATGGGCGACAATGAAATAATTCGAGAAGCAGATTAATCAATGTTCGCAGGAATTTAGCAAATGGATAAATGTCCCAGCATCCTGTCCTTAGACCCTCCTTCTCGGCAAAGAAAAGTTACAAAACCCCAAAGTAGAAACCTTGAGGAGAACCACGGATGGACAGGCTTGAGATGGTCCAGGACTGGCACGCTTCCATTTGCAGATAGAGACTGTGGAGCCAGAACCATCAGGAGGAGAGAGGGAGGTTCATCTAGTTTAGAGAGAGTTCATCCAGGCAGATTTGTGTTTGTTCTTCTAGAGCAGGGCGATTCAACTTAATTTTACCGAGGGCCAAGGCCTCTGGGCCGGAAGTGCACAACACGACACTGTAACAAAAGTTTGGGTCGCACAAAATATCCCCAATGCTGTTTCAAGTCGAGTTAATGCAATAATATAACTGCGGATAGATTATTTTTGAAATCACATACAAAATGCTTTACCAACAATGCTTTGTGAAGAACGTCCCATCCAGAACTGAACCAGAATTAAACTAGGCAAGGCAAGGCAAGGCAAGTTTATTTGTAGAGCACAATTCGTACACAAGGCAATTCAAAGTGCTTCACACAACAGGAAAAAATGCATTAAAATCACAAAGACATGGCAGAAATCACAATCTTAGTTCAAGACATAAAAGAGAAGAGTGCAAAGAAAAGCATTTCAGTCATATGCACAGCCAAACAAAACAGTTTTTAGTTTAGATTTGAACATTGCCAGAGTAGCGGCCTGTCTCACATCCTCAGGAAGACTGTTCCAGAATTTTAGCTGCATAAAAACTGAAATGCAGATTCCCCATGTTTAGTCCTGACTCTGGGCACCAGCAGGAGCCGGTCCCTGAGGTCCTCAGAGTCCGAGATGGTTCATATGGCACTAACATGTCCGAGATGTACTTTTGGTGCTAGGCCATGGAGAGACTTGTATACAAGCAGAGCTGCTTTGAAGTCTATTCTCTGAGCCACAGGGAGCCAGTGCAGAGACCTGAGCACAGGGACTAATGTGATCGTACTTCCTGGTTCTAGTCAGGACCCGAGCAGCGGCGTTCTGGATGTACTGCAGCTGTTTTACAGCTCGTTTGGAGAGGCCAGTGAGCAGGCCGTTACAGTAGTCTAATCTACTAGAGACAAACGCATGGATAAGTCTCTCCAGGTCTGGTTTAGACACTATACTTTTGATTTTGGCAATGTTTTTTAGATGGTAAAAAGCTGCTGATGTGATTGATCTGACGTGGCTGTTAAATTCAAATCTGAGTCCATTATTACCCCCAGATTTCTAACTTGATGTGTAGGTTTTAGAGCGAGACTCTGGAGGTGACAGTTAACAATTTCTCTTTGTTTCTGTGGGCCAAAGACGATGATTTCAGTCTTGTCTGAGTTCAGCTGGAGAAAGTTGTTTTGCATCCACACACTGATCTGTTGAATGCAGTGACAGAGTGAATCCACTGGTCCATATTCACCTGCCGTCAGTGAAACATAGATCTGAGTGTCGTCTGCGTAATTGTGATAGGACACATTCTCGCTGCGTATCAACTGACCTAACGGCAGCATGTAGAGGTTGAACAGAAGGGGTCCCAGGATTGACCCTTGGGCACCCCACAGGTCAGGGGCATCTGGTCTGAGACACAGTTACCAATTTCGATAAAGAATTTCCTGTCTTCCAGATAGGACTTTAACCCGTTTAGAGCAGTGCCAGTGATGCCCACCCAGTCCTCTAGTCTCTGTAAGAGGATCCCATGATCGACAGTGTCAAAAGCAGCACTCAGATCTAACAGAATTAAGACTTGAGACTTTGCCCGCGTCAGTGTTCAGGTGGATGTCAAGAGCAGTCTCAGTGCTGTGATGAGGTCTAAAACCTGACTGGAAAACATCAAATGAGTTGTTTATTAAGAGGAAATCAGTGAGCTGTTGGTAAACAACCTTTTCAAGGACTTTGCCCCAAAATGGCAGATTAGAGATGGGCCGGTAATTACTCAGTACTGCGGCATCAAGACTGCTCTTCTTTAGGAGAGGCTTTATGACCGCAGTTTTCAAAAACATTGGGAATGTTCCAGATTGAAGCGACATGTTAACTATTTGAGTGAGTGGTGCTAACAAACTGTTCAGCACAGACTTTAGAAATCTGGTGGGTAACACATCGAGGCAGCATGTAGATGAACTCAGGCTGGTGATGATCTCCTGGACAGTTTTGTCAGTTACAGGTGCAAAGTGAGTCAGCTCTAAGTGTGTAGGTGGTTTGAGGGTTATTTTTGCATTGTAGAATTGATAGCATTTTTAATGCCCTGAACTTTGTCATTAAAGAATAATGCAAACTCATTACACTTGGATGTGGAAATGAGTTCTAACGGCAGCTGAGCTGGAGGGTTTGTTAATCTGTTTACTGTGGCAAACAGGACACGCGAGTTGTTACTGCAGCTTCCAATTATTTCAGAAAAATATCCTTCCCTAGTTCTACATAAAATGAGGTTGTACATGTACAACTTCTCTCTGTAAATCTCTTTCTGAACCTGGAGCTTCGACTTGCGCCATTTTCGTTCGGCCCGACGGCACTCCCTTTTCTGTGCCCTGACCGAATCATCATTTCTCCCATGGCGCCTTCTGCTTATTTTTAACAATTTTAGCCTTCATAGGGGCAATGGTGTCGAGAACATTCAAAACACTAGATGTAACAGAGTTCAACAAATCATTTACATTAGAACATGAGACATTTTCAAAGTTTATCATTTCCATAAACAGTTTTCCCGTGCTGTCATTTATGTGTCTCCTCCGGACAATTGCAGGACCAGCTGGTGGTTTGGGAAAAACAGACAGGTCAAAGAAGACACAGAAATGATCAGACAGAGCAACATCGACCACATTGACGTTTGAAATATTAACCCCTTTTGTAATTAGAAGATCTAGAGTGTGCCCTCTGCTGTGGGTGGGGCCACTCACGCGCTGAGTAAGACTGAAAGTTTCAAGGACAGCATGAAGCTCTTTAGCGTTTCTGTCACAAATATTATCAACATGAACATTGAAATCACCTGTTATAACCAAACCATCAAAGTCTGTGCATACGACTGAAAGCATCTCAGTAAAATCATCAATAAAACTTTTGCAGTGCTGAGGAGGCTTGTATAAAACAATGAAGAGAATGGATGGAGACTGTTTTAGCTCAATTTTAAAGGCTACATACTCAAATGTTGAAAACACCCCAAAGGACAACCTGTGGGTAACTATTTCATCTCTAACAAAAGCACACACACCTCCTCCCTTTTTGTTTTCTCGTGTTTCAGATTCAAACATAAAGTTGGGTGGAGCAGACTCTATTAGAACTAAATTTCCTGTGTTTTTGTTCAAGCCATGTTTCAGTTTAAAAACATAAAATCAAGATTATAAGAAGAAATAAAATTATTAATTAAGAATGATTTGTTACATAAGGATCTGACATTTAGTACAGCAAGTTTCAGACTAGTTTCAGTGAGACTGGGCGTTATCTTTTTACAGGGAATATGAATCAAATTTCTCAGATTGGGAAGTCTGACTCGCATTTTGTTTTCCCATCTGTGTGATGTTACTACAGAAATAGCACTAGGGGAGGCTGTTTTTACACAGGGCCCCGGGTTGGTTTGATTTTTAATATGACTATAAGTCCCGGCAACGCTGAGACCCAGTGCATCCTAGCTATGGGAGATACCAGGTGAAAGGCGAGGGGGGATAGGTGGGGGGACTTTTGTTGGTGTAGTGGGAGCCGGTGAGCGTTTGGGACCAGGTGAAAGGCGGGTGGGTTCTAATCTAGGACTAGATTAGAACCAACCAGGTCTGAGCCAGGACTAACTCAGACAAAACCAGGTCTAAATGAATTCTAATCCAATTAAAGCAGTAAACAAGATGATTTTAATTGTTTTTTATTTGGGTCGTGGGCCGGATTACATCACCTGGAGGGCCTGATTTTTGGCCTTATGTTGAATAGCCCTGTTCTAGAGCAACCAAACCAAGCTTAAGATCTGGAGACAGGTCCTGCACTGGCCCTGACAGGTTCAATGAAAGATCGATGGAATCAAAATGCAGAAAGCAAGTTTCCCAACACAAAGAAACACCAACACTTTTGAGTGTGCGGCATTCACACTGTTCATTCGACAGAAGCAGCCGTGTGTGTCCGTTCTGGGGATGAAGCGCTCAAACATCGTCACCATCGCTCTGAGCAGTCTGCCTCCGCCCCGCCTCCTGCCGCCCGCCATCTACAGCATGGACAACAGCGTCCTGGACCGAGAGGACTTACAGGTGACGCGCCGTACAGTAACAGCTAGTAACAGCTCCGACGTGCGCAGGTTGGCATCGTGTCCTCGGGCAAAGCACTTCACCTGCATTGCCACTGTATACATGTGGTTTGCGAGTGATAAGAGCACGTCTGTTTGTCTACACCAGGGTCTGCACAGAGTGAAGGAATTAAGGATATTGAAAAAACGAATGACTCAGTACACTGTTTTGGAGTGTCCTGATGACAATACATTCAGATCATATGATATAAATCCAACAGAAATGTGTCAAAAACATGTCTTCAAACGAATAAGTTGAGGTTCAAGTATCAAACAACTGTGAAATGACTTAGAAAGTGACCCACAAAACTGTAAAAACATTTGTTCATACCGTTTTTGGAAGTTCTCAAAAAAGGTAAAATGATTAAAAACGACATGTAAACAGTAAAATCGTATGTGACAAATAAAATGTAACTCTGATCAGATTCTGCAGTTTGCATGGCATTTAAATAATCTCACAGGTCGAGAAATCCTATAATAATCAAATATTTGTTGTACATGGAAAAAGACATATTGCAGACCACGACTAAACCCTGACTAGAACAGGACCATACCAAGTTTAGATCAGGATTCACTTGGGACATGAATGCAGCGCTCTGACCTCGTCTCCTGCCACAGCGTCTCCAGAGCATCCTCCCCACAGACGAGGAGCTGGCTCTGATAAACGAGGCCCAGGCCCGGACCCCCCGCTGCCCCCTGGCTCCGGCTGAACAGTGCCTCCTGACTCTGGGGGAGCTGCCTCACCTCGGCACCAGGCTTCAGCTCTGGGCCTTCGCTCTCGACTACGACGCCATGGAACGAGTAAGTCTGAACCCGCTGTCTCTCCGGATCACACTCCAGTGCCCGATTTATTCTGTTTTTATATTGTAGAGCAGTTTCGGACACCAAATGTTTACTCCAACGGTGAACAATTTAGTTACAAATGTGTAATGTCGGCGATGATAAATGATTTGAACCTTGGCGCTGCAACTCACTCTTACATGATGATATGCCCCTTCATAAAAATGAGTCACGGAGTCATAAACTGATGATTTGCCAAAATGTATTTAATTGGAGCCAGAATATACATTTTTAGGACATCAAATCGTGGCAGGAAGTGTATGCCAGTTACGGTTGAATTAACTAAGGGTCTAACTCAGCGGCGTCCAAACTTTTTTCACCGAGGGCCGCATTTTGAAACTTCTACGGAGCAGAGGGCCGCAGACAACCCGACAACGAAGTGAACCATTCGAAATGCTGCATATGACATAGTTTCGATGGGCCTCCGCACCTTTAATAAGACTTGGAGCATTAATATTAAGTCGGTATGACATCAAAATGCTTGAATTTTTTAAATTTTACAGTAAAAAGTACTACTTTTTGTTGTTTGGACCGACTTAATAGGAAGCCGGAGGGCCAGCAAAAATTGGTCTGAGGGCCGCATTTGGCCCCCGAGCCATAGAACCTGGTCTAAGAAAAGAAAGACAAAAAGATACACAACATGAGGTGGCAACAACTGATAAACCAAAATATCTACAAATGTAATCCTTGGTGTAAAGTGCATACAGTTTGGTCACTTCTGTTTCTCTCTGTGACAAACGGAGCTGTGGGGAAGTTCGCTGCTTTTCTACCCCAACACGCTGAACAAGCTGCTGTTTCTTTTATTTAATACTATTTGATTTGGTCTGTGGAAGTATAAGCTTTGATGTCATTCATTTTCCGTAAACAGGAAATTGCGGAGCCTCTTTTTCACCTGAAACTGGCGATGGAGCAGCTCTCCAGCAGCCACACCTTCAGATGGATCCTGGCCACTGTCTTAGCCATCGGGAACTTCCTCAACGGCTGCAAAGTGAGTGGAAAATTTTGACTGGCAATGCATTTATTGTGCATTGACTGTAGACAGACAAAGAGGGCACATGTAAGCCCTATAAAAGACCAATTAACATAATTTAACTTCATCCAAAACATACAGCTTGACCCTAAACAAATATAGGCCTAATAAATCACTCTTTTCAATTTATTTAATCAAACCCAAAACAATATTAATAAATAAATACATGATTATTAATAATAATAATAATAATAATAATAATAATAATAATAATAATAATAATAATTCCATGTTAATGTTAGAGAACACTTTATTAATTTAGGTTAGTGTTTAATTTTCATACTTTATGCATCTCTTTTGCCACAAGATGGCACCATTTCACAACAACAAACTAAAATGAGTCACTATGCAAGGGGAGGACAATGTATGCAAGTTGGTGAAGTTTGTTTTTTGTTGTTATTTGTGTATCTACAATTCAACCAACTTAAAGGATATTAGTCCATTCAATTCAATATTGTATCAACTATATAGCAGGACTGTATGTGCCATATTTCAACTGCAAATAAAAATATATTTTGATGTGTGGGAATATTTCATAGATGATTTGTTTCATAAATTGCCTTTAATTAAAATACGTGGCTTGACAAATCGGCTCGTTCAGACCCTGACCGCGCCTTGTCCTCCAGGCGCGGGGCTTCGAGCTCAGTTACCTGGGGAAACTGTCTCAGGTCAGAGACACTCACTCCCGCCGGCCCCTCCTCCATCACGTCTGCGCCCTCCTCGTACAGATTTACCCACAATCCTCGGACCTCTACAGCGACATCGCCGCTGTGACCAGAGCCGGAAAGGTCAGTGTTCAGGGCTCCGTCATAAAGTTTCATTTAAAGATACACTGCGTAACATTGATTTCATGGAGATGTTATTGCTTCAAGTACAACAGACCTACGTTTCAAGGTACTTTTGGGCAATAAACGTTAAATAAAACTTCTAACGGGTATTGTACAGTCAAGTATATTTATTATCAGAAGAAAAAAACCACTTGTTTGATACCGATCTCTGACGTTCTCAAATTTGTCTCATCCAAAAGTGTGACTATTCGCTGGTCCAGTCCAACCTCTGTCAGCTGGAGGCCCTGTGCAAAGCATCATGGGAGCAGCTGAGGATCCTGGACAAGGCGGATGAGAAGAGGAGAACAGAAGGGAAAGGAGAGAAGTGGAGAAGCCACGACGAGCTCTCCTCAGACGGGACGATGCGACGGAGGCTGCCCAAGTTTCTGAAAGAGTGTGAGGCGAGGCTGAAGGTTCTGAGAGCTGTGCACCGCCGGGTCATCAACAGGTAAATGTCCAGGTTGGGGTTCAACTATGGCACAGAAAATAAAATCAACCACAAAAGTACAGAAATATTACTTTATTTGATTTGGACAATTACAACGCAGCTGTTTTCTTTATAACTACTATTTCTCCTGTAGATGGTGTATCGCAGTCTCATCTAGAGGTGGGAAAAGAACGGTTCTTGGGTGGGACGATACAATAATTACATGAGATGAGAGTTTGGGTCTACCCTTCACAAGACAAGAAGAGATTTTGACATAATTTATAAGAATAATTTGTGCTGATCAGTCTACAATCTGGGCCTCCCAATTGTTTTATCTTTTATTTTCTATTTTTGCATTGCTTTTGGAACCACAGCTTCTCAAGAGGCGCAAGCTAGTTTAGTCTTTTTCTTGTCCAAGGCAAATGCACGCACATGGGGTATCTTGTACATACCCGACAATTTTTCTGCATCAACCGTTCCTCCTTCACTGCTCCCCATACAACAAGGAATCCCTCAAGGTTCAGTGCTTGGTCCTCTTTTGTTTCACCGTTTATAGGGTGTGTGACTGTTCTTCCTCCCCATTCATCTGTAGGTTTCACTCGTTCCTGTTGTTCCTGGGCTACTCTCGATCCATGGTTCGGGACACGAGCGCGGAGGATTTCTGCAAAACGATTAGCGACTTCTCGTTGGAGTACAGAGCCATGCGTCAGACCATCCTCCAGCAGGGGGAGAGGGAGAGAGAACGGGGGAAAGAGGAGAGGGGTACAGGCAGCCCGCGGAGCAGCACCCCACTGAGACAGAGGAGGAACCAGCCTCTATCAACCACACAGGTGAATGTTCTGCGTATTATTAAATCCCATTTGCTTTTTATTGTTGAAATAACACTTATAGAATGTTGTGACGTCATCTGAAATTCTGCAGTACTTTAAAGTGCCTATGACAGGTTGGATTACACTACATTTGACTAAAAGGTAGTTTAAGAGACTT
This sequence comes from Chaenogobius annularis, assembly GCA_015082035.1. Lineage (NCBI taxonomy): Eukaryota > Metazoa > Chordata > Actinopteri > Gobiiformes > Gobiidae > Chaenogobius > Chaenogobius annularis. The sequence goes on from BJKM01000566.1 coordinate 69,812, forward strand.
GTAACTTTCTGGAGGTATAAAGTCACCTGCATAATTCCATGAAAATAGAAAGATAAAACCATACTTCTTTGTGGAGATAGTTACGTTAAAAAAAAAAAAAAAAAAAAAAAAAAAAAAAAAAAGACTTTTCGACGATGTTGTTTTGAATATACGCTAAATTTGAATATTGAGTATATTGTTTATAGTACAAATACGTCAAAGAAAGCTGACTGACAGTGAAAATGAGAAATCCTCATGATTTTAACTTTCACATAAAGATATATATATTTAATACTATAGATATTTCACATTTGTCTGATGATTAAACCTCAACTAATACGTTTAAAGACATAAATTGACATAATGTTGTCTGAATATCATTGATGATACTGAGATATTCATTGTTGTCAATGTTGTAAGTATTTATGCATTATCTAGTGCTAAAAGTTACACAGTGGGTCATTAAGATAAATATTTTTAAGATTTAAGAAAAAAATATATATACATTTTATCATTTTCATTATAATTTTCCATTTTCCAAGTCCATACCTGTGACCTCGCGAACATGTTTCTGGGCTAAATATTAGTGGGAACTAAAAGTATTTTTTGACCTGTAAAAGTCTATGATAACACAGTGTTTTGATAAATGAATGTTTTAAGTGTCAGAAAATTGTGTTTCTCTCATCCCAAACGTTTGGATGCAATTCTGAGTCTTCCATCATCATGTTTGCTTGCTGTTATTTTCAACATATTTTCCAACTTCTCTCCACAAACTGCGACTTGATTGATGTAAAATCGGAGAACAGATGAAGTACAGAGAAGTGGGCGCGTATCGGGGGGTCAGGGATCGTTGGAGCAATGGTGTCTTCTGATGACTTCACGGCTCCCCACGTAACAAGGATCCCACAATGTTCAGTGCTTGGCCCTCTTTTGTTCATCCCCATTCATTAAAACAACTTTAACTTTTAATGTGAGTTTTTTTTGTTTGTTTCTCAATAGGACTGTGAGGAGCAGAGTAAATTGGAGGAGATCTTAAAAACTACAGAATCTTTGTACCGACTGGATGTGACTCTGCCTCGGAACAGGCACCGAAAAACCAATGGACAAGGTAAAGTTTCTGGACTGAGAATACTAATGTGGATTCTTATTGTATCTTACAACAAGAATAACCCAAACTGTCTTCACTTTTTAGGTGCATTCTCAAGAAAATTCAAGTGGTGACTCCAAACCCATTGACTCACTGTTGAATATATTAATTATTACATCATATTTACACAAAATCAACACTAAACATCTAAAGATAGCAATCAGAAAGATGGAATTGTTGGCATTGAATTGAAGGCCCGGCGTGAGGCGATAGGACAATAAAAACGTCAGTATTGTAAAACATGTATAAATAACCACAGCAATGATACATGTATAATTTATAATCACTAAATGTTTTACACTCTTACGATAAATGAAAACAAATTATTATGCATTGTCTTTCTCTAACATCTGTTTTTAGGGCCTTACACGTAACATCAGGCAGACCCCAATCGCTGAGGGGCCCAACATTTGTACTTATTTATTGATTTGAAAAGAACCGTGGCAAATGAATCAATATCAGCCAATGTAAATATGTTCACGTAGGTTTGCGTGCACGTGTGAAGAAAACCATCCACATTTTAAAGCTGCACATCGAAATCGAAAGTAAGTTAGTTATGTGTGTTTTAGATGAAGATGATCTTGTAAATGCAGCTGCTGTTAATGAGTAATTCACATGTATACAGAAAAAGTTCATTTTCATCAATTATTTATTATTTTACAGTGGTCAAAATTAAAAAACATTTTGACAAAAACATTTATTTTCCAAATACATGTTAAGTATATGTGAGTAATTGGATTATAATCATGCATAAGTTTTATTTACACAAATACATGCACATCGTTATGTTTATTCAGTTGTTGAGTGTCACTCAACTTAAAACAAAATTACATTTAACATCATTTTGTAAAGTTCTCCATCCGTCCATCCTTTGTGTTTTACAATCAAAGCTTTTATTTGACACTGAATTTATGTTATTTATTTTTTGCATTGAATTGTGTGAACCGATTTATTTCTAACATACAATCAAGTAATAATATGAATTGAATATTAATACAATGTTTGAAAAATCTCTTATTAAAATATTTTCTTTTAAATTTCAGTGTATGAAAATGCACTGTTTTTTCTTACAATATTTTAAGATAACAGCCGCAGCAGAATTACCTGCAGATACTTTTGAGACTGAAGTGGAATGGTGAAAATCGACTAAATAAACTAATTGAACCACGGTTGGTGTCCTATCGGCTAAAAGTAAAAGTCTAAGTGTGGTGTTTGTGTTGGAGCCAGCGGTGCCACTGCAGCAGTGTGATCAGGCTGGTGTTCCTCCACCTCTCCAGATAGTGCTCGGGCGCAGCGTGGAGCCAAAGCTACTGACAGAGCAGTAGTGCTTTTGGAAGTAAAAGCTTTGGTTACGCTTCACAGTTTAAGCCGAACCCAAAATATACACATCAGGCTAAAGCTGAAGGTATAGGTAACATACATTTACACATAGTTGAATAGTGTATTTGAACATGATTAAAATCGGTCATTACTGGACTGAGCACGAACTAGACTTGAGATCAGTGCCAGTTACTGCAGATGTTTTTTTCACTTGTTGGAACAGATCCTCCAGCTCTCTCATGAAGATGGTCGCCTCTTTCACTGCTTCAGTTGGAGAGGCACACTGGTTCGAAAACCACTTCAAAGGCTTAACCAATGCATTTCCACCCTCTTTAGCGCCCTGTGCCACCTTAGTGACCAGCACCCATGCACCTCCTGACTTAACCAGTTGCACTGTGCCCAGAAAAACTGCCAATATGACACCCACTGGAATAGACTCTTGCACAATCCATTTATAGCAGGTTTGAAACCATCCTTCAGTGGGACATGGCTCTTGTTCAGTAAATATGTCTTTTTGTAGCAATCTCCATTCTTCCTCACCATCATGTCAATGGTCTTGAACAGCTCTTTGGTTTGTTTCTTGTTGGGGTTTCTCAGTCCTTTTTTCCAGTGTTTATTATCAAACACATGACAGCGGCCTCCACATTTCTCTATCAGACCTTTCAGAGCTTTACTTTCACTGGTCCACTCCGTAATAGTTCTGCCATCCTCAAGCTCATTACCGTGAGTGAAAACTACGATGGTGTATTTCAGCGCCTCTTCAGAGAAATATTTCAGTATAAGGTTGACTACAGCCTGTTCATGCTGCGTGTACCGCTCCACTTTAAGCACGAGCAGAAAAGCGTGGACCCCTTCTGAACAATCATTTACACACTTGAGGATTTCAGGACTGAACTCACTGCTATTTGGGTCAGTGTCAAAAACTCCTGGAGTGTCAAACAGATTAATTTTCTTTCCATTGATCTTCGTCATGTAAGACTCAGATGTCTTTGTCTCAGACACTGGTGAATCACTGGTTTTGAACTTGTCTTTTTCGCCAAATATAGTGTTGGCCAGGCTGCTTTTCCCTGACCCAGTTTTTCCCAGAAGCACTATCCTTCTTGTTTTCTTATCTAGAACAAAATTAAAGCAAAGCCACAATCAATAATCTATCATTTCAAATCTCAAGGATGATTTCATAAAAGTACGTCAAGTTTCCTTTAACTCACCGCTCATGGTGTTAGTGTTGTCTTGTGTGAGCCACAATTCAACAGTTCTCCTCTTCTTTCTGTTTTATTCACTGTCGTAGATAAAATGTAATCAATGTTTTATTGCAGTTTGCGTTAGAGTCTCAGGGCGGGGTTTCCTATAAGTAATAAAAAGTCCAAACAAACAGCACACCATGGAAGATTCAAGTTCAGGGTAAGAAAGTTTAAGCCAGGGCTGATCAACATAAGGCCAAGGTCCAACCCACAACCCATCTTCCAAATATACATTTTAAACGATCTTGTTTGGTTGGTGTTGGTTCTAGTCTAGTCCTGCTTCAGACCTGGTTGGTTCTAGTCTAGTCCTGCTTCAGACCGTGGTTGGTTTCTGTCTAGTCTGCTTCGCCTGGTGGTTCTAGTCTAGTCCTGCTTCAGACCTTGGTTAGTTAGTCTGCTTCAGTGGTTTGTTCTAGTCTTCCTGCTTCAGTTTGTTCATTCTTCCTGAGACATGGATTAGATAAACTCACTTCACAGACCAATTCATTACTCATTTTAAATGCCTGTATTTCTAACTAAGGCCTAATCATTAAAAACATGAGCAGAGCCTGAGCTACAAAGACTTGTCTCTAAAAGATAGTTTGGAAGTGACTTGTTGAGAAGTGGCACTGCTGTTGCTTCACTTCTCCTCTGCACATGCTCAGTTAGGGTGAGACTTCTTCACAGGTTGGTTCAAGGTGGTTTGAGTTTGGCCTCAGAGCACGTGTGCAGAGCTCTAACACAAGCTGCTGTCTGCTCTGGTTCTAAAAGCTCATGTTGGAGAGCGGAGCATGAACGGGCCTCTGAACACGGCCGCAGTACTGCTCAGCGGCCTGTAGAGGCCACTAAAGCAGTTTGTATATAGTTGTGTCACACAGTCGTTGCAGATTTTACTGGTCAGTCGCAGCTGGCCTTGATTGCCTTGATGCACGACACTAATTTAGTATTTATATGTATGTATGTATTGCCAGTGTCTGGTTCTAAGTCTTTTTACTTACAAGTTTGTGTCGGTGTGATCCCTCATTCGTCCCTCATTGTCAGCCATGTTTACGATCAATAAATCTTCACTGATGTTTACATGCAACAAAATGTCAGCAGTTCAGTATTTACTGAGATTATTTATGTATTCTTTATGCAGCACCAAGACTCTCATGTGTCAGTGTAGCGGTGGGTTCAGTTTAGTACTGGCAGAACGTGTTTTATTAGTAAAGGTGGGAGATGCAGTATATTGAAAAATGAATAATATTACAATCGTTCTTTTGGAGATTTGCAAAATTAGAAAATAGAGGTTTTCATTTCAACTATTGAGACACTGCAGAACGTCCGACTGTAAGTGTGCAAATGGAAATGGAGTCTAAATGTTTCTAAGGCTGGGAGACTTACCAAATGAATCAATGAATCAGTCGAACATTTATTCTGATCTATTTACACTGGCAAACTTCACATTGGCAACAGCCACAACAAGCTCAAAACATTATCTTTGTCATGTTGTTTTTTTGTTTTGGTGTAACCTCGTAGTTAATCTTTAGGGCGATGCAGCCAGTCATTTTGAAAGTGAAAAGAAAACTAAAAGCAGCACTTGAATGAATTGTTTATTAGTACACAGTGTCCTTAAAGGTTAATTATCAAAGAATGTAGGGTGTAGCCATGAACTTAAGAGAACTTTTAGGTGCATTATGAGGCATGTTGTGGGTGAGGGGGAGGAGGACGTTCAGATAGGATACAAATTTAACTGTGGGGGTTAGTCGATCAAAAACAAAAAACAAAAAAAAACGATATAGTGATTACAGATATTTAGCTTATTTTAATAGGTCTTTCTTTTTTGATAACTTATATTCTCATCTTTCGGGTCAGTTGCATGTCTGTAATGAATTTCCCCTGAATGAAGTAATTCTGAGTCAGTCTGTGGCAGCTGGGGCTACAACAGCGCCACCACCAGGAGTTTGAAGAGAATGAATTAGACAGATCATCATCATCACCATTATTAATGATAATAATACATTTTAATCAGGTGGATTTTTGGGCATTTAGAACTTAAGAACAATAACAGATACACAATAACACAAACACTGAAAGCAACAGACACTTAGAAAGGAGGGTGAGTTTTCTATTTAGAAGTTATTTTACTAATGCAGACGCCACAACCTGATTTAATTCAACCGACATTTTAAAATTAGTACAATAAACTTGATTTATTTTTAACGTATTTAATGTCCTTCAGCAATTTGTCAAAGGTACTATGGAGCACAACCTGTCAGTTCACATGGTTGTGGTTGCAAAAACCTGCTCCACGGCGGCCTGAATAAACCCGCTCTGAAAACCTTTTGTTATGGCTGCACCCCCAACAACAACTGCACAAAGAATGAGCGCTCCAGATTTGATTGAATCCAAAGCCATAGACTTGTGCGGATGCTTCTTGATGATGTTCTCTTTGGCCTTTGCTCTAATCTGCTGTTTTTGCAGTTGTTGGTTTCCAGGAGCTGCTCTAATGCGCTTCATCTCATGCTTTAATTCTTCCTCCAGCTTCTCCAGTGTATTATTAGTGTAACATTCTTCTCCATTGCTCTTCACAGTCTCCTCGATGGTCCAGAGCAGCTCTGTAACCTGGTGCTGGTTGTCCCTGTCTGGGTCCTGATTGTTGTTCCAGTGTTTGTTGTCGAACACATGACAGCGGCCTCCACATTTCTGCACCAGGAGCCTCAGATCTGTGTTCTTATTAGCCCAATCTTTAATCTTCTCACCCTCTGGAAGGTCGTCTCCATGAGTGAAGACCACAGTGGTATATTTCAGAGCTTCTTCAGAGAAATGTTTGATGATAAAATCTACATAACCATCAACGATAACAATATTGTGCCGAGTTACTGTCTCCACTTTGAGCACGAGCAGCAGAGCATGAGGTCCAGGAGAACACTCCACTAAGCACTTATGGATCTCACGTTTAATGTCATTTGTTTCAGGGTCCAAAAAATCAGGAGTGTCGATCAAACAGATCTCTCCACCATTCACACTTTTAGCTTTAGAGACACAACACTTCTGTCCAGAGTTTGGTGAATTATTCACTTGAAACTCAGAACCTCCAAAAACAGTGTTTCCCAGACTGCTCTTTCCTGATCCAGCACTTCCCAGTAGCACAATGCACATTGTCTCTGAAAACAAAAAGAAACAAAAAGACATAAAGCAAAAAAATATATATTTTAAACACACACACCTTTAACTCACCTGCCATGTAATTACGGAGCAATATTCTTGTCCTTCAAAAATATTAAATTTGCTCTCTCAAAAAGACCTTCTCTTTGACAGCATAGCGTCAGATTAAAAACTAGTGTGTGTGTGTGTGTGTGTGTGTGTGTATGTGACAGCTTCAAACTGCTTTGTCAAGCTTATACCAACCTTTCTTCAGATGGCTGTTGTATTACTCAACATGAGGCAGATGCATCATGTGACCAGTTTGCCATCGATTTAGATCAGCCTCTTTGTGGTTTTGCTGTAGCTGTTAGTACCATATTGTTTTTTTGAGTCACATACTTTGTCTTAATTGAAATCGTTTTTAATTCATTTAGAGGTTTTTGTTGTTGTTGTTGTTGTTGTTGTTGTGGTTGTTGTTGTTGTTGTTGTTGTAACTACTTTTTGTTTAAAAGCATTTAAATTGTGAATATTAAATCAAATTTGGAACATTATTTACATTGTATCTAGCTTTATGACAATTAATACATTATAATTTCCCTTGCTCGCAGGCTGAGCACGTCACGACACTGACATTGTGACCAGTTGGTGTATTGCTTTGTATGATAGTTTTTGTAAAGAATTATATTACCATAAATAAATTAATAAACCATAAAAACATCAACTTGACCTCAAAAAGTAAATGGAGCAGTATCTCAATCCTTTAGGCAGGAGAGAGGCACGAGACAAGGATGCTCCATTAGACTCTTGATGTTTCCACTATCTATTGCTTTAGCCAAAAAAGGGAAACAAAATGCACATCAGCAGGACGTGAGGTTAGTTACATTACATTACAAGTTACATTAACTTGCAAATAATAAGATAATTTACTGAAAAAAACCAAGTGAATGAAACTTAGTAAATCCCATTTACTGTAACTTGGGTGTATGCAGTGCACAATATTCAAAACTCACTCACTATAGATAAGTAAGCTATTTAGCTTACTGGCTTACGGTGACTATGAGCCCTGAAATTGCTCTTCTTCAAGTTTTCCTGGATTGTTACGTCACACATAGAAGTCTGGAGCTTTCCTGCAAAGTTCATAGATTGTTTAAATATTTTCGTTATTTGAGTGAATTAAGTTGTTTCTTTGGTTGGTTGTTCCAGTACAAGGGGGCAGAGCTTTGATTTCATTAACCCTTTTCAAGTCTTCCGTCAAATTCAGAGCCTCTTCAAAGATTCCAGTATTGCATCAACAACATCACAGTCCTGATACCTGCCCACTTTGAGCACAAGCAGCAACATGTGAGGTCATGGGTCAAACAATGAGAAGGATCTTTCTCCCGTTGATTCTTCTTGTTATGGACTGGCACTGGTCAGAGATAGGGCCTCATGCTCAGTCATCACTCTCCTCCTTTAGGTTTCAACAGTCATCATCCTCCCCTCATGCCATCTCCCAAATAAACACGTTCAGTCTTTTTTATTGTGGTTTATTAATTCATTTGTGCTGTTTGCAAGTGTTTGCATGCATTCCTGTAGGAGCACAAAAACATTTGACTTTTGCTTTTGTTTCCTTGTGTTGTGCTCACACCCACATTCTTTTCTGAATACGAATAATTATTTTAAACCCAAGGCTTGAGTCTGTTGCTTTTATGAACACAAATGAAAGAACAAAAGGTTATGCAAAGGTATTTCAGAACCTCAATTCTGGGAACTGAGACTCAAAAGTCCATGTTGGTTTTATAGACACAAATATGAAAGCACAATAATAGGTTGTCAATCTGGCTTAGGTGATAAAAAATCAAATCACGGGTTCATCCCTGTGATGATCTGCTATTTTGCTCAAATTGTGAAATTATACACCTTGTTTCTATTTAATGCAGCTCTGCTCAAAGACAGACACTTTTTTCCTGTTAGACATTGTCATTCTCTGAGTGAGTGGCAGCTGGATGGAACAGACCACAGTAAAATGTGAACCTGTGAAGAAGCATATGATTTTAATTACCTCTTAAAGGATATAGGAAAATACACAATGTACATTCATTGTGTTAAAATCTAATTTGTTATCTGGGTCCAAGAAATGTGTGATCTTGAATGTTGAATGTAACTTTATTTTACAACTGCTGTTGAAATAAAATATTAAATTTTGATTTACATATTGCAATGTTTCAAAATTGCATCCAGGATGTAGAAGTCCATGTGTGGCACTCCCCTACTTCCTCCTCCACCGGGAGGTGACTCTTCAGACAATGAAAATAATGATAATGTTGGCTGAAAATAGGCAAGGCAAGGCAAGTTTATTTGTAGAGCACAATTCGTACACAAGGCAATTCAAAGTGCTTCACACAACAGGAAAAAATGCATTAAAATCACAAAGACATGGCAGAAATCACAAAATAATAGTTCAAGACATAAAATAGAATAGAATAAAATAGAATAGAAATATCATAACATAAACACAAAGAAAAATGGAAGCTCACAAACAAACTATATATTTTTTTATGTGAATCTTTTTCTTTTCTCGTGAACCTCCACCAGTGGCCACAGGTCGACTCAAGTATTGAAACAATGACTGAAACACACGCACACCACCGCAGTCTTTGCATATTTACATTTTGTGGTCTCTAGAGGCGCTAAACCACAATGTAATTGTAGAAAAAGATTCAGATGTAGTCATCTGGAATCTGTTTTTTTGTAAGATTCTGTCTCTCACAGTGAAAATGCTGCTACGATGAAAATTTGAGACCCTCCATTAGTTCAAAATGGGAGAACTTTGCAGGATGTTCAAATACTTTTCCTCACTGTATGAATGAATGTATTTGGAGTCTGATATTTCCAAATCTGCACTCGTTATTTTCTTTTAACTTGTACCAGTTCAGCACAGTCCATTTCCTGTACCATAATTAGTCGCTACATTTACTGAAAACAAGTCCTGTGTTTGAACTCGGCACAAATACATGTTGTTGTTTTTTTTTGCAAAATGTTTCCCCTTTTTCATATTTACTTTTAAACTTACAACTTTCACTCTGTCCCTTTTCTGGTGGTGTTGTTCCAAGCAGTTTTTGACCAAGAAAAATAACAGTAATTCTTCATGGAGTCCAATAGGTGGCAGACTCTCAACCTGAAATGTGACCAAATGCTAGTTTTCTTCTTTTTTTTTCTTCTGTAAGAGAAATTCTTGAGAAACTTGAATTTGTGTTGACAATCAAGAGTCAAACCGTTAAGCTTTTGTATTTTCTCATATTCTCAGAAACACTCATATTTCCCTCTGTCACTTTGCTGTGCAAATATTCCATACTTTCAGAGCCTAAATCATGTAAAGTGTATAATAATTTGTCTCTGTCAGATTCATTGGATGTAAAATGTTCTCAGCACTAAAGACCAAAACTCCAACTGAAGAAAGATTCTAGATTTGCGCCTTGAATTTGCTCTCTTGGTCGGTTTCCTGCTGCTCAAATGCAATTCATTTATGCTTTAGTTTTTCTTTCAGCCTTTGCAGCGTCTCATTGGCGTCGCGTCTTCCTCCGTTCTTCTCCACAGTCTCCTCGATGGTCCTGAGCAGCGCTGTGACCTGGACCTGGTTGTTCCTGTGTTTTATATCAAACACACGACGGCCGCCTCCACATTTCTGCACCAGAGAACTCAGAGCTTCACTCTTAATCATACCGAGCTTCATCCCGACTTTAAGCACAAGTAGAAAAGAAAGAAAGAACAAACGAAAGAAAGACAATGTCACAAGGATCCAAATTCTGGTCATGCCTCCCTGAAGTCGGGCCGAACACATTTATTAACAATCAGCAACAACATCATTTACACACAAATGAAGAAAACGATAATGCTGAGGCTTTTATTAAATCGTCACACGGATTACGTTCCTCTAACATCTGTTTTAGTCACACAGTTTGTATTGGTCCATTTTGTGGCCCACATTTAAACATTGTTTGAGGTCGTTTCACCCTGGAGAGGTTTGAGACAGGACCAAAGAAGCATTAGATGAGTTTTATTGGACAGAAGACGTCGTGATGACGGGCAGGAGCAGATTAGGTGGAAGTCGTGGACCGCAAGTTTGGTCTTCCTCAATTTACGCTTTTTATCATTTAGAAACTGTGCTCCGCTGTTACTAGAGACTGAAGTTATTAGAAAATCCAATCCAACATCCAACTGAACAATGATTGTACCATTTGTTGTTGAACCGCCTGCAGCATCTCATTGGTGTAGCATCTTCCTCCGTTCTTCTCCACAGTCTCCTCGATGGTCCTGAGCAGCTCTGTGACCTGGACCTGGTTGTTCCTGTACGAGTCCTGGCTGTTGTTCCAGAATTTATTATCAATCACATGACAGCGGCCTCCACATCTCTGCACCAGGGACCTCAGAGCTTCATTCTTAGTGTACCAGTCTTCAATCTTCTGTCCTTCGTCCAGATCATCTCCATGAGTGAAGACCACTGTGGTGTATTTCAGAACCTCTTCAGAGAAATACTTGAGTATTAATTCAACTGCCTCCTGCTCATGCTGTGTGTATCTCTCCACTTTGAGCACCAGCAGAAAAGCGTGAGGTCCTGGAGCACAGTCTGTCACACACTTGAGGATCTCAGGCTCTAAATCTGAGCTGTCTGTGTTAAAAATCCCTGGAGTGTCGATCAGTTGGATGTTCCTCCCATTGACTCTTCTGGTCATGGACCTGTAATGGCTGCTCATTGATGAATTGGAATGTTTCACCTTAAATATGCTTCTGTGTCCAAATATAGTATTGGCCAAACTGCTTTTTCCTGATCCAGTTTTCCCCAGTAAAACTATCCTCAATGATTCCATTTCTGAAAAAGAAAGAAAAAGCGAAAACGTCATTGATCTTCTTTATCTTTTTATTGTTGTAACGACAACTTTAAACACTAGGCCAGTGATATCAAGTACCACTTTCGATCTACCACCAGAGCTAAACCAGGTCTAAAACTGGACTACACCACGTCTTAAGTTACTTACCCAAAGTCTCGACCGTGTGTTTGGTTAAGAATCTGAAAGACTCTGGAGGATCTGGAAAATTATACTGGTGTGTAAAGTTTGTCCTGTTCCCACAACTCATGACACAATCTAAAGGTTGTGATACTTTTTCACAAATTGTGCACGAGATGGAAAACAAATAAATGACACACTAAATGGAGCTGCAGAGCACCTGGCACACCAGCAGAGGGCGCCCACATACCACCAATAGTATGTTGAGAAACACTGAGGACTAAAAACGGAATCCAGTAAATGTGTAAATACCTTGTGAATGGTGAGAAACGCTGGTCTCTTCCTCTGAAGATGGTCTGAATTCAAACAAAGCTTCAGCACATGCCTCTACACCAAGTACCGCCCCCAGCAGGACCCTGGCTGTATATCTAAGGCTTAACCGGATCCTCTTCAAGTTGTTTATCACAAATTCCAGATATGAATTGGTGTAATGTTTCCCGTTCTTCTCTCTGACAGTCCGTTCGATGGTCCTGAGCAGCTCTGTGACCTGGACCTGGTTGTTCCTGTATGAATCCTGGCTTTCGTTCCAGTATTTATTATCAAACACGTGACAGCGGCCTCCACATTTCTGCACCAGGGACCTCAGAGCTTCATTCTCATAAACCCAGTCTTTGATCTCATGTCCTTTGTCCAGCTGGTCTCCGTGAGTGAAGACCACAGTGGTGTAGCTCAGAGCGTCTTCAGAGAAATGTTTGAGTATTGCCTGGACCACCTCCTGCTCTTGCTGTGTGTATCGCTCCACTTTGAGCACGAGCAGAAAAGCGTGAGGCCCCGGGGCGCACTCCTCGATACACTTGAGTATGTCTGGACTCAGCTTAGTGCTGTTCAGATCAGTATCAAACAAACCTGGAGTGTCGATCAGACGGAGGAGTCGTCCGTTTACGCTTTTGTCTTTGGCACAACATTCTTTGGTCTCAGAATTTGCAGAAGCACTCTCCTTAAACTTTCCTTCCTCTCCATAAATGACATTTGCCAAGCTGCTTTTGCCTGCTCCAGTTTTTCCCAGTAAAACAATCCTCATTGGTCCAATTTCTGAAGAAGAAAAACATTTAATATAACATAAATCTGCAGCACAACATAAACCATCACTAATCACAGTTGCACGTCTTCCACTCACGCTCCATGTTTAGTCTTCAGGACGCAGTTTTGTGTCTCTTGGACCGATCGAGTCTCGACTTGAGTTTTTGCTTTCACTTTTGTCAAAGAGGAAGTGGTTTTTTTTTTTCAAATATATCACGTGATTGCTGGGAAACCTTATGAGTTCTCGCCCTCCTTTTAGAATAAATGTTTCTCACGCCAGCAGCTGCTATTAATATCCATGTTCACAAGTGTTAAAGGCACAGTATGTAACTTTCTGAAGGTGGAAGCTCCATGGAAATAGAAAGTTAAAACCACTTCTCCGCGCAAATAGATACGTTTTATGCCATATTCTAGCCAAAGGAACATTTCCATGAAAGCAAGCAGGAAGAGGCGAGTACGAGTCAGGTTTGTGGAGAAGGAGACTCACAGAAAGGACCCCTTTTTACATTTTTTTTACATTTTTAGTGCAATAAAACCATCCAAGATGAAAAACGCAAGCTTCCGTTCCTCATAAAGCTCACTATATAAAACAGAACAACATAAATAGTGTACAATATCTATTTCCTCTACGACAACAGTTTATTTATGTATTTATTTAGTTGGCACGGAGCACGCTAACGGACGGAAACGACACAACATGAATGAAAACACACCGGATTGTAGGCGAAGGCCAATATTTCCACCCGTTTACGACGCAAAGTTGGTTCTACAAATGCACAAATCAACATTCCTTCAGGGGCAAAGCACGGCTCTGTCTGAAGCTCCGAGTGTTGTTTTAATCCGACCATAAAGAACGGAGTTGAGTCGGTGGTTTTACTGCTCACACTGACACGACCCCAGAAACCCAAGATATCGGTGAATGTAGAAAGAAAAAGTAAGAAAAAGAGGCCACTTTTTGACCAAATCTGAACAGGACCTCAGAAACTTAGAACAACCAAGACTCTACAAGGTGATGTTAGGGAAGTGCAGTTGTGAAGAGGGCATTAATGGACAGTAGACGGTTTAGATCATGTGTGTCAAAAATCCATCTGAAATACTGAAAAATGTCTGGTCAAATTAAGAGCAAAAAAGTGTCCAAAAGTGGCACGAAATGTCGCAGTAAAAAACGCCCCTCTCAAATAACTTTCACGAGCAAGGACCACGACCCCAGCAACGATGTGTTTATTGACATTTGAGAAACATGAACAACACGAGTGTACAGAAATGGGTGTGGTTTCGGAGCTTCTGGCGATGAGGGCTGTGGGCTCCCGGGCCTCGAGACCCCCATCTAGGAGATACATTAGAATAATAATTAAAAGTGGGTGGGACGGAGGGGCACGAAGTCACGAACGCTGATGTGTGTGACCTGGATGCCTGAATAGTGCAGCCACAGGAAGAGGCGTGAAAGGGGCGCGGTCCTGCTCCAGAGCTTGAGATAACAGACTTACCTTCATTTCGGCGTCATGGGGTCTCACGGTTCGTCAGGGTCTCACGGTTCGTCGCACTCTCCTTTCACGCTGAAAACCCAACACCTGAACGGGGCCGTGAACGCTCGGATTGACGTGAAACATGTCATTACTTTGTGCGTGTTCTTAATTGTGAGTGTTGCGTGTTTATGGCCAGACTTCTCTTCAAGACAAAGAGTTGGACACGGTCGTCAAATGAACAGAACATTTATTTGTTGTAGTAGAAATGTACCGTACAAGACATTTATTTGTATGCGTTTTATGATTTATCCAATTATATTTGCCCTTTATTTGATTTTGATGCGAGTTTAATGACATTGATCGAAAAAGGTCAATCCTCAGGGTCAAATCTAATCAAACAAACGTACATTATCTGTCTGCAGATTCGGGTTTTTCACATGACACGTTCAAAGGTCAAAAGTCAGATGTTTTTACAGCACATACATTTTGAAAACACCAAAAAACAAAAGCACAAGATTCTCATCATTTCAACAGTAAATATCCAAAGAGACAAAAGAATCAATCAAGAAATAACGTATTATTGTCCGCACGTTTTCTAATGTTCTATTCCTCCTTAAACCTAACTCCAACACACACTTATCGATATTTGATTGTGTTTCTATTGCTCAATCACATTCTTGCTGGGAACAGGCTCGCCTCTCCGCAGATCTGACCTATGCGAGGCATTGCTTGTGTCCATGGAGATAGTAAAGTCTCATGTAGAGATGGACAATATATGGAAATGTAGATAATATCGTGAGTGTCGTTTTGGAGATGTGCAGAATTTGAATATCGAGTTTATCATTTATAGTCGAATTTTTTTTTTTTATATATATATATTTCTGCACAAAAATCACAATCCCAAAGTTATAAGTACCTACACCAAGTAACATCTTCGGTGCTGGCATTTGTTTTGTTAAACTGTTTATACAAACGCTCCACATAGTCTGTAGCCACTCCTCCAGCCGCTCCTCCAGCCACTCCTCCAGCCACTCCTCCAGCCACTCCTCCAGCCACACCTCCAATCAAAACTCCTAAACCAATTCCAACTGCCCCAGAATTGAAATAATACGCAGTAAATCCTCCAAGAAAAGCTCCCAACACAAAACCAACAGGAACAAGAACCTTTTTATAATAGTTAACATGTTGTAACATCTCATTGGTGTAACATCTTCCTCTGTACGTCTTCACGGTCTCTTCGATGGTGCTGAGCAGCTCTCTGACCTGGACCTGGTTGTCCCAGTGTTTATTATCAAACACATGACAGCGGTCTCCACATTTCTGCACCAGAGAACTCAGAGCTTCATTCTGCTTCACCCAATCTTTGATTTCCATGCCTTGAAGATCATCTCCACGAGTGAAGACCACAGTGGTGTATCTCAGAGCCTCCTCGGAGAAATAGTCAAGGATTAGATCGACCACAGCCTGCTCGTGTTGTGTGAACTTCTCCACTTTGAGCACCAGCAGAAAAGCGTGAGCTCCTGATTTGCACTCCTTCATACACTTGAGGATTTCAGGGCTGAAGTCGGGGCTTTTTGGATCTGTGCGCTCTTACCCACTGTACCACTGCTCCTTGTCCCCGTGTCATGTTCTATCTATTTGGCTATAAATATTGCTTTGTTTTCTCGACTGGTTCAGACGTTGATCATGACACAGGAAAGAAAAAAAAAAATTAAACTAAATGTGTATGTATATATATGTATTATTGCACTTTTCTGTACAGCACTTTGGGCTTTTAAAGTTGTAAGTGTGCTAAAGTGCCCACCCAGGGATGAGCCCCGGGCGCAGAGCAGCAGTGTAAGACGCTCCTCTGTCGCTGAGCTCTGGCCCGCTCTGTCCCAAATGAAGTGCTCAGACTCAAGGCAGATCCAGACTGAGTGTGTCCCTCCTGCAAATAATGTCAAAAAGTCAAACCTCAGAAAAGCTAGTTCAGGCGTCAGACCAAAGAACTGAATCAGACCAAAGAACTAAAAATAACACTCACAAATGATCTTGATCCGGACCTGTTGATAAACTACAGACCTATTTCAAATCCACCCTTTGTCTCTAAAATCCTTGAAAGAGTTGTAGTTAAACTGCTCTGTCGCCATCTACAGGACAATAACTTATTTGAAGTTTTCCAGTCAGGGTCCAGAGCCCCCACACACTGAAACTGCACTAGTTAAAGTCACAAATGATTTGTTATTAGCTGCTGACGATGGACTGGTCTCAATCCTGGTTCTATTGGACCTCAGTGCAGCGTTCGACACCATCGACCACAACATTCTACTGCAGAGGTTAGAATCTGATGTAGGTGTCAGAGGCCCCGCCCTCAGCTGGTTTAAATCCTACCTATCGGATAGGTACCAGTTTGTTTAATGTAAACCAGAGCTCCTCCCCCTGTTCTAAAGTAACCTACGGGTGTGCCACAGGGGTCAGTACTCGGTCCAATTCTGTTTACTCTTTATATGCTGCCATTAGGTCACATGATCAGAAAGCATAGCATTAACTTCCACTGCTCTGCAGATGACACACAGCTGTATTTATCAATGAAACCTGATCAGACCGATCAAGCAGACAGACTTGGTGTGCGTTTGCCTGTCCGTCCGAGGGAGTGGGATCTCTCCTTCACTGTGGAACTCCTACAGGTTTCTACTTCTTCAAAAGAGGTTTGGTAGTTTTCCTGGCCGAGAAGTAGGTCTAAGGACAGGGGGGCTTGGGACATCTGTCTAAGGACACAGGATGTGGGACATTTCCAAGTCCCTATGAACATTGTTTATTTTGTTTTCCACTGTAGCCCCTCGAGACCACTACTGTTGTGATTTGGGCGTTACAAAATAAATTGAATTTAGAAATAAACCTTGATATTGATAAAACAGCACAAACTGAACCAACTATTGACTTTTCATTCTGTGCACTTTTATGAAGTTGTCTACTTTATCTTAAAAGGTTATTTATGTAAGCCTCAGACAAAAACTCTAGCTTTTATAAACACGTAGGTTTCCTCCGTGACATATTTACATGTCATCTGCTTGTCTCCATGGAGATGTTATGACTTTGCCTGGAACGTTCCACACTATGGCATTACAACAATAAAAGATACAACACACAGTAACACAACTGTTGAAAGTAACAAACAACATTACTTTTGTAAGGAACAGTTATTGTACGAACGCAGACACCATGACCAGATTTAATTCTGAGAACGCACAACACAACCGACATTTTACATTCAATACAATAAACTTTAAAAATGTATTGAATGCCATTTGGCCAATTGTCACTGCCGCTACACGCAGCACAACATTGTATTTACGTGGAGTTCTTCTGCGTTTCTTTTGAAGGAAGTGGTCTCAGACTTCAACAAAACTCGAACTCGTATTCAAACAGTGGTCATTTCCTGTGTGTTCTTGCGTTCCGCTGGTTGCTCAGTGACGGTTGTGTCATGTTGAAAGTGAAAGAACACAAACAAAAGAGGATGAGGCGGGGCTGCTGGGGGAAGAACGCGCCTCCGAGAGCAACGCTTCACTGCGGAAGAAGGTAACCATACATTTGGTGAAAACCTCTTCAACAGAAATGAAGTTGTGGGGGAAAAGTACAAGACTGTGTTACTTAAAATACTTTCAATGTATTTCACAGTTTACAAGCTCCAACTGTGTCAAACTGATGATTACTATTAATTATCAGATTATTATTTTAACATCATGAATTCAGTCTGATTTTTAGGATAATTGTATCTAATGAATCACACAAGAACAAATTTGACAAAGACATTTTCATTTGATTTTTTTATTTACATGACATATTAGAATAGTACAGAGGATTATGATGTGTTTTTGGCCTTGATTTACACAAATATTCATATTGTGTTTATTCCGTCGCTCAGAAGGATTGCATAAACAAAAGGATATGTATGAACACAGACACAAATCATTTTAAAAACGCTTTCTTATATTTCAAAGGTTTGCTAAATGTAAGCAGAATGTGTGCATTCACTAAAAGCTTTCAGTGAATCCAGTTCCTAAGGCGCTCGCACTGGAAAAAGAGTTCCCTTCATTTTGTTAAGTTTCCCATCCGTCCTGGCTTTCCCTGCGGCCCTCACTGCAACTGCACCATGACGACGAGTGACTCACATGAGGTCAGTTTGGTCACTAAACCATGTACTTTTTAGCTTGTTTTTGGTTTGTTTCCCGTGCTGAAGCAGAAACGTATATTCTTCACTGCATCGGAGGCCTTGTTTCCCACTGCACCCACTGCACCCACTGCACCTGAAGTCGCCTTCCCACTGCACCACTGCACTAGAGGCCGCTGCACCCACTTCTGGTGCATATACCACTCCTGCTCCGACTGCTCCTCCCACTCCTGCTCCCACTACGCCTGCCAGCACTGTAGAAGCCACTGTTGCATCGAAAAGACATTTAGCGACACAAGCAGCACCAACTCCACCACTGTTCCAAGTAAAGCCATCAACAGGTATTTTATCGGGACACCTTTGATTTTCATGTTTTTGAGATGTTGCCAGAAGCTGTTGGTGTAGCATTCTTCCTCCGTTCTTCTCCACAGTCTCCTCGATGGTCCTGAGCAGCGCTGTGACCTGGTCCTGGTTGTTCCTGTTCAAGTCCTGGTTGTTCTTCCAGTACTTATTATCAAACACATGACAGCGGCCTCCACATCCGCTGCACCAGGGACCTCAGAGCTTCATTCTGTTTCGCCCAATCGTTAATCTTCTGTCCTTCGTCCAGACCATCTCCATGAGTGAAGACCACTGTGGTGTATTTCAGAACCTCTTCAGAGAAATACTTGAGTATTTCTTTAACTGCCTCTTCCTCCTGCTGTGTGAATCTCTCCACTTTGAGCACCAGCAGAAAAGCGTGAGGTCCAGGGCCACAGTCTTTGACACAATTGTAAAACTCTTCACTCAGATGAGAGCTGTTTGGGTCTGTGTCAAAAACACCTGGAGTGTCGAACAGAGAAATGGTTTTACCATTTCTCTGTATTTTGTTGGAGGAACACGTTTTGGTCACAGAGTTTGGGGAATTTTCTACTTTGAATTCTGTTTTTCCAAGTATAGTGTTCCCCAGGCTGCTCTTGCCTGATCCAGTTTTTCCCAGAAGAATAATCCTCAAGTCTTTGTCTGAAATCAGATGCAGAACATAATGTCAGGGTTTGGAAAGAGCACGAGCATCAACATCCTGAAATGGGGAGAGAGTTAAGTGTAACGCTTGAGCTGTGGGAAAACTGTTCTGCATATTTGTTTATGAACTCACTGTTAAAGACACTTAAGGCGTATTGAAGACATTTTTATTGTTTTACCTTTCGTGTAGTTTCAAAGCACATGTCTGTGTCTTTTGTAATTAAAATAATCCAACGTCAGTGAACAAACAGTATAATTTAGGCAAAAACCGTAGTATGTTTTCTCAGACTTTTGACAGGGGCAGGTCTTTATTGTCTGAAGAAAAACAATGTTCTCTTTCTGTGTCACATTTAAAGTGTCCCTTAAACACGATTGTCTCACTGATTCATTCTAAAACTACAAACACACAACAGCACCTCAGCGTCTGATTGGTCAGAGCTAAAGAATGTGCAGCTTGTGATTTAAAACGACTAAACTCAGTTTTACACAGGATAATTCATTATGTTTTGTAGAAGAGGGGGAGGCTTCTAAAACTGAGTTTATAAAGTAACTATACTTTGAGTACACATTTTCAGTGCTTGTCCTCAGTGATGAAGAATACTTTAAAATGTATTTAGTTACAGAATACTGAATACCTTCAATAAAATGTGTTCCGGGGTCCAATCAGAGCACTGCATTCTGAATATTTACATTATAGTGGGATTAAAACTGCTTTTTCTTTCACTTTTGTTGTGCATTTATTTAGTTTTAGCACAAATTAGAGAAGGAAAACTCACTCTCACTGTCGGAGCTGCGTTTTCTGTTTTTATCTTTATTCAGTGCAGTTTGAAGCCTGAATTTTTGTTTTCAAATAATGTCATGTTTTCCTCTGATTTTAGAAAAGTAACTGTATCTGAAAGCACCAGATGAAAGAGTACCTGCACCTGAACACAGTAAATTAGTTTCTGAACATGTTCGTTTTCTTAGTACTCTTATTTGAAACTTTTCAAACTACATTTTTAAGTATTCATTTGTCTATTGTGTGACTAAATACATTTTCAGAGTATTCTAACAATATAAAAAAATATACATTTTCATGAAAGTAAATCTAATGTAGTTCTCATCTTACCGTCCATGGTGTTAGACGTGTCTTCAGAAGTGCTTCATGTGAGCCTCATGTTGCTCCTCTTACGTTTGAAGGGCGTGGTCCGTAATAACCGAAC
Organism: Chaenogobius annularis; assembly: GCA_015082035.1. NCBI lineage: Eukaryota > Metazoa > Chordata > Actinopteri > Gobiiformes > Gobiidae > Chaenogobius > Chaenogobius annularis. Next base: position 90,489 of record BJKM01000566.1, read on the forward strand.
ACGTCCTTCAAGTTAACTAAAGTTTAATAAAGTTCGAGATTCAGACTTTAACAAAGAATTGTAAAAATGATCGAAATGACGACACTGTCTTTATCCAGCGCAAGTTTTCACACCTTTCCATATTTCCCAATCCAAACCAAATGATCTGTTCCTGAACCCAACCCTCATCCTGACAAAGCAGCAGGACTTCTCTGTGAGGCTGAAGCCCTTCAACATGAAGGTGACATATTTAGTCACGGTAAGCAGAAGCCCCTTTTCAGCAGCAGAAGGTCAAATTAAGGTACTCTCCATCAAAAGAAGGCTCCTTTTAGGCTGTAACAAATCATAACGTTAACAACAGCATTTCTTTCAGAGATTAGGTGAAAACTTTGCCTCTGCATGTATCATTTCTGGTGAATACAAAAAACAGTGCATTGCGTGACAACAACCTTTCAGTAAACTTTCATTAGACAATCAGATGTAAACTGGACTTTCCAAACCAGTTTTAAGTGTTGACATGACTTCCTGTTGATTTAATGTTGTGACGGTGTTGGATGTTGCCAAACCAGATGCCAGTCCTTCACAGAACCAGTCACAAGTTAGAGTTATTTAACCTGGTGCAGCGTTTCTGTCCATTATGAGCCGAATGTCCCTGTACATCGTCCCTTCAAAGAAAGACTAAACTAAACCTCCACCACCACAAATGCCAATGTGTTTGCATTTTTAAGAAGATAATTAAAGAATGCTTTTAACAATTCTTTGGTTTTAGATTGTTCTAAATTAGACTGAATCAGGTTAAGAGAGTCCTGCAGCGCACAGTTACTAAAGCCCTAATCAAACATTATGTGCAATAGTCATTTTCAAGAGAAACTTAACTTCATAATGAACTGAACTGGAAACAAAAGAGCAGAGCAGTATTAAAGTTCTACATTTCACTTCATATAAACGATGAGTGAATGTTCGAATCAGAATCAGATTCAGAATCAGAATCAGAAAAGAGGGTTTATTGCCATTGTCTCGGCCTTAAGGTGCAACATAAAACACTGAGCAATAATAAAAACAACATATATGAATCAAAAGGGCATGAATTAAGAAACTATTTGAAATTACTATAGTATAAAATAAAAATAAAAATAGGCATTACTTTGTACACAAGATTACAGTTAAATTTACAGTTGTAGTGCAGAAAGTGACAGTGCAGTGAGTGATGAAGAGTGTAGTTAAAGTGACAGGTGTTTTGAAGTGTTCATGAGTCCAACGGCAGAGGGAAAGAAACTATTCTTGTGGCGAGAGGTTCTGGTCCGGATGGACCGTAGCCTCCTGCCTGAGGGGAGTGGCCTCCTGCTGAGGGAGGTTCAAACAGACCATGATGGTGAGAAGGGTCAGCTGTGATCCGACCTGCTCGTCCCAGAGCCCGGAGACGTACAGGTCCTGCAGAGATGGAAGTCTGCAGCCGATCACCTTCTCAGCAGAGCGCACAATGCGCTGTAGTCTCTGTTTGTCCCGGGCTGTGGCTCCAGCGTACCACACGGTGATGGAGGAGGTGAGGATGGACTCAATGATGGCCGTGTAGAACTGCACCATCATCTGCACTGGCAGCTTGGCTTTCCTCAGCTGCCGCAGGAAGTACACATCCTCTGCTGGGCCTTCTTGATGAGGGAGCTGATGGGAGGGCTCCCACTTGAGGTCCTGGGTGATGGTGGTGCCGAGGAAGCGAAGAAGAAGTCCACGGTGGTGATGGGGGAGTCTGTCATGATGTTGGGGGGGGCTGGGGGCTGTGACTTTCCTGAAGTCCACGATCATCTCCACTGTCTTCTGGGCGTTGAACTCCAGATTGTTACCGCTGCACCAGGACACCAGCCGGTCCACCTCCCTCCTGTAGACAGACTCATCCCGTCCGAGATGAGCCCGATGAGGGTGGTGTCGTCCGCAAACTTGATGAGTTTTACGGAGTCGTGGCTGGAGGTGCAGCAGTTTGTGTCCAGGGAGAAGAGCAGAGGAGAAAGTACACAGCCCTGTGGAGCTCCTGTGCTGATAGTCCGAGTGTCTGAGACATTCTTCCCCAGCCGCACGCACTGCCTCTGATCCGTCAGGAAGTCAGTGCTCCCCCTGCAGGTGGAGTCGGGCACGTTGAGCTGGGAGAGCTTGTCCTGGAGCAGAGCAGGGAGGATGGTGTTGAACGCAGAGCTGAAGTCCACAAACAGGATCCTGGCGTAGGTTCCCGGGGAGTCCAGATGCTGCAGGATGAAGTGGAGTGCCAGGTTGATGGTGTCGTCCACAGACCTGTTGGCTCTGTAGGCGAACTGCAGGGGTCACGGCAGAGGGTCCAGCAGGGGGTCCAGCAGGGAGGAGGTGAAGGACTTGAGGTGGGGCAAGACCAGGCGCTCAAATGACTTCATGACTACAGACGTGCAGCTGTGTATGATCTTTCCAAATCTGCACTCGTTTATGTGTTATCTTTTTTTACCCTTACCAGTTTACTACACAGTCCGTTTCCGGTACCGCAGAGAAGTCACTACATTTACTGAAAAAGTTCTGAGTTTGAACTCAGCACAAAAAACATGGTAGAGGACATATTTGTTGTTTTGTGGTTAGTTTTTTTGCCTAAATGTTTCCCCTTTTTCATATTCACTTTTAAACTTACAACTTTCACACCTTTTCTGGTCGTGTTTTTCCAAGCAGTTTTTGACCAAGAAAAATAACAGTAATTCTTCATGGAGTCCAATAGGTGGCAGACTCTCAACCTGAAAAGTGACCAAATGCTAGTTTTATTCTTTTTTTTTCTTCTGTAAGAGAAATTCTTGAGAAACTTGAATTTGTGTTGACAAATCAAGAGTCAAACCGTTAAGCTTTTGTATTTTCTCATATTCTCAGAAACACTCATATTTCCCTCAGTCACTTTGCTGTGCAAATATTCCATACTTTCAGAGCCTAAATCATGTAAAGTGTATAATAATTTGTCTCTGTCAGATTCATTGGATGCAAAATGTTCTCAGCACTAAAGACCAAAACTCCAACTGAAGAAAGATTCTAGTATGCGCGCTTGAATTTGCTCTCTTGGTCGGTTTCCTGCTGCTCAAATGCAATTCATTTATGCTTTAGTTTTCTTTCAGCCTTTGCAGCGTCTCATTGGCGTCGCGTCTTCCTCCGTTCTTCTCCACAGTCTCCTCGATGGTCCTGAGCAGCGCTGTGACCTGGACCTGGTTGTTCCTGTTCGAGTCCTGGCTGTTGTTCCAGTACTTATTATCAAACACATGACAGCGGCCTCCACATCGCTGCACCAGGGACCTCAGAGCTTCATTCTGTTTCGCCCAATCGTTAATCTTCTGTCCTTCGTCCAGACCATCTCCATGAGTGAAGACCACTGTGGTGTATTTCAGAGCCTCTTCAGAGAAATACTTGAGTATTTCTTTAACTGCCTCTGGCTCCTGCTGTGTGAATCTCTCCACTTTGAGCACCTCGACTTGCCGTCCACTTCCTGATCTGTCCATGTTGGTTTCAGAGCGACGCCACAGAAATGTTTACAATGTCTAAAACAATGTCTAAGTTCTAAGTAAATGTACGACTTTTTGCATAAAAGAGTGATTTAAAATACTTCAGAAATTGTATTAAAAAGTGAAGTGACGAGTACTTTTGACTTCTTTTTATGTGTACTTTTTTTTACTTTTACTTCATTAGGCTACAGTGGTACTTGTACTTGAGTATATGTTCAGCAAAGTACATTTGACTCTTTCCACTGATATTCAGTACAGTGGACCATGTAGTGGTGTACTTTACGAAATACATTTTACTTCAGGTATTGAGTATTCTGAAACACATGAAATACATTGCAGAAGTATTCTCCCCGACATTGTTCACATCAAAATAAACTTTCTGATGAAAATACGAAACGTCTCTTACTGTCCATGGTGTCAGAAGCGCCTGCAGATGATGTGGTTCAGAGGAGTTCTTCCGTGTTTTGTTTGAAGGATGTGGTTTCAGACAGCAAAACGTCAAACCACATTCAAGTTCAGTAAAGCTGAAGTAAGTTTCGGATTCAAACTTCAACAAACTCAAACTTGCATTCAATGGGGTCGTTTCTTGCGTCTGTTTGCTCAGTTTACGCATTTCACATTAACATTACAGTTTGAGGGGGTTACATGCATGTTGGCAAGACCTTTTCGTCAGACGTGTTGAAGAGTGCAATAGAGTCATACCCAGTGCTGGGGGGAAAGTGCAAACTTGAGTTACTCATTGGAGACATACGATGCTTTTCTTCAGGTACTTATATTGAACTACTGTATACATTTTTGTTTCTTGAACGTGGGGACTTGAACTCAAAACCTGTCATCATTCATGTGCTGAAAAATAATGACCCCCTCAGCCATTTCAGGTGGTCTCAAGAAAACGTTGGGCTTTTCAGTCCAGTTAAAACATGGAGTGGAGTAGAAAGTACAGATATTTGTTCTCAAATGTAGTTATATAAATAAAAAATATTTACAGTCAATTCTACTGCTGCTGCTGCTGCTGCTGCTGCTGCTGCTGCTGCTGCTGCTGCTGCTGCTGCTGCTACCAGAATGGCCACGTCCATTGAAATGTACGGGATGGGATCAATAGAATAGCTAAAGACAGAAATAACCATAAGGACCAGTGTTTTGGCTTCAGACAATTCACAGAGACGATGTAATAGTTTTTAAACCGACCAGATTCAAATAAAATCATATACGTGTGTATCAGATGCATGAGTTTTCATTCAAATAAAATATGAATCCACTATATGATTTGAGTTTTCTTACATTAACTGTTTGCAGTCGACTTTGTACAGTTCATTGGTTCAGGAACAAAGTATAAACAAAGTCCCTCATCAAGAAGGCCCAGCAGAGGATGTACTTCCTGCGGCAGCTGAGGAAAGCCAAGCTGCCAGCGCAGATGATGGTGCAGTTCTACACGGCCATCATTGAGTCCATCCTCACCTCCTCTCCATCACCGTGTGGTACACTGAAGCCACAGCCAGGGACAAACAGAGACTACAGCGCATCGTGCGTTCTGCTGAGAAGGTGATCGGCTGCAGACTTCCATCTCTGCAGGACCTGTACGTCTCCAGGGCTCTGGGACGAGCTGGTCGGATCACAGCTGACTCTTCTCACCCTGGACATGGTCTATTTGAACCACTCCCCTCAGGCTGGAGGCTACGGTCCATCCGGACCAGAACCTCCCGCCACAAGAATAGTTTCTTTCCCTCTGCTGTTGGACTCAAGAACACTTCAAAACACCTGCCACTTTAACTGCACTACATCTGTAAATTTAACTGCAATTCTTGTGTACATAGTAATGCCTGTTTTATTTTATACTATAGTAATTTCAAATAGTTTCTTAATGCATACCCTTTGTATTGAATATATGTTGTTTTTATTATTGCTCAGTGTTTATTTTGCACTCGGCCTTTTGCTTAAGGCCGAGACAAGTTCCTATGTTTGTGAATTTTGTTCATTGACAATGGCAATAAACCCCTTCTGATTCTGATTCAGTTAGCAGGCTAACTGCGACTTATTGCTAACAATACATAAAACACAATACATTTTTGATCCTTTACTCAAACACGTGGAGCCTGATTGAATATTTCCACAACCGTATTTACCTTTATTGTCACAAAGCAACTAAATAGCTGAATGACTTTGTATTTCTAAATTACGGCCACTGTGTAGAGCTGTTTGTTCAGCCGAAGCAGTGGAAAGCGCTAATTGGCTGCTAACGCTAGTTCCTCTTTTTTTAATTATTTTTTTATTCAAACACTGTTTATTGTCTGTTGGATAATATTATTATTATTATTATTATTATTATTATTATTATTATTATTATTATTAATAATAATAATAATAATAATAATAATAATAATAATAATTCATATTCAAAAACATTTAAACGCGTGTTATTTTATTATTATTTTCGTCTTTGCCCTTTTTTTTTCCTGTTTTACTGACACGACGTTCCTCCAATCAGTGAACAGTCTGCGCTTCGCTCACTGTCCAATCATGGCGCGTGTTTCAGCGGTGGGCGGGTTCATCTTCCTCCGCGTCTGCGCCGCCGCCATTTTGTGCCTGCTGCCGAAGGTGGTACGAGCCTCTGCCCCATGCGGATCCGTGCGCGTAATTCTCACTAAACACCGCCGAGTTTTGCTCATTTTTACTCTTTGCCCCCCCCCCGGTGAGTATTTTTCAACGAGATTTCCCCCCCCCCACTGTTTTTTCATTTTTTCTTGACGTTAAGCCTCTTTTGAGCGGATTTTATTGACATTTTTACGTGCTGCTGCTTTTGGTTTGCCTTCACTTTGAGATGTGCAACGTGAACTGCAGGCTTCCCCGCCGTGCGTTGTAGTGTTTTTAGTTTTAATTTTATTTTTTAATGTCTCCGTAGGCCTTGTGTTCTCCTTCACGTTGTCTCCTTTATGTTCTGCAATTTGAGTAGTTGTTTTCTTTTTTTTCTCCTTTTTTTTTTTGGGGAAAGGGGGCTTTTTCCGCTCCCCAAAGCTGCACATTGACGTTACGGGACGCTGCTGTTTTTGTGTGCACGTTTTGCGTTCATTGTGGTCGGGACCAGTACGCAAAACACGAGTACAACGTTTACACTCAACATTAGCACCACCCTTTTCCCATTCGGAGTAGTTTATATTGATTTTTAATATCCATTTAATGCATTTGCTTTGGATCAACGTCAAATGGTTAAAAAGGAAAAGGTGTCATGTCATATTTTAATATGGCAACATTCATTTTTTTGTTTTGACTGTGTAATCCGAATTAAATGTATTTACCATGGCCTAAAATGGGGCTTTTGTGATTGGCCCAGTGTCTGTCACGTGATCCTCTCTGAGCTGCACATCATTTTTTTTTGGGTTTGTGCGTAATCTGAACACAAATTTAAATCCCAAGAGAGTTAGAGAAGTTTAAAAGTCACTTTTTTTTTTTAAAACACTGAGCTGGAGGGGAAAAAAAAAGAACGTTATCCAGAAAACTCATTTTTAGATTAACTCTGCACAGACGATGTATTTTTTTCAAAGTAATTGGCAACAAAATCAGATAAAAAGACCATACTGGTGCCAAATATCCAACAAATATTATGTATTGACTGTTTCCCATTTATTGATAAAACTACGAGTGGTCCGTCAGAATTGTATTATCATTACAGGAAAATAACTTTAAATTGAGGGACTAAACGACACATTTATCTCCAAGCGTTCTCTACAGCGCCACATACTGTTATATATATGTTTTATTTAAGTGACGTCGACCTATTTTAACGCTCTTCTTCCAGTTAATTCAATTGTCCGCTTCTAATTTTACCTTTTTGTTTTTTCTGTGTAGTTTTTGAAGCCACTTTTTTGAGCGTCGACGAATCGTAAGTTGATCTTTTTGCCTTTTTTTTTTTTTTTCACCCCCCTCCTAGAAAAAAAAAAACTTTTGAAAGCTTCTCCTTCACCTCCTTGTGATTTTTTTCCTCCTTTTTAATGTTTTATTTCTTTTTTTTTTCCTCCAATGTGGACGTAGCGTTTGTCGTATTTTTTGCTTTGTGAAATGTGTCTTCCCGTTTTTATGCACAAAACCGTCTGAAATTTTGCCCTTTTTACGGATATTTTTTAAAATTAGTTTTTTTTATTTTTGTCATTTTGTTGCTTCTGCTTTTCCAAAAATATGCATGAAATATCTGGATGACATTGTGGTGCACCTGATTTTGGAGCATGATTTTTTTTGTTTTTTTGTTTCTCAAGTAAAAAAGTATTGCACAACCACACGAATGCCATATATTTAAATTGACCTTTTGAAAATGTTGGATCCTTTCGCCAAAGTTTCACAAGACATTATAAAGCAGACGCAAACTGCTGTTGTCGAATACTCCACGCAGTTAAATATCTACAGTATTCAAATATTAGCTCTTTGCACATGTTCAAAATCTGTGTGAGATGTTGCGTTTCCAGATGTTTTGAGCAAGTTACAATTATTGTGAGAATAAACGTCTCGATTTAGCGATTGCTCATGATTATTTAATGACATCACAACCATTTAAAATCTTCCGTTTTTCTTTCCTCGTTTTCTTGGCACATAAACACTCTTAATATGTGTTTCCGCTTAATGAACTCAAACTTTGACAGTGATTAATTTGACATAAACGGCAAGATTTAAAAAAAATAATAATGTTTAATCGAACGGAAACAAATACTTAAAAAATCAGTTCGAAAATTGTCACTTTTATATAGATTAAATAAAAGTAAACCTGATCTCGACATCCCTACTTAAAACGCACGTATTCGAATACTCCGCTGTGAATGAGAAGTACTCTCTTTTCTACCATTTAAAGTTACATTTGAACTTGCGGCGAGCGTTTACCAGAATATAATCAACATAATATATATATATAACGTAATTCCACTGCTTATTTATCGCAGCTCATGGGTCGTTCAAGCAGAAGTGGTAGAGCATCCCAAAAATGAACTCGAGTAAGAGAAATACTTAATACTTGAGTAACAGTACAAAGCTTTGGGCCGAGAAATTGTTCAACAAGAGTGAAAAAAAAAAACTGTCTGGACGCACCAAACGATTTGTTTTAATAATTTATGTTTAATGTGAGGACAAAAATGCTGCTTCAAAATCTGGTGTTTTGGAAGGCTCTGCGCACCTTTTTTAATTTAAGATAATTACGTTTGAAGCCAGTGTTGAGTAGGACAGTTCTGCTAATGCTGCCTCCTAGTGGTTTTGGCAAGGAATTTCACATAACTTAGCACTTCTACATGATACGGATCCTAAATGATGCCGTAAGACTAAAAAGCCATTCATTTTACACTTCGTAACGACATCCAACCCGCAACAAATCCAAATTAAAGTCCGTATTTACGTGCACGTTCTCCTGTTTTTTCTAATTATGACTCCGTTTGGAGGTAAAATATTTATCAACAGATTTACTTAAGTTCAGTTGCAGTTTGTGAAGACCATTTTGAAAAATGAAACTTTTAAAAATGAACAACATCTCATCCCTCTGTGATGTCATCAGCGTGCGACGTGGCATTGGAACCGTTGACACTGACACACTTTCCTGACCGTTTAAACCGCCGTTCGACTAAATAAAGGTGTTCTATGGTATTATTGTGGTTCAAATCATAACTTGTGTGTCATATATGTGGATTTTGGCTTGTTGCTAGGTAACAGCTGTTGAATGACCGCTACGTATGTCCAACCAGGAAGTACAATTCTAAACTTAACAAAAACTGGCAAAATGTTTAGTCAAATCTGCAATATAATTAGAAGTTAAACAGTTATTGAAATGGCTGTTTCCAAGTTATGCAGTAATGAAATATAAATATTAAACGTATAATTAAAGTGAAGAGAACATTAAGTGCATCGTAATCTACCATTCGAGGGTGATGGATGATCGTTTTGGACTCTTGCAGTTCATTTTGGCTCATTTTACATTTGCGCGATAATGTTTCAGCTGTTTCACGACAAGGGATGTCAAGATTATAAAGTCAATTGATGATCAGGGATTATTTAGGTCACAATATAATTGTAAAGACTTTTAAAAAAAATTAGAATCGAGACATTGGTAGAAGAAAAATGTGACAGTTTGAACTCAACTTTTTTTTTTTTTTTTTTGTTGGATTAAAAGAAATGGGACGATTTTAGAAGCAAAATGAAGTGTTTTCTGCTCCAAAAAACAAAACCTAAGGCTAAAGCGATTTGTTTGTGTCGAATTCATCATTCAGGAAGTTTGATTTCATAAAGTCTGTCACATACTGAGGAGCGGTGAAGTGTTAAGAAGACGAGAAGGAAAGAAAATGTTGTATTTTGTTAATGATTCCCACAATAATCGCTACGCCAACATTTGAAATCGTGACATCCCTAATCATGACGCTTTATGAACATTGTATTGATTCATCACGTGAAGTAATGGCAGTTATAGCTCTGCACACCACATGAACTGTCTCAAGACCTTCATCATGTCGAACGTATCCCTGTGAAGCTTTCATTCCATCGACTGGTGACTTCCCTCTTGGTTAGGGTTAGGCATTTTGTGAATCACTGGATTTGTCACGCCGGATTGTTCTTCTTTCAGCTCGAGGTCGACTTCCACCGACAGAATCGTCCCCTCGACCTTCGAAAACGGACCCCATGGAGTGAGTTCACCCAAATTCCCTCTCCTGCCGCAGTAATGTGTAAGAGTCGGATTTACCAACGCGGATGAACCCAAAAGAGCACCTTAACATAATTCGATTGACAACAGACAATGAGTGGTGCTATATCTCTCATTCCAGCATTCTTTACACAAACGTGAGACATTTGATTTAAGGGCAACATTGATTCCAATTGAGCCAAATTCCAGCCTATTTCAAGCCAAAAACCCGGATTGTAAATAAGAAATTAACGAGTTCAAGAACGAAGAAGACCGCGCAGCAGTCCACGGGCTCAGGAGCGCCCTCTGCCATGAGTCAGGCGTATTGTTCTCACAGAGTTGACGTTTACTGCTGTTTCATAATGAATCTGCAAAACACGTTTCAGAAATACATTTCATACATTATCCCGAATATGGAAGTTATTTGTTATTTACAGAGGGACAGCGACGCATTATCTGCCCCGCATACGGCCCCATGATACAGCCATGCATCACACTGCGCGCCGTGAGGCAGAGCGCGGTACTGCCTCACGGAGCCCCCCCCTCTCTCTGTTTGAACGGGAGTTACGGGACAAGCGGAAATTCTGATGATCTTAATTGAAAAAAATAATGTTCCATATTTGACTCGAAGGGAAATGGGGTTTATAATACATACCAGATGACAAATATTAACTTTTATTATATTTTATAATTCATATTTTCCCCCCCAAGATTGACAGGTGAGGCTCCGCCCCCCTGAATGCACGTCACTGGTGTCAGCGTTGGGCAGTAGCTAAACACGTGCGCCAAAAATGCATCTTCAGAATACACATTTTAGAGTACTTTTGGTACAGTTACTCTTGGACAGTGACTCGATAGATACAGTTTCTCCATGTTTTTCAGCCTGCGTACTTTCATTTTGGATTGAGGCCGCTTCAAATGACAGACAAGTTACTTCTGAGTTCTTAGTTTGTTTTAAACTGTCGTCTCTTTACCCCAAAGATGTGATTGTTGTCAGTGGAAAAGGATGGAAACCATGAGATACTTTGCAAACGTTGTCTTTCCGTTCGCCCGCTTCCCAGGCGAACCAAGTCCTCGTCCGGCGCCACGCCCAGCAACGTGACCAACAAGAACGACCCGCACTCGCTGAACTCGCGCGTGTTCATTGGGAACCTGAACACGCTGCTCGTCACCAAGGCCGACGTGGAGGCCATCTTCGCCAAGTACGGCAAGATCGTGGGCTGCTCCGTGCACAAGGGCTACGCGTTCGTGCAGTACGTCCACGAGCGGAACGCCAGGGCGGCCGTGGCGGGCGAAGACGGGAGGGTCATCGTGGGACAGGTGCTAGGTGAGAGTTCAGTTCAGTTTTGTTTTTGTAATGCCCAAAATGACAGCGAAAAACGGATCAAACAATGTTGATTGGAAATAATTAAAGGTCCCAGCACCCCCTGTCCTTAGACCCTCCTCCTGCAGGAAAAACTACAAAACCCTTTGGGAGAAGGTAAAAACCTGGAGGAGTTCCACAGTGAAGGAAAGATCTGACTCCAACAGACGGACAGAACCAGCAGAGAGGGAGGTTCACCTAGAGACAGTTCATCCAGGCAGATGAAGAGCTGTTCATCTAGAGCAGAGAGTTCCTCCAGAAAGATGAGGAGCTCCAGGTCAGCATCAGCAGTGTCTGAAGCAAGAAGGAGAAAAACGGCTTGGTAGTCTTTAGCAGAGGACGGTGCTCAAGCTGCCCAAAAAACACATTCTAAATTCTAGAAAGGAGGGAAAAGGCGAAGTGGAACGTAAAGCGGTTTCAATTGTTAAACTGGGATTAATCGCAGATTATCACAAAATATGGAAAATCAAGATGGTTTTGACAAAGGAAACCCTTTCAGACACATGTGAATGACATCAGAGCGTTGTTTAAACACATTTGCTGTTGTGTTTTGCCATTTTTGTTTATTTAAATATGCATAATGACCGACACAGCCTTTTGTTAAAGGCCAAATGCAGATATTTAGGTTTGACTGGACACAAACTCCGACATGTTAAGCCTACGTTAGTTTATTCATTCTATCTACAGATTCTACAGACAGTACTTTGTCACAAACTATACTTTTGTAAAACTCAAATTGCGGCAAACTCACATTTCTACCCTGGAAAATCTAAATAATTGCTTATTTTCTTCGGTAACGATTTAAAATGATTCGCAAGTTTTATTCTGGAGAACGTTCAGATGATTTGCGTTTTGGAAGGTCAAAGGTCACTATGGGAACAAAACGAAGTGGACGTCAGCTCAAAGTACCTCAGTCGGGTGGATTTGGGACACTCATTTTATTCGTCTTTCTCTCTTTTGTAGACATAAAACTTGGCGGGAGAGCCCAAGCCGCGCAGGCCGACCACAGGGAAGCGCTCGGCGTCGGACATGTACAGGTGAGGCGGACTTGCAGGGTGAGATCTGTAACGTTCGAAAGCCTTCTACTGGTTTAAAAATGCATTACAATCCCATCTGAGCCTGGGAATCCACAATCTGTCAGTCTTAGAGGGCACTGTCTGAGGTCATTGTGCGTTCTGATTGGATAACGTTCATTTTGGGGGGAAAAATAACCGGTTTGGTCCGATGTTTGTGAAACCGCTTTGAACACGTTTCCTGGCAAATGATGTGTATTTTAAGCACAACCAATTAAAAATCGAGTCACATTTGAGTTGGAATGAAACTTGGGATGGAATTGCCTCAGAAAAGTAAACCGTTTCGCAGATGTAAAAACGCAGGTGGTGGCGCTAGCGTCGCTGTAGCATTTAGCCCACAGCTAACGTTAACGTTCATGCATATTTGTACACATTTGCGGCCGTCCGAACACGTTCTTCTTCGCGTCTTTGTCTGTATTTGGTCATTTAACTCCTCAAGTCTGCGTTTGTGACAGACCAGCTCTTCTACATTGAAACCAATGGCTTATTTCACTCCCAAAAGTCCGTTACTGTGCGTTCCCTCGGATGCTGACAGTATCTGAGTACAACAATAAAGTAATTCATGTTTAGAAACAGTTGGGAAATGTTCATGGACTGTTTACTTAATCTTGCATTTGTTTGAAATCATGTCATATTGTTGTTCTCCGTCCACAGTTCCTCCTCACTTGATCTGGACTACGACTTTCAAAGAGATTATTACGATCGGTAAGGCTTCGACGAATGACGTAATGCAGGGGTTTAAATGCATCATCTTTGTTAATTCAGATTTATTCTCGCTTCGTAATATAATTAAAGTCACAATTTTGGTGGGGGAAATGACTACACTTGACCTGATTGCGTCGTCCACTCAATCGAGGTGAATGAAAAGACGGATTAGTTTAATGCCTCACTGTGGAACATTCTTGGTAAACCAACGGGTAACTCTTCAGAAAAATTCCACGGTGCACCTTTAAGTCGGACTGGGCTGATGTATAATGAACATCGTGTCGAGTTTTAGTGTTAACGTTATTGTGAGGGGAAAAACATCTCGATTTAACGATTATTCACGATCAGTAAAAAAACAGTGAAATCTGTCATTTTCTTTCATTACTTTGGTTTAACGTATTACAATTCGAGTTTGTGACCGGCTTTACAAAATGTTACTTACCAAAATTAAGTTAAATGTGACGACAACCAGATAAAAAATATATATATTTTAAAGATTAACAACATCAATAGGACTCTACCCTGCCCCTTTTTTATTATAGTTTTTTGAATCTTTAGTGTGTGTGTGCAAACATATATTTATATGTATGGGTATGAGGGAAAATGTGTATCTACAGTGGGGCCAATAAGTGTTGGGCAACTTAAAAATGTGCAAGTTCACCCATTTAAAAAGATAAGAGAGGTTTGTAATTTTCATCATAGGTGCAAATCAAGCGTGAGAGACAGAATGTGAAAGAAAATCCAGGAAATCACTTTGCATATGATGAAAATGGGAGGCCAATAAGTATTGAGCAGCCAGAAAAAGTTGCATTTAATACTTTGTCATGCAGCCTTGGTTGGTAATGTACTGACAGAGGGTCAAACGGTTTCCTGCAGTTCTTGACCAGGTCTACACACACACTTTAGTTGGTATTTTGGCCCACTCCTCTGCACAGATCTTCTCTGGAGCTGTGATGTTTGAGGGCTGTCGCTTGGCAACACTGAGTTTCAACTCCCCCCAACAGGTTTTTGATTGGGTTGAGGTCTGGAGACTGGCTAGGCCACTCCAGAACCTTGATATGCTTTTTTACGGAGCCTCCTTGGTTTTCCTGGCTGTGCTTTGGATCGTTGTCATGCTGGAAAAGCCACGTTTCATCTTCAATTCTCTGAGCGAGGGAAGGAGGGTTTTACCCAAAATGTCACAATACATGGCCCCGTTCATCTTGCCATTGATACGGACCAGTCTTCCTGTCCCTTTTGCAGAAAAGCATCCCCAAAGTATGATGTTTCCACCCCCATGCTTCACAGGAGGTCTGGTGTTCTCGGGATGCAACGCAGCATTCTTCTTCCTCCAAACACGGCGAGTGGTCTTTAAACCAAACAGTTCCATTTTGGTCTCATCTGACCACATCACATTCTCCCAATCCTCCTCTGGATCGTCCAGATGGTCTTCAGCACATTTCAGACAGGTCTTTACATAAGTTTTGTGTAGTAGGGGACCTTTCGGGCAATGCAGGATTTCACCTCATGACGACGTAGTGTGTTACTTATTGTCATCTTTGTGACGGTGGTCCCAGGGTGGTCCCAGCTGTCTTTATATCATTGACCAGTTCTCAGGATCATTTGAACCCCACGAGGTGAGATGTTGCATGGAGCCCCACTCAGAGGGAGATTGTCAGTGATGTCATACTACTTGCATTTTCTAATAATGTTTCCAACTGTTGATCTTTTCTCACAAAGTTGTTAACTGATTGCAGTCTGACTCCTCCCAGCTTTGTGCTCCCTCCCAGCTTTGTGCAGTTGTCCAGTTTTATCTCTGGTGTCTTTGGGAAGCTCTCTGGTCTTGGTCATGGTGAAGACTGGAGTCTGACAGTTTAAAGGTGTGTGCGGGGGTCTCTTATGCATCGAATCAGTTCAAACAGGTCCATTCATACTGTAAACGAGTGGAGGCCGGAATAACTTCAAGAGCAAGTGACTGGTCTGTGAGGGACAGAAGAGTTGTTTGTTTTCTAGCTCCCCAATACTTACTGGCGCTCCATCCCATTTTCACAATTAAATTGTTTAGAAATCATGCAATGTGATTTCCTGGATTTAAATTCTGTCCCTCACGCTTGATGTGATGAAAATTACAAACCTCTTATGTTTTTAAATGGCTGAACTTGCAAACTTTTAAGTTGCCCAAAACTTATTGGCCCCACTGTATGTATGTATATGTGCAGATGAATGTCTGTATGTGGATGTGTACATATATGTTGTTTATTTTTTCTCTTTTTACATAGGTTAGTTTGTGTGATGTAAGTTTTTGTTGCTACATGTTTTAAAAATAGAATACATTTTTAAAAAATCAATAGGACTCTAAGAGCTTTCATAGCAAACTCGATGCGGCTGTGGAAAACCACCCTTGAGACTAGGGCTGCAGAGATCTGTAATCGAGTAATCCATTGATTTTTCATTAATCGATTAATTTTTTATGCATTCCGTAATCCATTTAAAAGCATTTTAAATATTGTTTTAAATAAACATTTTAGTTCAAAGTAATACACAAATAACAAATGGAGTTTCTGCTTAAAATAAAAAAAAATGTAAATTAATTTCACATAAATTTGTCCCCAAAACAGCAACATTTCACTTCAAACTGTTCCGTTTGTATATAAAGAATATATATAAAGGACTAATTAACTTGTCATCAGACTGTTTGTAAAAAGTTAGTAGCTATGAAATAATTAGCGTTTATGTCACATCACTTTAAATAAGACATTTGTTTCTTATTATAATGGATCCAAGGGTCCTCCGTGCTGTTCTCGTGTGTATTGGCCGTTTAAAAGTACTATTGTGACTGAGAAGCCGAGTTTTTGTGTGGGGGAGCACGGGGGTCCGCGGTGCTTGGCAGGGGCTGGGGTAGGCGGCGTGCGGAGCAAGTTCTTTCACTCAACAAAACTCTTCCCGGTCGCACTCATGGACGTATTAGATTCTCAGGTCGAACTCGTGAGCTTGGCTTCCGTTCGAGCGGAACAAGCTCCGTAGGAAACAAAAGCGCCAAAAGTCGTTCCGTGTGCTCCGCACGTCACAGATTCACGTGTTTTTAATTAAATCTGCATATTAAACGAATCATCGAGGCAATGGAATAATAATCAAAGCTTTTTTGTAATTGAATTATTCGATTTACTCAAGTAATCTGTGCAGCCCTACTTGAGACCATTGCACAAGTGTCCATCAAATGTGGCATATACCAAGGAGACTCCTTGTCCCAACTGCTGTTCTGCAAAGGTCTGAATCTTCTCAGCCAAATCAACAAGACTGGCTCTGGATACCGACTCAGGAATGGGGCCACGATCAGTGACCACCTCGTACACTAAGAGCGAGCGAAAACATCGACTGACTCTCCATCCACACAACCAGGATCTACAGCTCTGACATTGGGATGTCATTCGGGCTTGAGAAGTGTCGTCAGATAGTGACAAAGGGAGGGAAGGTAGTCCACACGGAAGCGGTCTCACTCCCAGAAGGAACAATCGCAGACATTGAGGATAGCTACAAGTACCTTGGAATACCACAGGGAAATGGCAACCTTGAAGAGGAGGAAGGAAGGAGGCCGTGGACGAGTGTGTGTGAGAGCCGCTATCCAGGATGAAACTTCAAAGATCCACAAGTACATCAAGGGCAAGGCCCAACAGATGACGTGCTCAGTGAATGTCTCAGGCAATGGGGAACAGAGGATGAGCTGCTGGAGGAGGGACCATCATGGGAGGAACGCCCCTACATGGGATGTACCATCGAAACATAACCGAAGTGGCTGATATCAAGAAATCCTACCAATGGCTAGAGCGGGGGCTGGTCTGAAGGACAGCACAGAGGCACTCATCATGGCTGCACAGGAACAGGCCCTGAGCACCAGAGCAGTAGAGGCTCAGATCTACCATATCAGACAAGACCCAAGTGTAGGTTGTGCAAAGGGGCCCCCCGAGCAAATCCAGCACATAACTGCAGGGTGTAAGATGCTGGCAGGGAAAGCATAAATGGAGCGTCATAACAAAGTGGCTGCAAGTGTACAGGAACATCTGTGCGGAGTATGGACTGGAGACCCAAGGTCAAAGTGGGAAACACACCCCAAAGGTTGAAGAGAATGACCAAGCCAAATCCTGTGGACTTCCAGATACAGACTGAAACAATGGTAATGGCAAACCAACCAGACATTGTGGTGGTGGATAAACAGCAGAGAGAAAGCCGCTGTGGTTGACGTGGCGATACCAAGTGATGGCAACATCAGGAAAAAGGAACACGAGAAACTGGAGAAATACCATGGGCTCGGAGAAGGGAGGGGAAGGGCGGGAGGAGGGCGGGAGGAGGGCGGAGGAGGGCGGGAGGAGGGGGGGGGGGGAGGGGCGGGAGGAGGCGAAAGAAGGCGAAAGTGGTGCCCGTGGTCATCGGGGCAGTCACCCCATACTGGAGGAGTGGCTACAACTCTAAAGGGGGCTACAATAGATGCCTGGAAAAACATAGACATCTCAGTCCAGAAAAATGGGAGGAACGGCAATAACAAACAGCAGGAAACAATATAATATCATTTTTTAATTTAAAATAAATCTTTGTTTTAGCTCAAACATTATAATATAAATAAAGACTAGTTTTTAAAAAAGAGTAATAACCGTCACCAAACCAGTGACTCGTAAATCCAGAACTATATTTCTGGCGCATTTCATTTCCTCTTCATGACGTGTGTTGTTTCGCAGCATGTACACGTACCGTCGCGCCTGCCCGTGCCCTCTCTGCCCCTCGCTCGCCCCGTGGTGCCCACCAAACGGCCCAGAGTCAGCGTGAGCGGCGGCGGCAGCAGGAGGAACCGCAACAGCTTCTCTCTTCGTCCACCAGGGGGAGCCCCCGCGCCTCACGGACAAGTACGCGCTCTTGTAAAGGGGACGTATTACGCAAAATCGGTGATAAAAGGTGTCACAACAGCGTTTTTCTCATCATTAGTTTTTACTCAAAGTTGCTCCAGCAAGTTTTGTCTTGGAACTGAGGCTCTCCTGTTAGGACAAGTTGTGTTTTCACCTGCCCCCTATCCCCGCCCACATCCCTGTACTGCGTGTGATTATGTACAACAACAAAAAAACATTCCAGTGATCATGTTGGTTTCATTCCTCAAAAATATAAACATAAACATGTAAATGACAATCTGATGCTTGTAACATTGAAATTGTCACTATGAAGAGGTGGGCTTATCACTATGAAGAGGTGGGGCTTATCACTATGAAGAGGTGGGGCTTATCACATATGAAGAGGTGGGGCTTACCAGTTCTGCGGTTTTGAACAAAGTCAATGGAACAGTTTCTATTATTAAGCAGTTTTAGATAAATATCGGTGTTTACAGTGAACAAAATATCTAATCATCTAATAATTCAATAAGTACGGGGGGAAAGCGTAATACGTCTTCTTTAGAACAAGGGAATGAAGTTAACAAAAATACAAGGTGGTGTATACAGAATGTCTAATGTTTCTCCTCCTCTTCAGTGAGAGTGGACGACCTGCAGACGGTGAAACGGGAACTGACTCAGATCAAACACAAGGTGGACTTTCTGCTGGAGAGTTTAGAGCGCATGGAGAACAGCAGCAAGTCGGGTCAGAACTCTGTCCATCTCGCATGAAACAAGTCAGAAAGTCAGTCCGTTTGAAAAGGTCTGACGCGCCGGAGTCTGTGACGTAAAGAGGTGTTAAAACCTGCGCAGAGACTTTGCAGTGAAGTGAAATAAAAGCACTAAAAAGCTGAGGAAAGACCGGAATTAGTTTGTCTTTTTGGGATTGACTAAGATCTGCCTCATGATTTTATATAATAACAAAACCTTAACCCTACGGCTGATACTTTGGAATAATGTATTTTGATGTATTTCTGGTGAAGACTGAAACGCACAACAAAAGATGTTTTAACAAAGACGGATGCATTATTAAATGAAAATGTCAGAAAAGAATACACAAATGTCTAATTATCTGATCTAGACTTTTTATTTAGTATAAGAAGTCTTAAAATACAATAAAAATCGTTTGACGACCTTAAAAAAATAACTATTCGACTGCTAAAACCATCTTTCTTGGACATGATCCCTTTCTAAACTCTTTGCAGAGCTTTTTGAAACGCGTTTAATTATTTGTTTTAGGTCGTATAAAAATATTTTAAAAAACACTATTAAAACTATAACATTCTCGTTTCAGACGCTCGGAGTTCGGTGGCCGAGCCCGGTGAAGTGTCCCCGGCCTCTTCTTACAAACGGGACGACGACGTGGACCTGGACCAGAACCACGAGCTGAACTCTGAGGAGGAGGGCGACCTTGCTGGAGGACGAGCAGCCCGAGGTGAGGCCAATCGCCAAGACCGCCCACTAGATGTCTTATTCGGTGTGGAAACTGCCAACGCTGTACGTTTCATAGACCTCTGCAAACGCGTTCTGCAATGCACAGGATTCTTGTTCGTTCGGCGGCCCGGTTTTCAGTCTTCACTCAAATGTTACTGCTCCTGGACGTGCGTATTAATAATTATGTGGAAAAAAAAATATCCCCAGCAGAAAACGCTCCCAGTTGGAGTCATTTACCGATGTTGCGTCACCCAAGCTAGTCCGTTAGCCTGACTATATTTGGATTCTTTCACTCAGCAGAAGAGGGTAAATTATGTCATCAGTTGTAGCTCAAGTTTGGCGACGTTTCCCTCGACCCTCAATTCTATTTCTGATTCAATTTTGCAGTGCATTTGAGTTTTGTAATTCTTTTTTTTTTTACATTTTACCATTATCAGTTGAAGGCCGACGATGGAGAAGAGGAAGATGGGGAGCGAGAGGAAGGAGAAGACGACGGAGACAGCGCTAACGGAGACTGAGCAGAAACTTTACTCTCATCCTGCGTAAACTGCACAGAGAACAATGTTTACGATGTACCACGTGGTCAAACCGAGAAAAAAAAACACAACGGAACAATCGACATTTTTGAAATCTTTTACCTCAATAACTCATGGTTCATAACGTGTCGGAAACTAGGAATCTGAACAGACTGTAAAGAAAGCTGCTGTAGTGTTGCATCTTGACCAGCGGAGGGCAGAGTTATATTAAAACTGCTCTCAACTCTTGAGCCATTTCACCAATAAAACAGACCTAAGCGTGGATCATTCCTCACAGACTGGTTGGAAATGCGCTTTGGCGGGATTTTTGTTTTAAATTGTTCATTTTATTTTACCGTAAGTCGGTGCGAGTCAATGTTTATCTGTTGTCAAGTTTGTATGAAAAGCACTGGTTCAAAATTAATAAATATGTTTCTAAGTTCGGATGTATTCAGACTTTTTGTACTTTGAATAATTACAATACACTTTTTGCAGACTAAATATAATAAATGAACTGTTTAGCATCTTGAAAACAGTTTTATATCATGCAGACCTTTTTCTTTTTTTCTTTTCTTTACATAAGTTGGGTTTTTGACTAGTTTTAATTTTTTTATTTTATGCTTATGTTAAAGTTGAGGGGAAACTAAAACCAATAAAACGAGGATCGGACCCTCAAGAAAACGTGATAACGTGTCTCCAGTTTTATGATATTGCACTTACAATTGTTAAAGTGCAGGTCCTTTTCTCCTTCGTCTCATGTGTTTTTTATGGTTTTTCACTGAAATAAACCATGTGATTGCACGGTTCCGTCTGAGTTTGGCGCGAGGTGCAATGGCGGATGTGGAGCTCGAACTGAGATTCCTCTGTATAAAAAAAAAAATACAGATATTCTGGAACCAGTCCTGTGGACTGACTACATTGTTTTTATTTACTGCTGAAGATGTATGTATCTGTAATATTATCATCAAACTTTATAAAGCGCTTTTCATACAAAACAATGTAACACAAAGTGCTTTACAGTTTCATTAAATACAATCCCACATCCCTTCCACCTTCCCCAAAACCCTCTAACCCACACAGCAAAACATGATGTCCACACACGAGGCGGAGTCCAGATGAACCAGTAGAGAGAGCACCATCAGAGGAGTCTGCACCAGGACACAGGGCCCAGAGGAGAGATGAGGCCCCAAACCTCCACCAGGGGCCAATGAGGAGAGATGACACCCCAAACCTACACCAGGGGTCCATTAGCCAGGCCCCAGCAGTCACAGCCGACCACCGCCCCTGGTGCAGAGGGCTCCACAAGGAAACTTCCTCGTCATCACATCTCGGGCAAGGACTTTTATGTCGACAAGCGACTAGTTTTCTCAACTACAGGGTCAAATATTTAATTCCACCGTCACATTTCTTTTGCTGCCTGCAAACTAAGCACGCTATCCAGCAAAATATTACAGATTATACAGTGAAACCAGATAATAACATCTTGAATTTGAAGCACACAAACTCAAACATTAATCAACCTAAACACGTTTTGTGGAGTCTGTATCAGCTGGTCACATCAGCGAGGCTTGGTCTGAGGATCTTGGTAAAACCATAACAGAAAACACATGGAAAGATGCCCTTGCAAACATGGATGGAACTGCTCCATCACGTCAAGATACAGATTGATTCAATTCAAGGTGACCCATAGATGACATTAGTCCAAGGTAAAAACTGAATAAAATAGTTTCAGCAATGTGCGACAGATGTAAGATATCTTATGGTTCTTAAGGTCACTTGTTTTGGTTCTGTCCTGTGTTACAAAAGTTACAATTATTACAGTGTATTTACACTTCGAGGTGGTTTTGACCTCCTTTGTGTGTGCGTGCGCGTGTGTGTGTGTGCGTGTGTACATGCACAAACACGCCGCACACACGTTTACAAGGGGAAAAGGTGACGTTGAAACTGGTTTTACTACATAACCTGATGAAGCATTTCCAAAAGCCTCACAAATGTATGAAGCATTATAATAGAGTAACATCAAGGGTTATTTTGCATTATAGTTCATGCTAAAACTTTAGAAAAAGGCCTATATGTTTTTTTATTTTTGTTTCTTTTACTTCTTATTTTACTATCTATCTAACACAAAAATCAATGCAGAATAGGCAAGTCTTTATATCTTGAAGTTTGAAAACTACAGCAGTAACTTGGGGCCGCCACCAAAAGTTGGAGGCAGAGATACAGTCGTTAGGAAGCGCAGAGGTGGAGGTGGGGTGAATTAGCGGTCAAAAACAATCGTATCGGAAAGACAGGCTCAACGAGTTTATGCAGTTGAGATCCGGAGGGTGGATCTGAACGAAAGGGGAAAACCTGAATAATTCTAACACTATGGGTTGGTACAGTTTACGCGTGCCAAATGTAAAGAGGCTATAGGACAAAGTATGTTACGAGAGGGAGGTTTCAAGTCAATATTCATGAATCAAGACCAAATATAAAGATGTGTTCGGAGCTACGGCTTTTTTCCTGCAGAAAATTGTCGGTTGTGTTGTTGGTTGATTGTTGGTGTTTGTCATCTCGGCAATAAAGACTCGATTTGCAGTGAAACTTCTGAAGTTTGGATTTCAGTTATTCTTCACAAAGAGTTCTCTTCTTCAAACCCAGCGTGTGGACAGTACTATGATAGTAGTTACTCTTATTAGTATTTTTTATTAAAAAAACATTAATAAATCATCACAGCTCAGTTTTCTTCTTGAAAATCTTTCCGTCTTTTCCTTTTTTCCAGCTCAGTTTGACGTCCGACAGGTTGTTTGCTCTGAAGTGCTCGTACAGCTGAAGGAAAAGGAGAGAAGTTCATTTTTCTGAGACAGAGAAATGAGAACAATGAACACAGACACTGGAACTAAAGACGATCCAATGAAGGAAAACAAACAGAAAGTTCCAGTGCACAGATTTATTTATTTATGCACAATTTTAAACCAGTGGCTTTTGTGACGCTCAGAAAGATAACCCTAAAAAGGATTCTATGAGAGACTTGAACAAAGCTGATCTATCGCATTGTAAATACGTAATTTAGACCTACAAACATGTTCTGAAATGCATGGGATTCTTGTGTTAGTTTAGCACTTGATGTTTCAGTTTCTTAAACGTTAAAGCTCCTGGATGTGTTCGATTCGATTGCTCTGCATAAATATAACTACAAATAACTGCGCGTACCTGTTGGAGTATTGAAGGGTCGAGTGAGTTGAGATCTACAGCTGAGGACAGTCTCAGTTTCACTGAAGTCTTCTGAATTGTCAAATCTGCAATAATAAAAAAGTTTTATAAATTCATTTCAGAGGTAACACTTCATCAGCCATTCACTTATTTTTCAGTTTGTTGTGAACAGGGGGAAAAGGTCCAGACGAGTTTTTACTGTTTTCTTGTGGGAAAGTTTGTCAGTCTGTGTGGGAGGGTTGGTAAATATGATATATAAAGTCGTCTAAAGTGACTTTAAAGTTTCTCTATTTTTTGCTCAAACACAAACACATTTCCTGGAAAATTATTTCACATTATCTTTGGTTGTTCCTTGTACACTCACCGCCATGGCAGACAAAGGGTTTCTTTAGGTCACAGTCAACGCTCTCCCATCGGCCCTGAGCTCTCAGTGCGCCACATTTATTGTTCAGTGGATTTACATCTGATATCCAGTTTCTGAAGGAGGAGTCGCTGCCATCTGACCACGCCCAGGTGTCCCGGGACAGACCAATCCAATACTCGCCAGAATGGGTTGGATATTTGCCTTCAAACTGTCTTTGCTGGTCCAGTCCACTCATCAGGTCAGTGTGGTGTTCTCTGCAGAACTGCTGAGCCTCTAACCAGGTTCTTGGATTATTGATCATGACAGTAGTGCTGGAGGACTCTGTAGAACAAGAGATTTGTTTAGAAATGTGGGAGTAGTTTTAGCAGTGCTCCCGTCCGATAAATTGAGTTTTATCATAAAAAACATATTTACTGAGAATACACCTATTGATCATTGCTCTTTTGACTGCTAATGAAAATTGGACCATCATTGTGTGGAATTTGTTGCCTGATCTCTTTGGCAGAGAGCATTTTGTGAAACCCCTGAAAGTGGACAATGCGCACAGGCTGGGCATCCAACCGGCTAATGTTGCTAACAGGCCCCGTGTTTTGATAGCAAAGATTCCCCAATATCGTGTTAAAGAGCGCATCATACGACTGGCGACTGAAAAATCTCCTGTGATGTACAAGGGACAATGTGTACACATATTTCCCGACTTTCCTGCCGAGATTGTGCGACAGCGTCAACTTTTCGAGGACACTAAAAAAAACTTAAAGCTGCTGGCGCCCGCACTGGAATTGTCTATCCTGCTCGCCTGCAGGTGAAGTGACTTATGGTATGGTAATTGCTAAAAGATGCATTTTAAAATTGTGGAAATCTGATTCCCCACCTCAATTTGAATCCTGGCTTAGGGAATTAATAGGAGTAGTTCACATTGAGTACTGCTGAACGGCTGAGGTGAGAAGCGAGGCTGCGGCCCGGAGAGAGAAGGCCTCCAGCCGGGGTCAGGGCTTGACTCGACATACACCCAAGAGGCCTATTGAGGAACCAGGACAAAAAGACTTAGACATTCTCCAAACTAATCATGCCAGGCTGCTGCGCTCGCAAATGCGGTTAGTATCACCCATACTTGTTATGCAGCTTAAACTCATGTTTTTGTTATTTTATCCTAATTTAATAGATTTTGGTTTTAGTTAGGGTTTAGGGCAATGGGCAAAAAACCCAAAACAGACTATGCGGTCCACATCTTTTCTTTACTTTTATGAGGAGCAGCAGTTTCCTCTTCAGCAGCAGACCCAGATTGATGGAATGAGGCGCCTTTTTATCTGTTTCCACTAAATGGACAAAACCACTGTGGCCAATTGTGAGCAATTTACCTTCGCTCTTTTAATAACATCCTAACCACTTTTTACAAAACAAAAACCCACCAACTAAATACAAAACCCCACAAAATATAAAACCCTAAAAACCCAAACACCAAATATACTTAAAACCCCGAAACCATTAAAACACCCATCCCGCTTCCCCTACACATTTCTTCACATGGTCTGGCCCGGAACCTTAAAAAGGGAAAGTCGTTCCTCTGGGGCCCACTTGCCACCTGGACACAAGAACACGAGTAAGTACGAAAATCAACATTCACTAAAACACTTCACTAAAATACACAACACTTAAAATATTCTCAAACAGATATTGCACTATATTGCACAAACACACTTTATTGTAATTGGTAAACTAATGTGTTTTTCCTTTCCCTCCAGGGACCAGCAGCTGCCAATCAAAGTGCCACTGTGCCTAGGATTAAAAAGTGGTAAAAAGGAAAACAAATTTAATAGATACTTTTAAAAACCAATGATGTGCAATGTAGTTTTTTTAATGTGCGACGTCTGTTTCAAAAGTGCTGTGTCATTTTAAAGTGCTCTAGTGAAGGTGCGAGTACTCAGGGCAACAAACTGCCTGCTATAGAGAGGGGGAGGTGTCTGGTAACCCTAGAAAATCTTATATGGTATGGAAACCCATTCTAGAGCATTTGACCCTTTAGTGGACCCCTGAACTATGTATATTTTATACACGGTATAGGACAGGGGTGTCAAAACTCATTTTGGGCCAGGGGCCGCTTTTCGACGCTCAGGCTGGGTCGCGGGCCGAACATAATGTAAAAAAATAAAACAATAAAAAATATAACAAATGTTATATAGCCTAGTAATAGTTCTATGTGGACACTGAGTCCATATTCATGCAGCAGCAGGAACAGGAACATGGACGTGTGATATGATTCTGATATTAAATGTTTGTATCACAGACATGTTAATATTGCTGAAAAAACTCAATATGAGCTCACTATTTTTACAGTTTAAGCTTATTTTAGTGACAAATGATTCATGTGGTGAATCAAATGAGAGCTCAAAGCAGCTTCACTCTGTCATGTTCAGACTTTATCACACTCTGACCTGTGTTTTCACCTGTGGCTCATGATCTGTCCAGGTTTTGCACTGGTTTGGATGTTTTCCTCACAGAGTTGTCAGCAAAGAAGTTTGTTTCTTGTTGTTAGCTTCACATTAGCGCCGCTTTTAGCACAGCTCTAACGTCCACAAAACCGCCTCTTTTCTTTATTCCTCGTGTTTCCCAC
The DNA here is from genome assembly GCA_015082035.1 of Chaenogobius annularis. Classification (NCBI taxonomy): domain Eukaryota; kingdom Metazoa; phylum Chordata; class Actinopteri; order Gobiiformes; family Gobiidae; genus Chaenogobius; species Chaenogobius annularis. Next base: position 116,748 of record BJKM01000566.1, read on the forward strand.
GATCTGCCCTGGGGCAGAGCGCTACAGGTCATCGCTGCCGGTGTGTTCCATTTTAAACCTGCTGCGATGAGTGTCGCTGGTCGCTGTTTGTCGCCTTCTTAAATGTGTCAAGCCCAACAGCCCTCCACACTTGCATTGGCAGCACACACAGCAGCGCAGAGCAGCGCAGGGGAGGGGCCGCGGCTGCAAAGGATTGTGGGAATTGTAGTTCTAGCGATATATCTATTGGAAATGAATAATTATAAACTAGAAATGTTCGGCGGGCCAGATGAAAACGTCTGGCGGGCCACATCTGGCCCGCGGGCCTTGAGTTTGACACATGTGGTATAGGATGTCAATGCGAACAACTTTCTCGTTTTTTCTCTCTGGAGGTTTTGTACCCGAGCATTTTTTATTTAAAACCTTTTTATATATGTACGATAAAGTTATGTAGGTGTGTGTATTTATGTAAGTTGTATGTTAAGTTTTTATTTGTATGGCAGAAGATTTAGTGATTGGTCATGTGATACAGCGACTCTATCTTGTACTAACAGTGAGCTTGACATTTTTACTGCCTTTACTTCTGTGTGACGTTCTTTATATTTTGAAAGTCAAAGTTTAAAAAAAAAATACTGTGGATTTTACTGCAAATCTTGTCCTAACTCTCATTTCCTTCTCCGAGACACATCCGTGTGTCCCGTCTCTACAGTCTAAATATGTATGATATAAACATGAACAAACAGACAGTACAATAGTAACATATCAAAGGAATAAAGTATTTAAAATAAGCTTTCTTTGATTTTCAAGTGTAATAAAAGTAAAAACAGTGTCCTCACCGTCGTAGCAGAGAAAAGGATAAGTCCGATCAGATGGTGTATCAAACCATTTATTTGTTTTTTAATTCTCACACAGTTTCCAGGTCCTCCAGCATCATTAGGTTCCCTTTTGGACCACTGAGCGTCTCCTTCATTGTACTTGACCTCGGGCTGAGAGACCAGTGCCATTTCCTGTTTATGTCTAGGGGGTCGTCGCTGGTTTGATAAAGTCCGATCCACACGTCTGTTCCTCCGTCTGTTCCTCCGTCTGTTCCTCCGTCTGTTCTCCTCTCAGTCTCTCCAGGTCCTTCATGTTCCTCACTGTGGCCAGGTCTGTGTAGTACTTTCTGCAGAACGTCTGAGCTTCAGCCCAGGTCTTGGACTCTTTTATAAAGTGGTACTCGAGGTTCTGAGACGCTGAGAAAAAACAGATCTGACCTTTGAAGAAGAATCAAATGTGACACGTTACAGCATTAAACATGAAAGGTCAGATGCTTTCTCTTGTGTGGTCACTTTGTTCTCGTTCCCATGGAAACAAAAACAGTGTTCAATCTGCACCTGAAGACGTTTCATCATTTCATTTAATCACATGAATCCAGAGATTTACACGGACATTTGAACAAAGGGTGTTTTCTCCTCCTCCTCTCTCTCCTCTCATTCATCTCTCTCTCTCTCTCTCTCTCCTCCTCCTCCTCCTCCTCCCTCCTCTCTCTCCTCCCTCCCCTCCTCTCTCTTTCTCTCCTCCTCCCCTCCTTCTCTCTTCCTCCTCCTCCTCCTCTCCTCTCCTCTTCCTCTTCCCTCTCCTCTCTCTCCCCTCTTCCTCTTCCCTCTCTCTTCTCTCTCTCTCTCTCCCTCTCCCCTCTCCTCCTCTCCTCCCTCTCCTCCTCCCCTCCTCCCTCCTCCTCTCCTCCTCTCCTCCCCTCTTCCTCTCCCTCTTCCTCTTCCTCCTTCCTCTTCTCCTCCTCCTCTCTCTTCCTCTCTCTCCTCCTCCTCCTCCTCCCCCCTCCCCCCTCCACCTGCTCCTCCTCCTCTTCCTCCTCATAAACACTGACATGAATCATCTTTTTACACTTAAACTTTTGGAACTTTTGAATGAGAAAAAACAAAACAGAGAAATGATGAACTCACTCAGCAGCAGCAGAACGAAGAGCCTCACAGACTGGTCCATCTTCACCTGAGAAGACACAAGTGTGAACCAGGTCTAGACCTGGACTGGACCAGGTCTAAACCAGGACTAGAACAGGTTTAAACTAGTACTTAACCTGGACTAGACCAGGACTAGAGACCAGGACCAGACCAAGACTCGACCAGGACTAAACTAGGACTAGATCAGGACGAAACAAGGTCTAAACAAGGTCCAAACCCGGTCGAAACCAGAACTGAACTAGGACAAGCCCAGGTCTAAACCCGGGGCTGATACCGGGCACAGACCAGTTTTCTGAATGTCTCTGCCGCCTCTCACCCCATAAAAGTAAATAAACCTGGACTAGAGCAGGTGTAGAAGAGGACTAAACCAGGACCAATCAGGACTTAAACACGACTAACTCAAGACTAACGCAGGACTAAACAAAGACTAAACCAGGATAGAGACTTAGACAAACTTTACTGAAGCTCAAGATTAAACTATAAGAGGCAAAAACATTCCAAATAATGAAAGTATAAAGAACAGACCAGGTCTAAACCAGGTCTAAACCAGGAATAAACCAGGTCTAAACCAGGTCTAAACCAGGACTAAACCAGGTCTAAAGTACCTGTTGAGTTTCAGCTGGTTGAAGTTGGTCTCGCTCTGCCTCTGCCTGTGAGCTTCTCTGGTTTGACGATTGAAATGATTCGAGAAAACAATATAGAAAAACAGCCCTGGCTCATTTCCAAAGGAGTCATGTTTTTTCTCTTTACATTTGAGTATTTAAATGTGAAATTTGTTTGTTCCTTCCAGTGATCCAGGCCGGGCCAGTCCACAATGGCAGTCAAATTAGGTTATGTTCACTTTCTAGACTATGATTTGATTATGGAAAGCAAGGGCCAATGTAAGTCTGTGGGAGAGTCACTGTTTATGAAAGAAATATCTCAAGTAGAAATCCACAAACATTGAAGCTTCTTATCATTTATTTAATATTGGCTCTACAAACTTGTCATATTGATCTCATGGCATGAAGTCTGACAACTGACAACAATCAGGGCTTTGGAGTCGAATACTGCACTACTTTCTGAGGCTCATGTAAAGTGTACTGAGAGTGAAAACGTTGAACTTTGTGGATAAACCCAGTCATTAGAGATGAACCTTTAATTATTATTTATTCAAATGTATTTAATCGAGACTTGCCTATTCAGACATCATTTAGCATTTGCCTATTCAGACTGCAGACAGTGTGACGCACTTTTAGGCAGTCTGAATAGGCAAATGCTAAGTGATGGGAGGGGCACCAGCCACCGCTCCGTGTGCTCTGTGTCATACCTGAATGTGCCGGATCATTAAGGCGAGGCAAGTTTATTTGTTCAGCACAATTTGTACTCAAGACAATTCAAAGTGCTTCACAACAGGAAAAAAAAAAATCGTGAAAATCACAAAATTGTTCAAGACAAAAAGAGAAGAGTGCAAATCCTTTAAGTCATATGCACAGCTAAACAAAACTGTTTTTAGCTTAAATTTGAACATTGTCGGAGTAGAACCTGTCTCACATCTTCAGTTCCAGATTTTAGATTTGGAAGTTCCACAGTGAAGGAGAGATCTGACTCCCTCGGACGGCCAGTCGGGCGCGCCTCAATTTGCAGATACACGGTGGAGCTGGACCCACTCAGGAGGTTCTCACTCAGGAGGTTCTCCTGAGTGGGTCAGTTTTTCAAGGCTAATGAAGAACCGTCCATATGGAGTAGAGACCCTATCTCCAGGCAGTTGAGGAGCATCTGTATCCACAGGTCCTCGATGTGCCTGCTCCACTCCCGTCGGGGAAGTGGGAGAAGAAGAAGAAAATGCGATGAACAAATTGCAAGTGAAATTAAATATTAAATATTGTTTGATAGAAAAGTAGTAAGAAGCAGAGGATAGTGCTCAAGCCCTATACTTCAGCAGAGTTGCTCCTAGGGCAGCAGAGCTGGGAACTGTAGGTTTTAATTTCTGGTCCTAACTGGCCTGACCATAAGCCATTTCAAAAGAGGAACGTTTTAAGCCTGGTCTTAAATGAAGAGACTGTGTCGGAGACTGTGTCGGCCTCTTTAACATGGACAGGAGCTGATTCCACAACACAGGAGCTTGGGAGCTAAACGCTCTACCTCCTACTGTGCTTTTAGAGACTCTTGGGACCACCAGAAGTGCAGCATTTTGAGAGTGAAGTGCTCTGTTTGGATGATAAGGTCCTATAGCCTCTTTGAGGTAGGATGGGGCCAGGTCATTTATGGCTTTGTAAGTCAGGAGGAGGATTTTGAATATGATTCTAAACTCGACAGGAGCCAGTGAAGAGACTCGAGCACCGGCGTAATGTTCTCTCTTCTTTAGTTCCTGTTAGTAATCTTGCTGCTGCGTTTTGAACCAGTTGAAAGCTTTTTATGGCGCTTTTAGGACACGCTGCGAGCAGAGAGTTACAGTAGTCTAATCTAGATATTACAAATGCGACATCAAATGCATCAATTTTAGGCAAGATTTTTCTGATCTTGGCTATATTACGCAGATGGAAATAGGCTTGATTTATGTGTGCTTTGAATGAGAGCTCTTGGTCAAATAAGACTCCAAGGTTTCTTCCAGTGGAGCTGGAGGCCACACTGACGTTGTCCAGTGTGACTATCTGCTCAGATAAAGCATCTCGTAGATGATTAGGGCCTAGTACGATGACCTCGGTTTTTTCAGGGGTTTCAGGGTTAAAAAAGCAGGTAATTAAGTGTCATCCAGGTTTTTATATCCTTCACACAAACACTAAGTCTGTCTGCTTGATTGGTCTGATCGGGTTTCATTGATAAATACAGCTGTGTGTCACGGCAGAATATAAAGAGTAAACAGGTAGGTAGGATTTAAACCAGCTCAGGGAATCGGGTCTAGAACACAAGATGAGGTTTTAGAGGACATAATGGCTGAAGTTCTCTCTGCTTGATCAACAGCAGTGAACCTTTCTAGTGTTACTGAGGGATTTCTATGAGTCACTAGTTTTACAGCTTGGGCTTGTTCGGGGCTAATAGTGGGAGTAGTTTCATCTAATTTATCTCTTTTTATTTTATTGTTAAAGAATAGAAGAAAATCATCAGAGCTGAGATTAGCTGGGATTGAGGGCTCTACCGCTGTTTGTTAGCCTGGCTACTGTGCTGAAAAGAAATCTAGTGTTATTTTTGTTGACTTCTATTAAATTTGAATAGTATCTGGTTAGGGCCTTACGCAGAGCCTGCTTATAGGACAGTAGGCAGATTTTCCATGCTTTTAGGGATTCCTCCGTGTGGGAGCGCCGAAATGGTCTTTCTAATTTTCGAACTCTTCGTTTATGTGAACGCAGTTCTTCATTGTACCATGGGGAGGCACGTTTTGGCCTAATGACCTTCTGCTTTAGCCGAGCTGCAACATCAAGAGCGGACTTCAGAGAGTTTATGGCCAGGTCGACAAATTGATCACTTACACTGGGACTAAGGCCGTTCTCAGCAGGATCACATGACATGATCACATGACATGATCACATGACATGTCACTGAATATTGGCTCTATTATTTCTCTGATCCTTGAGATTGATTTTTCCGATATTGTCCTTTTCATTATGACTTTATTTTGTGGGACTGGATAATCTTTAAGAACAAACTGAAAGGTAATGCGGAAATGATCTGACAGTGTAGGGTTTTGAGGGAAGACAATGAGGTCACTAATCTCTATTCCATATGTTAGAACAAGATCTAGAGTTGCTTGTGACTGTGAGTCGGTTTATTTGATGAACGTACAGAGCATAATAATGAAACCATGTGTACAGATGACGTGTCTACAGTTTCATCATGTTGCATTTTACAATTATGTTCAAGTGCAGGTCCTTTACTCCTACGTCTCATGTGTTTTTTTATGGTTCGTCACTGAAATAAACCATGTGATTGCACGGTTCTGTCTGAGTTTGGCTCGAGGTGCAATGGAGGAAGTGGGGCCCAGACTGAGACCCCTCTGTATAAAAAATACAGATATTCTGGAACCAGTAGAGAGAGCACCATCAGAGGAGTCTGCACCAGGACACAGGGCCCAGAGGAGGGATGAGGCCCCAAACCTCCACCAGGGGCCCATGAGTCAGGCCCCAGGTGCAGAGGGCTCCACAGAGGAAACTTTCTCGTCGTCTCATCTCGGCCGAGGATTTTCATGTCGACAAGCGACTAGTTTTCTCAACTGCAGGTCAAATATTTACTTCAACAGTCACATTTCTTTTGCTGCCTGCAAACTAAGCACTTTATACAGTAAAATATATTACAGATTATACAGTAAAACCAGATAATAACATCTTATTGAAGTTGATGCACACAAACTCACAAGCATTAAACAACTTAAACGCATTTTGTGAAGTCTGTATCAGCTGATCACATCAGCGAGGCTTGGTCTGAGGATCTTGGTATAACCATGTTGTTCTAACACATGCACTTTGGGTCTTGTGAGATTCTTACTTAAATTATAAGGTTTTGACTTCCTTCTGGGCTAAAGTATCTATGAATTAAGATCTGCAGTTTTCACAAGCAATACACTATGTGTGTGCTGATATTTTGCCGATACTATTACGAAGGTAAGTTACTCTTATTAGTATTTTTGGTTTAAATGGTGCTTTTTGTGTGTTTTTTCCTTTTTGTACTGTGGCATTTTATATTGTGTTAAAAATTATGGCTCTTCTTTGTCTTGTTTTTGGAAAACCACTTTGTCTTTTCCTTTTTTCCAGCTCAGTTTGACGTCCGACAGGTTGTTTGCTCTGAAGTGGTCGCGCAGCTGAAGAAAAATCAGAGTACATTTTTCTTAGACAGAGAAATGAGAAATATGAACACAGACACTGGAACTAAAGACGATCCAATAAAGGAAATTAAACAAAGATCCAGTGCACAGATTTATTTATTTGTGCACAATTTTAAACCAGTGGCTTTTTTGATGCTCAGAAAGATAACCCTAAAAAGGATTCTATGAACAACTTGAAAAAAGCTGCACAGTAAATCAAAATCAAATCAAAATCACCATCTATCGCATTGTAAATATGTAATTTAGACCTACAATGCATGGGATTCTTGTGTTCATTTAGCACTTAATGTGTTCTCTCAAACGTTAAAGCTCCTGGATGTGTTTGATTCGATTGTTCTGCATAAATATAACTACATAACTACAGATAACTACATGTACCTGTTGGAGTATTAAAAGGTCGAGTGAGTTGAGATCTGCAGCTGAGGACAGACTTATTTTCACCAAAGTCATCTGATTTTTCAAATCTGCACAAACACATTTCCTGGAGTTTTAGCAAATTATTTCACATTATCTTTGGTTGTTCCTCGTCGACTCACCGCCATGGCAGAGAAAGGGTTTCTTTAGGTCACAGTCAACGCTCTCCCATCGGCCCTGAGCTCTCAGTGCGGCACATTTATTGTTCAGTGGATTTACATCTGAGTTCCAATTCCTGAAGGAAGAGTCGCTTCCGTCTGACCAGGCCCAGGAGTCCCGGGACAGACCCATCCAACACCGGGAGGAACGGGTTGGATATTTGCCTTCAAACTGTCTTTGCTGGTCCAGTCCACTCATCAGGTCAGTGTGGTGTTCTCTGCAGAACTGCTGAGCCTCTATCCAGGTTCTTGACTCACTGATCATGACAGTAGTGCTGGAGGACTCTGTAGAACAAGAGATTTGTTTAGAAATTATACAGTGGATTTTACTGCAAATATGGTCCTAACTCTCATTTAAAATAAGCTTTCTTTGATTTTCAAGTGTCATGAAAGTAAAAACAGTGTCCTCACCGTTATAGCAGATGAAATGATAAGTCCAATCACATGGTCTATCATAACATAGGTTATCTGTTTTAAATTCCACACAGTTTTCAGGTCCTCCATTATCATTAGGTTGCCATTTCTCCCACTCAGCCTCTCCTTCATTGTACTTGACCTTGGGCTGAGACCAGTGCCATTTCCTGTTTATGTCTAGGGTGTTGTCGCTGGTTTGATAAAGTCCGATCCACACGTCTGTTCCTCCGTCTGTTCCTCCGTCTGTTCCTCCGTCTGTTCCTCCGTCTGTTCCTCCGTCTGTTCCTCCGTCTGTTCCTCCGTCTGTTCCTCTCAGTCTCTCCAGGTCCTTCATGTTCCTCACTGTTGCCAGGTCTGTGTAGTACTTTCTGCAGAAGGTCTGAGCTTCAGCCCAGGTCTTGGACTCTTTTATAAAGTGGTACTCGAGGTTTTGAGATGCTGAGAAACAGATCTGACCTTTAAAGAAGAATAACATACATTACAAGACACAACAGTGACATTTGACCTCAGTTAACTAGCAGGGACCACGCCGCAACAAATTAAATATAAGAGAATGTTTATTGATAATAGTGATTATGGATCGATGATGGATCGATGATGGATCGATGTTGGATCGATGATGGATCGCTTAGAGTTGGCTGGGTGGAGAGACTGTGGATCGGGGCCCCTTCTCGGGTAATCAGCCCAGCCAAATCAGAACCCCCAAAGAGGATTTAAAATTAGCAAAGATGGTCTGGATCTCAACGTAAAGCCTAGCTGAAAATGAAGATGTCAACTGAGTGGCACGAGAGAAGAGGAGCTTCTCTCGGAAGAGGAGCTTCTCTCGTGCCACTCAGGAGAGGATAGGCGAGGACTCTCTGAAGAGTAGCTGGATGAAATCTAAAAGCAGTCTGTCCATTACTTGAGGAGAGGATTAATACCGGTGGAGTTGAAGAGTGTTTCGAAAGAGTTTTTAGGCGATGAATCGCAAGATACGGCGAGCAGGTGAGTGCGATAGAGTTGGCGGTGCAGTAATACGGTCTCAAGTCAAATGGCTGGTATAAAGACAATGCGTTCGTGGGTAGCCGACGGAAGTGCATAGGTATGAATAAGATCCAAGAGTGATGGGGTTGAGGTTCAGATGAGCAATCGTTAAACAGTGTAGATTACATGGTCGTCGCCTTGCTACGGAGTAGAGAGAAAGGTTGAGGAGAACGGGATACTTGTCCATATAAAGGAGTTGACGAACTGCAGATAACTGAAATCACTATGAGCGATGGATGAGGGAACTTAATGGAGAGCTGAATAAGATTGAGAATGAGTGGAACGAAAGCTAAATGAGAGGGTAGTCTGATTTAGATGGTTCCTGACGATCGAAGAAGAGGAAAGCGATTTGAGAGTAGAAGTTGGCTGATTATAGTGACTCGAGTACAAGCAATGCGGGTGACTGATTGATGGAGGAGATTGATGGCCTTGAAGGCCCTGTTAGAGCCTGTTCTATGTCATATGTGCTAATATTAAAGGCTATATGCATACTCTTACAACCACAGTTGGTTAGATAACTTGGTTTTCAGATGTAGCTGTAGCAGTAGGTGTAGACTAGAAGGATCAAGGGATGAAAGGATGCATGTGTGTGGGGGTTGAGTGCACTGCAAAGAGGGGGATGAGAGAAGTTATGAGATGAGAAAGATTGAGAACAGAGGAAACAGGCACAGGGGTTATACAACCTGGCTCTCGCCACCAGGGGGAGCTGAGAGGTCGGGCTGCGGGCCCGACCTCGATGGAGCGATGGTGACGTCATCAGCTGCGTGCGCTCTGTACAGGGAACCAGGAAGTGCGGAGGCTGACAACAAGTGGATATTTATCATCATAGCGAAAGAAATGCCTTCCGACTTCGGCCCGCTGCAGGCAAGCCGCAGTCCGATCTCTGGTGTCTACCTGTGTGGAGACGTGCACGGAAGCGGCGCGCGGGAGCGGCGCGCGGGAGCGGCGCGCGGGAGCGGCGCGCGGGAGCGGCGCGCGGGAGCGGCGCCTTGTCGGGAACTGTGGCGTGAGCTGAGGCCACGCTGCAGCCGATTGAATGAGGAGGAGAAGAGCGAGAAGGAGAGCGCGTGGGTCCAGTTGCCTATGGAGTAGAGGTCGGTGTGTGTGTTGACGCCCTGGAGGTAGGGGTCCATGGAAGAGGCGCGTACGGAGATATGGAGTTTGGAGGCATATGGAATCATGCCTACCGTTTGTGTGCACGTGTAATATCAGAATAATCCTCAGTAAAACTTATTCCTGGCTTGTTTGTTCAGTGAGTGATTGAATAGTTGCAGTTAAAGTGGCACATGTTTAGAAGTGTTCATGAGTCCAATGGCAGAGGGAAAGAAAGTATTCTTGTGCGAGAGGTTCTGGTCCGGATGGACCGTAGCCTCCTGCCTGAAGGGAGTGGTTCAAATAGTCCATGTTCAGGGTGAGAAGGGTCAACTGTGATCCGACCTGCTCGTCCCAGAGCCATGGAGACGTACAGGTCCAACAGAGATGGAAGTCTGCAGCCCATCACCTTCTCAGCAGAGGGCGCTGTAGTCTCTGTTTGCCCCTGGCTGTGGCTCCAGCGTACCACACGGTGATGGAGGAGGTGAGGACATGACTCGATAATGGCCGTGTAGAACTGCACCATCATCTGCGCTGGCAGCTTGGCTTTCCTCAGCTGCCGCAGAAAGTACATCCTCTGCTGGGCCTTCTTGATGAGGGAGCTGATGGAGGGCTCCCACTTGAGGCCCTGGGTGATGGTGGTGCAGAAGAAGCGGAAGAAGTCCACGGTGGTGATGGGGGAGTCTGTCATGATGAGGGGGGGCTAGGGGGCTGTGACTTTCCTGAAGTCCACGATCATCTCCACTGTCTTCTGGGCGTTGAACTCCAGCTTGTTACCGCTGCACCAGGACACCAGCCGGTCCACCTCCCTCCTGTAGACAGACTCATCTCAGTCTGAGATGAGCCCGATGAGGGTGGTGTCGTCTGCAAACTTGATCAGTTTTACGGAGTCGTTATTACTGTTGTTATGTATTCACCTGCCCTGGGACTGCAGATGGAAAGTAGCAGCAGCTAAATCTGGTGCAGATCATCTTTTCTCTTCAAGATGAATGATTTGTACATGGTCCCTGACAAATAAATAAAATTTAAAAAAAACAATATCTAATTCCTTAAGGCCCCGAATGGCCCTTAAAGGCCCCTACTGGCCCCTAAAGGCCCCTAGAGGCCCCTAACACATGAGGAAGTTTGAAGTTCAAGATTGTTCTAAATTATTAGTCAATCAATTTAGTTTTTATTATTTCACATCTTGTGAATGTATTATGAAAATAAAACCATTCTGTAGTTAAGACAAAAGTATTTCTATAGTAAATTATAGTATAGTATTGCATATTTGTTCATCTGTATAGTAAAGCCACTGTATACACAGTATAGGCCCTGAATCATTGTAAATGTCACTGGAATAAGACTTCATCTGCTGCTGTGCAACACACAAGAATGCACCAAAAGCAATGTTGGGATCAATTATTCACATGTAAGTCTTGTGCTGACCGGTGGTGGAGTAGTTAAGGCAGCAGCACTTATGCCAGACTCCAGGTACCCAGCTCAGAAAGTTTGCTGTCCTCCCATCTCTTTCCCCCCACTTTCACGCACAGCTGTCCTGTCTAATAAAACCTATGGGCCAAAAAATACGAAAATAATGCCGTCTAAAGAAATAGTGACTTTGTCCAATATCTTTTTAAAAGTCTCAAAAAGTTTGTAATTTCATGACAAATTTGGACAGAAAATAAGCCGATTCGAGCTTTTGTAAAAATTGTATAGCACGTTTGGAACCGTTAATGACATGAAGGGCACCAACGGTACCTAAAATATTGGGGTGTCAGAGGGTTAAACATCTCTTTTTTCCTTTCAATATTTTAGACAAACTGAAATCTGAACTGCTAAAACTGATACAAAAATCCCATTCAAGGTCAGCACGATTTTAAAGATATAATAATGCATTCAAATTTGAAAGTTTTGATTTTTATTTAATTTCTAATCACGACATTGTTTAAGATGGAGCAGGTAAATGAAAATGGTTTGTGCAGGTGTTTGGTGGCGTAAATATCTGCACATAAACACTGATATTAATTTAAAACATTTTCCTTTAAAGTTTATTATGAAAATAGAAAGAAAACAGAAAAAAACAGAACTCACTCAGAAGCACACAGAGCCACAAAGACTGGACCATCTTCACCTGAAAAGAAAAAAAAGACCCAGGATTAAACCAAGACTAAACCAGGACTAAACCAGGACTAAACCAGGTCTAAAGTACCTGTGAGTTTCAGCTGGTTGAAGTTGGTCTCTCTCTGCCTCTGCCTGTGAGCTTCTCTGGTTTATCAGTAGGATCTTCTTCTGGTTTTGAATATTAAAATGCGTCATGGCAACGGCAGCAAAAACAGTCCTGGCTCATTTCCAAAGGAGTCATGTAAAGTCTTTGTTTTATCTCTTTACATTTGAGTATTTAAATGTGAAATTTGTTTGTTCCTTCCAGTGATCCAGGCCGGGCCAGTTCACAATGGCAGTCAAATTAGGTTATGTTCACTTTCTAGACTATGATTTGATTATGGAAAGCAAGGGCCAATGTAAGTCTGTGGGAGAGTCACTGTTTATGAAAGAAATATCTCAAGTAAGAAAATCCACAAACATTGAAGCTTCTTATCATTTATTGAATATTGGCTCTACAAACTTGTCATATTTGATCTCATGGCATGAAGTCTGACAACTGACAACAATCAGGGCTTTGGAGTCGAATACTGCACTACTTTTCTGAGGCTCATGGTAAAGTGTACTGAGAGTGAAACGTTGAACTTTGTGGATAAACCCAGTCATTAGAGATGAACCTTTAATTATTTATTTATTCAAATGTATTTAATCGAGACTTGCCTATTCAGACATCATTTAGCATTTGCCTATTCAGACTGCAGACAGTGTTGACGCCACTTTTAGGCAGTCTGAATAGGCAAATGCTAAGTGATGGGAGGGGCACCAGCCACCGCTCCGTGTGCTCTGTGTCATACCTGAATGTGCCGGATCATTAAGGCGAGGCAAGTTTATTTGTTAAGGCATTTGTCAAGGCAATTCAAAGTACAACAACACAAAAAAAAATCATAAAAATCACAAAGACGTGACAGAAATCACAAAATAGTTCAAGACATAAAAGAGAAGAGTGCAAATTAAAAAAATCCTTAAGTCATATGCACAGCTAAACAAAACTGTTTTTAGCTTAGATTTGAACATAGTCAGAGAAAAACCTGTTTCACATCTTCAGGAAGAGATTTTAGCGGCATAAAACTGAAACGCAGATTCCCCATGTCTCAGAATGGGCCACTCTCGCAAGACGGTGCGTGATCCAACAGCGGCGCGCTGTTTTTTTCCTTTCATCCAAACCTTAACCTATCTTTTTTATCTTCGACACAACATCACCCGATCAAGACCTGGACTACTCAGATTTGGACCACCTGGAGGATTACATCAAGGAACACTACAATAGACTCTATACAATGGGCCGAACACGAAAAGCAAAAAAAACTTCAGACTCACCCACCACAACTGATTCATCTTCATCGTCACCACCATCAACTCCTCTAAAAACAAACTGCTGTTCAGATAAACTGTTGGAAATTAACGAGCGCTTAGCCAACGTAGATGCCAGACTTTCACTCATCGAAGTACTTCCACAAAGAATTCCAAAACCTGGAATACAGTCAACAACAGGTCGATTCACTTGCACAAGAAAATAAATAAATAAAAACTCCATGGACACACTCACCGCCAAACTCTCCACGGTAACCAATCAACTCACCGCCGTTACCGCAGGAAACAAAGCAATGCAAGAAACCATCCTGGATTTACAGTCACGCAGTATGAGAGACAATTTAATCTTTAATCCCGAATCATCAACCGACAACCCCGAAAAATCTAACCAGCTCAAACTTACACCAGAGACTGTCGAGCACATCACCTTCCACCGCGACGACCGTTTAGGACAGAAACTTTCCAACCCCACCCGACCCCGACCCATCATCGTCAAATTCGAACATTTCAAACAAAAGGAACAGGTTCAGCGACAAGGCAGGCAGCTAAAAGGGACTCATTACGGACTCAACGACCAATTTCCACAAGAGATCATCCGCAGATGTAAGATACTCTATCCCATCCGCAAAAACAATTATTAACCAAGGTACAAAAGCAGTCATTACAGTAGATAATGATGATGGACAGTTATTCAGAGACAAAGACACCACCCCCTGGCTTTATTAACTACAATGATGATATACACACCTTTGCTGCACTCAATTTCTCTCTCTCTCTCACTCTCACTCACACGTTTGTCCGGCTTTGTTTGTCACTTGGAATGTAGCCCTACAAGAGCGCACACACATTCTCACACAGAGTAATTTCAAAACATCTGCCATAAAATCATGCAACTAAAATTTTTAACATCGAGGAGTTGGCTCACAGACAAAAAAGAGCAAAGTAAGAAAATGACCTCAATAACATGGAAGCAGATATATGTTTATTACAGGAAACCCACCTCTCACAATCAACCCAAAACAATTAAAAACTAAACATTTTAACCACTGTTTTTCCTCCTACTACAATTCAAAACAAAGAGGAGTGTGCATCTTAATAAACAATAAAATCAAATTTAGCCACCATAAAACCATTTCAGATCCTGAAGGCCGTTTCATAATCATTAACATATCAATAAACAATATTCCAATTAAATTTGGCAACATCTATGGTCCAAACTCTGATGACCCCTCCTTTTTTTCAAACTTCTTCTCTTCTCTTTCAGACATTTCCAACTCCCCTATAATTATAGGAGGAGACTTTAACCCTTATCAATCCATCACAAAACATACAAACAAATTCTGGCAATCCTCCAAAACAACAAACAGTTTATGACTGATTTAGGTCTTGGCGATGGTTGGAGGCAAAAAAACATCCCCTTGACAGAGAATATACTTTTTACTCCAATGTCCACCAGACCTATTCCCGTATTGATCTCTTTCTAACCAGTAGTTCAATCATATCAAATATCATAGAAACAAAAATTCACCCCATCAATATTAGCGACCCCTCGCCAGTAACTCTCACATGGAACATACCTGCATTACAGAAGCACCCCACCAGATGGCGTTTCAACACATCTCTTTTAAAAGATCCAGAGTTTGACAGCTACTTTAAGAGAGAGTGGACATCCTTCCTTGAAATAAATTACTCTTCAAAGTCATCAATCTCATTACTCTGGGAAACATGGAAAGCAGTATTGCGGGGGATTATTTCTTACTCAGTCAATAACAAAAGAAGGAAAAAGAAGTCCAACTGGAAGAAAAAAATCAAAGAACTAGAACTCTTACATGCAAATAATCCATCAGAAACCATCCATAAAGAACAAAGAAAATATAAATTCCTGTTTAATGAAATAATAAACAAAAGAAACCAATTCCTTATTCACAGACTTCGTCACAAGACTTTTAAATCCAGAAAGTATTACCAAGATGAAGAACATTTTTCAAGAATACTACTCAAAATTGTACTCATCTGATCTGGACCCAAATCAAGAAGACATAAACCATCCCGATCAGACCGGCTTTATAAAAGGAAGACACGCATCCAACAACACCTGCAGATTATATAATTTAATGCATTACTCATCAATACAACAGAAAGACACACTCATAGCCACATTAGACGCAGAAAAAGCTTTTGATAGGGTCAACTGGAAATTTGTATTCACCACACTGCAAAGATTTGGCTTTGGAGAGTCATTTATTAACTGGATCAAGATTCTATACACATCTCCATCTGCCACAGTCACAACCAATGGACTAACATCACAAAACTTCACACTACACAGGGGGACAAGGCAGGGATGCCCACTCTCTCCGTCTCTATTCACCATTCTTATTGAACCCCTGGCAGCAGCTATCCGCCTGAACCCATCAATCAAAGGTATTGAAACAACACAAGCCAATAAAATCTCACTTTATGCAGACGATATATTTACTATTTATACAAGAACCTCAAACATCTATCCAAGAAATAATCAAAACAATTCAGTCTTTTTCAAAAATGTGGGCCCAGGGGTGGGCAGAGGTGGGCAGAGGAGGGCAGAAGAGGGCACCATTAACAAAAAGTTCATTCACTAAAACCAGTAGTAAAATGTGCTTTAGGATCTTTGTGAGGGTCCGCACAGTCACATGGGCGACAGACCCTTCACGCGCAGGAGCGTGAACGTGCACAACTCGCTTCATGCACGCAGACCAGTCTGTTCCCTCCTCTCTCCCCCTAGCCCTCCTCTTTCCCCCTCTCTCCCATCCCCCCCTCTCTCCCCCGCTCTCTCCCGCTCTCCCCCTCTCTCTCCCTCTCTCTCTCCCCCTCGCACGTGGTTTCTGGAGGTCCGTCCTCCTCGTCTTACATCTCATGTCAAACAAGGATTCCTTTCTTGTTCTTCAGAACTTTTGTTCTGGTGTTACAGGCCACGCCCTCAGAGGGGCAGCGCCTTGTGACGTTTCTGTTTAAAGACCCCTTTGAGGCCTCCACCGCCGAGTAGTGTCTCCATCTCCATCTCAGAGAATTTCCTCTTTTCCACCTTTTCTCGTCCGTCTGTGACACCGCGTCTCACCCTCATGAATATGTTAAATATGTTAATGATCAAATATGTTTTGTGTTTTTAGGTTTTGGTGAGATTGTGGGCGGCTCATGTCTGGAAAAGGGATCATTTAGTGCATGTGGATCGAGAGATCCACAGATGACCTGTCTGACACTGACCAGGGGCCTCATTTATAAAGACCTGTGCAGCCCACCTGTGCGCACTGCCCTCTTCCAAATTAGTGCAGCAATTCCTCATGAGTTTCCGCCCTGAGCCCGCCGATTGAACTATAAGGCAAGAACATTCCAAATAATGAAAGTCTAAAAAACAGACCAGGTCTAAACCAGGACTCAACCAGGACTAAACCAGGACTAAACCAGGTCTAAACCAGGACTAAACCAGGACTCAACCAGGACTAAACCAGGACTCAATAACCAGGTCTAAACCAGGACTAAACCAGGACTCAACCAGGACTACACCAGGACTCAACCAGGACTAAACCAGGTCTAAACCAGGACTAAACCAGGACTCAACCAGGACTAACCAGGTCTAAACCGGACTAAACCAGGCTAAACCAGGTCTAAACCAGGACTAAACCAGGACTAAACCAGGTCTAAACCAGGACTAAACCAGGACTCAACCAGGACTAAACCAGGTCTAAACCAGGACTAAACCAGGACTCAACCAGGACTAAACCAGGTCTAAACCAGGACTAAAGTACCTGTGAGTTTCAGATGGTTGAAGTTGGTCTCTCTCTGCCTGTGATCTTCTTCTGGTTTTGAATACTAAAATGCGTCATGGCAACAGCAGCAAAAACAAGCCACGTCTCGTGATGTGTAGCTCATTTACATTGGAGTAAAACAATATAATTTGTGTGTGAAATGAGTTCATTTCCTGGTAAACAGGCCTGGTCAGGTCTGGGAGACGGCCGTCAAATAGGTCCATGTTGTAGAATTTGAATATGTCCCAATGTCAATGTGCCTCTGTGGGAGAGAAAGATCTGAAGCAGAAATACACAGACGTCGAATCTTATCATTATTTATTTAATGTTGGCTCCACAAACTTGTCATATTAATCTCATGGCATCAATCAAGACCTGATATCAAGTGTGTCCCATGCGCTAGACCGGGTCTAAACCGGGTCTAAACCAGGACTAAAACCGGGTCTAAACCGGGGGTATAACCGCTAAACCGGGACTAAACCAGGACTAAACCGGGTCTAAACCGGGACTAAACCAGGACTAAACCGGGTCTAAACCGGGTCTAAACGGGTAAACCAGGACTAAACCGGGTCTAAACCGGGGTCTAAACCAGGACTAAACCGGGTCTAAACCGGTCTAAACCAGGACTAAACCGGGTAAACCGGGTCTAGAGACTAAACGGGTCTAAACGGGTCTAAACCAGGACTAAACCGGGTCTAAACCAGACTAAACCGGGTCTAAACCGGTCTAAACCGGGTCTTAACCCGACTAAACCAGGACTAACACGCGGGTCTAAACCGGGTCAACGTAAACCAGGACTAAACCGGTCTCTAAACCGGGTCTAAACCGGCTAACGGATAAACGGGTCTAAACCGGGTGCTAAACCGGGTACTAAACCAGCTAAAATGGTCTAAACGGGTTTCTAAAAACCGGGTCTAAACCGGGTCTAAACCGGGTCTAAACCGGGTCTAAACGGGTCTAAACTATAACCGGGTTAAACCAGGACTGACTAAACCGGGTCTAAACCGGGTCTAAACCGGACTAAAACCGGGTCTAAACCGGGTCTAAACCGGGTCTAAACCAGGACTAAACCGGGTCTAAACCGGGTTTAAACCGGGTCTAAACCAGGGCTAAACTGTGTCTAAACCGGGTCTAAACCAGGTCTAAACCGGGTCTAAACCGGGTTTAAACCGGGTCTAAACCAGGGCTAAACTGTGTCTAATCCGTGTCTAAACCAGGGCTAAACCAGGACTAAACTGTGTCTAATCCAGGGTCTAAATCAGGATTAAACCAGGTTTTAACCGGGTCTAAACCAGGACTAAACCGGGTCTAAACCAGGTCTAAACCAGGTCTAAACCGGGTCTAAACCGGGTCTAATCCGGGTCTAAACCAGGACTAAACTAGGACTAAACACAGTTTAATCCGGGTCTAAACCAGGACTAAATTGGGACTAAACCAAGTCTAAACGAGGACTAAACCGGGCTCTAAACCAGGTTTTTGCCACCTTCTGTAGTTGACCTGAACTCACCGCTTGGTTTATTGAAAAAGGCCTATTTCACATTTTTAACATTCTAGAAGGTTAAAAAAACAAATCAGTGACTCACGTGTGTGTGTGTAAGAATGTGTGTTTCTGTTTGGAAGTATTAAATGCGATCATGAGCAGAAAAAGATAAATAGCCCGAGCTAATCAAGATAAACGTTAAAGAAATGTGTATGAAATGTGCAAGATTTCAGACAAAAATCGATTTAACATTACCAAGTTTAATTTGTATTCTTTTTTACCACAAAATACAGATTTTCTATGAACGCAATTAAAACACAAAACAAGGAAGTCAAGTTTATATATATTCTTTCAACAACTTAGGCCTATCCCATTCCCAAAAATAAGACCACACAAAATAAAACATCACAAATTAAAAGAGATTTTCTACAATGGCTGATTTCAGGTCCAGTTATGTCACTTGTTTATCATGATGGGTTTTTGCCCCCTGACCTCATGTTGGTTCACTGATTGCTAAAGTAAACAAAAGCAAACTCCAAAGGAAACATACAATAACTGCCCAAATCACCAGCGTTGAATCACTTTTTCTAGATCCAGAATGGCGCCCTGATATCGGCGTGATGTTAGTTGGAAAACACAAACAGTGAAAGGCCTATGCGTCCGCAGTATTAGGCCGACATTGGTACAAGTAACAGAAATTACACATTCCAAGCTAAAACTACCACATTAGATATGATTTTCTGCTAAATTAAAACTTCTTTACCCAGTTTTTTTAGCCTTTGTAACACAGATAAAGTTGTGTCTTTCCCCTAAGTTCCTCTTGACCCACTTGCCTCCTCTCTCCATGGCTCCGGTCATACCACACTCATCATTCTCTCCAGGTTTCTCCCAGTTCTCGTTGGTGTCGGAGACGTAGTGGCCGTTGACCCAGAGCCACGCCTCCAGAAAGCAGGCGTAGTGCAGCCCCACCCACACCACCTCGCTGTCGGCCATCTTGGCTCTCTCCTGGGCCATTCTCTTCAGGTGTTTGTGGTGGATGAACCAGGCCAGGTCGCGGTGGTGCTGTCTGCAGTGGCCCAAAGCCTCCTCCCAGGTTTTGTTCTCCTTCACCAGGATGAATAGCTCTGTGCGGGCAGGAAACCATTTCATGGCGTTAGATTATTTGGGCAAAACGTGATCAAAGACGGAGCTCTGACAGAACAATGCGGCCCAATACACATTATGACTCAAGTAAACATGTACTATTCAAAACAATCTCACTAAAACACTCAATACTTTTACAGATGAACCATTACATACCTCCAGATTATAGAGCATTATTTTAGAAGTCAAAAAGTCTGTGATTACTTTATGAGATTTTTAAAACTCTTTTCACCAAATAAAGGTGAAATGTGCTGACTGAAGGCTTCGAGAGAGAGAACATTTACAAATAATGTGTATTGAAAGTCTGAAATTATTTGCTATATTCTTCTTTTGACATTTTACTTGAATAATGCGTCTGTCTTTATTATTTTACCTGTCTTTTGGCATGTGTTTTAGAGTATGTATCGTCACAATTATTACGATGAATCGTCAGGAATCACAAACATCACAAATGGACGACGCACTTCTGGACCTCCGAGAAGTAGAATTTAACTTCTTGATCCACTTTGAGCTTTTGAAAAACTTAAATATAATGACGTTAAAGGTACGACGGTGGCTAATAATTAGCTACATGGCATAGCTCATGATCGCAAAGGGAATAAATTCAATTATCGATTCATTCTAAAATATGAGAATTACAACAGGGTCTTCCCATCGCCTCTATCAAACATTTAAACTGTCCAAAACGAGCATGAGGAACTTTCAATAAATGTTGATGTACAAACCCACTGTTGAGCTCCTTTAATGTTACTCTGAACATCAAGGTCAAAAATTCTAGCTCAAAATGTTCAAAAGAATTAAGATTTCACGTGAATTGTTGAAATAGTGTTCCATGTCACTCACCGTCATGGCAGACAAAGGGTTTCTTTAGGTCACAGTCAACGCTCTCCCATCGGCCCTGAGCTCTCAGTGCGGCACATTTATTGTTCAGTGGATTTACATCTGAGTTCCAGTTTCTGAAGGAGGAGTCGCTTCCGTCTGACCACGCCCAGGAGTCCCGGGACAGACCAATCCAATACTCGCCAGTGAAGGAGGATATTGGATATTTGATTTTGAACTGTCTAAACTGGTCCAGTCCACTCATCAGGTCAGTGTGGTGTTCTCTGCAGAACTGCTGAGCCTCTAACCAGGTTATTGAGTTATTGATCATGACAGTCGTGCTGGAGGACTCTGTTCTTTGGGATCATTGCAATCTGACAGTGCGTGTGGATGGACTTCTGTATGGAACAAGAGATTTGTTCAGAAATAATACAGTGGATTTTACTTGCAAATCTTGTCCTAACTCTCATTTCCTTCTCCGAGACACATCCGTGTGTCCCGTCTCTACAGTCTAAATATGTAGAATATAAACATGTACAAACAGACAATTACTATAGTGACACATCAAAGGAATAAAAGGATTTAAAATAAGATTTCTTGATTTTTTCAAGCGTAATAAAAGTAGAAACAGTGTCTCTCACCATCGTAGCAGATGAAATGATATGTCGATCACATCTCATATCATACCATAGGTTATCTTCTCTCATTCTCCCACAGTTTCCAGGGCTTTCCTCATCAGATAGGTTCCCTTCCTTCCACTCAGCTCTCTTCATTCAATGTACTTGACCTCGGGCTGAGACCAGTGCCAGTTCCTGTTTTATGTCTCGGGGGTCGTCGCTGGTTTTGGATAAAAGTCCGATCCACACGTCTGTTCTCGTCTGTTCCTCCGTCTGTTCCTCTCAGTCTCTCCAGGTCCTTCATGTTCCTCACTGTGGCCAGGTCTGTGTAGTACTTTCTGCAGAAGGTCTGAGCTTCCAGCCAGGTCTTGGACTCTTTTATTAAGTGGAACTCTGAGGTTCTGAGACGCTGAGAAACAGATCTGACCTTTTGAAGAAATCAAATGTGACACGTTACAAGCATTAAACATGAAAGGTTCAGATGCTTTTCTTGTGTGGTCACTTTGCTCTCGTTCCCATGGAAACAAAAACAGTGTCAATCTTCTTCCCTCCGCTCCTCCCTCTCCTCCTCCTCCCTCTCCTCCTGCCTCTCTTCCTCCCCTGTTCTCTCTTTTCCCCTTCTCTTCCTCTGGTCCTCTTCTCTCTCTCTCTCTTCTCCTTCATCTCCCGTCTCACTTCTTCTTCTCCTCTCTCTCCTCCTCTCTCCTCCTCCTCCTCCTCTTCTCCTCTATCAATGCGCATTCTCCGTCGCTCCTCTTCCCCTTTCCTTTCCACCTCCTCCTCCTCTTCTTCTTCTCTCTCTTCCCTCATCAACTCTACCCCCTTCAGAATTTCCTCCTCCTTTCTATCAGCTTCTCCTCCTCCTCTCCTCTTTCCTCCTCTCCCTCTCTCTCTCTCTCTCTTCCTCTTTTCTCCCTCTCTTCCCTCCTCTCTTCTCCGTCCTCCTCTCTGCCCCTCTCATTCTCTCCGAGTCTCCCTCCTCTTCGCCTCACTCGCTCCTCTCTCTCCTTCTCCCTCCTTTCCCTCTCTTTATCCCCTTCATCTCCCTCCTCTTCCCCTTCCCCCCCTCGTCTCTCCTCCTCTCTCTCCTCCTCTCATCTCTCTCCGAGTCTCCCTCCTCTTCGCACCCTCCCGCTCCTCTCCCTTCTCCTCCCGCATCTTGTCCTCTTATCTCGCCTCTCCCCATCTCCCTCCTCCTCCTCTCTCCTCCTCTCCCTCTCTCTCCTCCTTCCTCTTTTCCCTCCTCTTTATCCCCTTCATCTCCTCCTCTTCCCTTCTCTCCTCCCTCCTTCCTCCTCCTCTCTCCTCTTTTCCAAATGAGAAAAAAAACATCAAAACGAGAGAAATGATGAACTCACTCAGCAGCAGAACGAAGAGCCTCACATACTGGTCCATCTTCACCTGAGAAGACACAAGTGTGAACCAGGTCTAAACCTGGACTAGACCCGGACAGACCAGGACTAGACCAGGACTAGACCCGGACTAGACCAGGACTAGACCAGGACTATAACAAGGTCTATAACAGGACTAAACCAGGACTAAGAACAGGACTAGACTAGACTTGAACGGACTAGATGACTAAATATGGACTAAATATGACTAAGACTAAAAGACTAAGGACTAAACAGGACTAAAAACAGGATCTTTACCAGGACTAGAACCAGGACTAAACAAGGTCTAGAAAAGGACTAAACCAGACTAAACCAAGATTAGACCAGGGACATAGACCAGGACTAGACCAAGGATGAACAGGGTCTAGGCAAGGACTAAACCAAGGACCACATATGGACGAAACCAGTCTATAACAGGACTAGAACAGGACTAAACCAGGCCTAAACCAGACTAGAACAGACTAAACCAGTTCTAAATCAGGACTAAACAAGGACTAAACCAGAACTAGAAACAGACCTAAACCTGGACTAGCCCAGGACCTAAACCAGGACTAAACCAGATCTAAATTAGGGCAAAACCAGGATAAAAGAGGGTCTAAACCGGTTCCAAACTGGGTCCAATCCAAGTCTAAACCAGGACTAAACCACGACTAAACAAGGGCTAAAGTGGGTCTAAACCGGATCTAAAACCAGGCCTAAACCGGGTCTAAACCGGGTCCTAAACCGGGTCTAAACCGGGTCTAAAACCGGGTCTAAATCGGGTCTCACCCAGGTCTAAACCGGGTTCTAACCAGGACTAACTGGGTCTAAAGCAGGTCTAAAGCCGGTCTAACGCCGGTCTAAATCGGCGTCTCAAACCAGGTCTAAACCGGGTCTAAACCAGGACTAAACTGGGTCTAAAGCAGCGTCTAAAGCCGGTCTAACAGGCCGTCTAAAAGCAGGTCTGGAACAGGACTACAGCAGGTCTAAAGCAAGGTCTAAAGCAGGTCCTAAAGAAGGTCTAAGCCGGTCTAAAGCCGGTCTAAAGCAGGTCTAAAGCCGGTCTAAAGCCGTCTAAGCCGGTCTAAAGCAGGACTAAAGCAGGCTAAAGCAGGTCTAAAGCAGGTCTAAAGCAGGTCTAAAGCAGGTCTAAAGCCGGTCTATAAGCAGGTCTAAGCAGGACTAAAGCAAGGACTAAAGCAGGTCTAAAGCAGGTCTAAAGCAGGTCTAAAGCAGGACTAAAAGCAGTCTAAAGCGGTCATAACAGGTTATATGCAGGGTCTAAAGCCTGGTCTAGCAGGCTAAGGGCTAAGCCGTTAAAGCAGGTTAATAGCAGGTCTAAAAGCAGGTTAAAGCCGGTCTAAAGCAGGTCTATAAAGCAGGTCTAACCAGGTCTAAAGCCGGTCTAAAGCGGTCTAAAGCAGGACTAAAGCCGGTCTAAAGCAGCGTACTAAAGCCGGCTAAAGCGGACTAAAAGCCGGTCTATAAGCAGGTCTAAGCAGGTCTAAAGGCAGGTCTACAGCAAGAGCAGGCGTCTCAAAGCCAGCGGTCTAAAGCCGGCTAAAGCAGAGATAAAGCCAGCGGTCTAAAGCAGGTCTAAAGCAGGTCTAAAGATGCAGGTTACTAAAGCAAGGTCTAAAAGGCAGGTCTAAAGCAGGTCTAAAGCAGAGGTCTAAAGCAGGTCTAATGCAGGTCTAACAAGGTCTAAAGCAGGGACTAAAGGGTCTAAAAGCAGGTCTAAAGCGGTCTACAAGCGGCTAAAGGGTCTAAGCAGGTCAAGCAGGCTAAGCGGACTTAAAGCAGGTCTAAAGCAGCGGTCTAAAGCAGGTCAAGCAGGTTAAAGCAGTCTAAAGAGGTCTAAAGCAGGTCTAAAGCAGGTCTAAGCAGGTCTAAAGCAGGATCTAAAAGCCGTCTAAAGCGGACTTAAAGCAGGTCTAAAGCAGGACTAAGCGGTCTAAAGCCGGCTAAAGCAGGTCTACAGGTAAAGCACGGTCTAAAGCGTCAGCAGGTCTAAAAGCAGGTCTAAAGCGGTCTAAAAGCCGGTCTAAAGCGGTCTAAAGTAGGTCTAAAGCAGGTCTAAAGCAGGTCTAAAGCAGGCTAAAGCAGGTCTAAAGCAGGTCTAAAGCACGTCTAAAGCAGGTCTAAAGCAGGTCTAAAGCAGGTCTAAAGCAGGTCTATCCAGGTCTAAAGCGTCTAAAGCCGTCTAAAGCAGGACTAAAAGTCTAAAGCAGGTCTGAGTCTAAGCAGTCTAATGAGGTCTAAAGCAGGTCTAAAGCAGGTCTAAAGCAGGTCTAATGCAGGTCTAAAGCAGGTCTAAAGCAGGACTAAAGCAGGACTAAAGCCGGTCTAAAAGCAGGACTAAAGCAGGTCTAAAGCAGGTCTAAAGCAGGTCTAAGCAGGTCTAAAGCAGAGTCTAAAGCAGGTCTAAAGCAGGTCTTAAAGCGGACTATAGCCAGGACCTAAAGCAGGTCTAAAGCAGGACTAAGCAGGACTAAGCAGGACTAAAGCAGAGACTAAAGCAGGTCTAAAAGCAGGTAAAGCAGTCAAAGCAGGTCTAAAAGCAGGTCTAAAGCAGGTCTAAAGCAGGTCTAAAGCAGGTCTAAAGCAGTCTAAAGCAGGCTAAAGCAGGTACTAAAGCAGGTCTAAAGCAGGTCTAAAGCAGGTCTAAAGCAGACTAAAGCAGGTAAAGCAGTAAAGCAGGTCTAAAGCAGGTCTAAAGCAGGTCTAAAGCAGGTCTAAAGCAGGTCTAAAGCAGGTCTAAAAGCAGGTCTAAAGCAGTCTAAAGCAGGACTAAAGCAGGACTAAAAGCAGGTCTAAAGCCGGTCTAAAGCAGGTCTAAAGCAGGACTAAAAGCAGACTAAAGCAGGTCTAAAGCAGGTCTAAAGCAGTCTAAAGCAGGTCCAAAGCAGGTCTAAAGCAGGACTAAAGCAGGACTAAAGCAGGTCTAAAGCAGGTCCAAACGTACTGAGGTCCAGCTGCGTCTCTGTTGAAGTGGCTCTGTCTCTCGTGCTCTTCCTCTCTGGTTTCTCAATAGTCTCTTCTTTCTGACTTTGGCATATTAAAATACTGGCGTGCGACACACACGACCTGTCGTCGTCTCTTGGTCCCCACAGAAGTTCTGAAGCTCTTTGTTTGTCCTCGTTTGCATTTGATTAAATATAGAACTCATTTGTTTCTACATTTCCAGTGAAGTCCATGTTATACAAGTCTATTAAAGCTACACTGTGTAACTCTTCTGAAGCAGGGCTCGCCAGCTGCTTGTTTCCACAGAGATGTTATTACCAAGAATATTCCAGAGCGAAGTTACAGGTCAGATCTGTGGAGAGGCGACCCCGCTCACAGTCAGAATGTACGTTTTATAATTGAGCAATAAAAACACACGTGATTGAATAAATGCAAGATAGAAATGTTTAATGCCACACAGAACACTCCAGGCAAAGCAGTGACATCTCCATGGAGACGCGCAGGTGGAAGACCCCACACTCCAGAAAAGTTACACAGTGCGCCTTTAGAATCATTAAACTATTTATTTAAGCTTCAGTCACGTGTCCAAAGAGGGCTGTTACCATAGAAACTGGCTATGATCACAGCATTGGCCTTTTGTACGTGAAGTAAATTCTGCCAGAAGAAAGAACATTACACTTTATTCCTTTTATTTAGTTAGTTTGATCATTATATAAAATTACATAAGTACTGCATTGAAACGTTGAGATTTTTTACTCTTTTATACACTACAATTTATTTATGATCTCGATGATATTATTGTTTATATCAATTTCCGTTTTCTAACTGTGTAAATACAAAGCAGAACTGTTGTTTCGGAGGTGAACACAGGGGGCCGATTATTAGAGTGTGGCTTGCTTACTTTCACAGTGTCACATTTTTCATGGTACTTTTAGTGTTGTAGATTTATGCTCATTGTTTGTTTGTTTGTTTGTTTGTTAGTTTGTTTGTTTGTTTGTGTGGTTGTTATTTTAATTCACCGGATGTCAGGAATCAGTCGAGGTTTTACCATTCCTGCCCTGGTGGAAGAGGGAGACGAGGCAGTCACTGAGGAGGAAGAATGTGAAGTTTTGTGCTGATCATAGTGATGTCATCAATCTGTTCTTTTCAATGAAGGAGCTGAAACAAGCAATCGAGTGAGGAAGTCATGCCACGCCAGGAAGAGATGGTCCTGGATCCTGGATCCCATAGACCCATTGCACAGCTGTAATTTGTTGGAAATCATGGAGCGGGTGGTCACTGACCGCCTGGTGTACAGGTTTGAGCAGTCCGGGTATTTTTCTCCTGCTCCAAATGGGTTCGGGCTGGGCGTGTGGTTCCATGGACTCAGTGTTTGCTTCAGGATTTTGCTTCTGGAGACGGCATATGACATGTTCTGGAAAGAAGGTTGGTTCTAAAGCTGTTTGATGCTGGAATCCGGGGAAAATGCTTCATTGGATCAAAGATTTCCTGGGGTCACGGTATTCAAGTATAGAGTGGGAGGAACCTCGTCAAGCACCGTATTAGTAGACAATGGCACTCCCCAAGGAAGTGTAATAAGTCCTATGCTGTTTAACATCATGTTGAATGACATATTTGACAGCATGGCGCCGTTTTTGAAGGTCTCACTTTGCAGATAGAGGGGCGGAACGGAAGAGAGGACCAAAATGTGAAACACTTAAACAGATGCAAGGTGCCTTGGCCAGGTACAGCGGTGGGCTTCTAAACGGGGATTCTGCTTCTCTATGTGTGACGGAAGCCAGTCCGTCAGAGGTTGTAGTCTGCGTTTGTACAAGTGCGGGCCCGTTCATGCTCCGCGCGCACAGACCAACACTCACTCGTTCATTCCCCCCGTTTCATTCATTCACACCACACGCATCATTCACATAGTTCCCCCGCACTCCTCTGACACTCGCGCGACGCTAGAATCATTCTTCATCATACTCGCCAGCTTTCACACATGTTGATTGGCAGCTCCTCCGATGCGGCGCGTTGGACCGAAACCGAGCCAGTACTTCCGTGGTGGTTAAATAGGAGCTGTTCGCGCCCGTGTGCTGACCATGTGACATACATGATGCAACCAGAGTTTTACGCCTCTTTTGTGTTATTTGAACATGATTATGTCATTAACGAGCTCTTGCTTCGTGGGAAAGTTGCCACACATGTTTGTTATACATTTATTTGGGTTTTTCTTTAATCTGTGTATTTGCTCAGTGGGAGGGGCAAAGTGAGTAATAAAGCGAGCTGCTTTTGGCCTGGTGAGGGGTCGGTCCCTGGTTACAGTGCAGGTAACAGGGCTGCGTGGAGTGAGAGAAAGAGAGATTGAGACTTGGATAGGTAAAGTTAAAGCCGAACTTTACGTTCGAACACTGTAAATAATATGTATTTTTGGACACTGCTCTTATTATCACTGTAAATATTTGCACCATTGTTGCACTTGGAGATATGGCACAATAAAATAGCACCTGAGCACTTGAATCGACTTTGCCTATTTTTGAGAAGAGAGTCCCGCCACACACTGCCCAAGTCAAAATGTAAGTTTTCTGTTGGAAACGCAATTAGGAGCGCCGGGTCTGAAGCTATATGAGCAACCTTTACGCCGAGACAAGTTCCTATGTTTGTGAATGAACAATGGCAATAAACCTATTCTGATCATCAGAATCAGAATCAGAGCAGGTTTATTGCCATTGTCAATGAACAGAATTCATAAACATAGGAACTTGTCTTCGGCCGTTAAGGTCCAACATAAAAACACTGAGCAATAATAATAAAAAAACAAACATATATGAAATCAAAAGTGCATGCATTAAGACAATTTAAAATTAGTTATAGTAAAATAGGCATTTCTAGGGAACAGAAACTATTCTTGTGCGGGAGGTTCTGGTCCGGATGGACCGTAGCCTCCTGCCTGAGGGGAGTGGCCTCCTGCCTGAGGGAGTGGTTTCAAAATAGGACCATGTCCAGGTGAGAAGGGTCAGCTGTGATCCGACCTGCTCGTCCAGAGCCCTGGAGACGTACAGGTCCTGCAGGAGATGGAAGTCTGCAGCCGATCACCTTCTCAGCAGAACGCACAATGCATTCTGAACTTGATCAGTTTTGTCGTGGCTGGAGGTGCAGCAGTTTGTGTACATGGAAGAAGAGCAGAGGGGAGAGAAGTTACACAGCCCTGTGGAGCTCCGGTGCTGATAGTCCGAGTGTCTCAGACATTCTTCCCCAGCCGCACGCCACTGCCTCCGATCCGTCAGGAAGTCAGTGCTCCCCCTGCAGGTGGAGTCGGGCACGTTGAGCTGGGAGAGCTTGTCCTGGAGCAGAGCAGGAGGATGGTGTTGAACGCAGAGCTGAAGTCCACAAAACAGAGATCCTGGCGTAGGTTCCCGGGGAGTCCAGAGAAGGTGATTTCCTTTAAGTCAGGCATGTCCGTGGACCAAATGCATCTTCCTTAGCTTCCTGCTAAGTTGGTCCAAAACAACAAAAATGTGTACTTTTTAATGTAACATTTAAAACATGTCAAGCATTTTGGTGTCATACCAACGTACTATTAATGGTCCAAGTCTCAGTAAAGAATGTGTGAGGCCCAGTGAAAACTATGTCAAATGTAAAATGGAGGCCCCAGTGAAACTATGTCAAATGTAAAATATTCGAATGATTCACTTCATTGTCGGGTTGTCCGTGGCCCTCTGCTCCGTGTAAGTTTCAAATGGCAGCCCTCTGTGAAAAATGTTTGGACACCCCTGCTTTAAGTTTTTGGGGGTATGTTTTGAAGCAGGGGCTTACCTATAACAGCACATTGGCAAAACGATTCATAAATGTTATTAACATCTTGAGATGCCTGGCGGGAACCACGTTGAGGAGCAGGAAGGCAGGTTCTGATGATGGTTTACAGGCGCCATGATAAGATCGGTCTGCGTTACAGCTGCTAGATGTGGTGCAATCGAAAGCTCTAAGGATTTCTACTGGGCAATTTCGAAACTACGTCCACCTCAGCCGCTGCTGGTTGAGGCAGGAGAGGCTTCCGCTGAGCCTGAGGCGCACACAAGCTGGCCCTTAATTATCGTGATCAAGTTGAAAGGACATAATATGACCCTGCCGTCAGTGTCTTTGCTCAGTGAGTGCTGGAGGCAGATAGATGAACAGGAGGGATTTGCTACAGTGTATAAGCAGTCCATTAGGGTTGGATTTGGAGGAAAGTAGAAGTGGTGGTCTCTTTGTGTTGGCTTTTTCAGCTCCTCTCTGGATGTGTCCGCAGGCAGAACATTTACCCTGTCTGTTTTGAAAAGCAATGAATGATGGTTTGTGCAGTCAATTAGACAGTTTTTGTGGAAAAACATTTTCTTGAGACGTGGAATAACTTTATTCAAGTTCATACAGATGGTTCAAGACCCTGAGACTAGGAGGGTGGGGTTTGGTTATTATGTCACTCAATTACAGCGAGAGGCAAAGCCACAGGCTCCCGATAGACCCACCAGTATATTACAGCAGAACTATCTGCTTTACTGTGGGCAATTGCTGGGTGGAAGCTAGTGGAGAAGAGAGGGCGGTTATCTGCTCAGACTCTGTGTGGGCTTTATCGATGTTGGAAAGGGGAGACGGAGCAGGAGTAAGGCATGACATAGTTGTGTGAAATGTTTGCGGTGTTGCGTAGGCTGAGGATTGTGGTGTTTGTCTGGGTCCGCGCACATGTTGGTTGTTAAAGGGAATGAGGCACCTTATCGAGTGGGCCAAAGAAGCTCTTGATCTGCACAGCAATTGGAGTTAGCGATGGGTCAGTCTCTGAGCGGGAGGAGCTTGCTTAATGAACTCATATTGGGGAAGTGGCAGAAGGAATGGGAGGGGGACAAAAAGGAGGACACTATCATAAAATTCAAGAGCGTTAAAAAAGGACGCTGTGGTTTATGGGAAGAAACGGAGAGACCCAAGTGCTCTCTCACCAGACTGAGGCTGTGACACTGTGGCCTGGCAAGCACCTTAGGCTCAAGTAGGGAAGCACACCAGGATGGCCTGTGTGCCCAGTGTAATAAAAAATAGAAAACAGTTGAATTGAAAAAGTTATTCATAGAAGTTTTGGGCTTTGGACATTTCCCATGACAGGTTTTTCTGAATCCAGATAAATATCAAAGAGAAAAAAGCGGACCTACAGTTTTGGGCTTGTTGCTGTTGCCACAGGGCTTCATCTTAAACTCTAATTTTGGTATGAAAGTGCTGTACTTGATATCTAGAGGGGGGCAGCAATACACCGCTAGGTGTCTAGTCTGCTGCGAAACTAAACAGACAGAACACCGGGCGCGACATTATTGGTGACGGACATACTTCCTGTTTTCATTATGCCCGCCTCATACTTCTGCGCGTGAATTGGAAAAAAATGTGTGATATTTTCTCCAAAACGCAGCGTGGTGTGATGAATAAATCTTGTCAGATGTAAACGACGCGGCAGACCCCACGACAATGAATCCTGTTATTTAGAAAGGTACGTGTCATTTCCTCTAATTGTATGACCGACTTTTGGGCCATCAGAGGTCATTCAGCAGCGATTTTGATTTTGTATTTACATGTTTAAAATGTTGTCAGTCATTATAGCCAAAGACATATTTGAACAAAACTGATTGAATGTAGTTTTGTCTTTAATTTTAATGTTTTATCAGAAGGATAACGGTCTATTTTTAAATGCCTGCCATGCATGTTTTAAGCTAGTAAATAGAACTGCAATTATGAATGGGAATAATTGAGACTAGTAAACTTTTAAAATAATCTGAATCGTTATTTGGACTGTAAAGACTACAAAACATATGTAAAAAGTTTTAAGTGGTGGCATTATTTAAATCAAAATTGTTCAGAAAGTAATACAAATTTCATTATATTCATTATTAATACATCTTATTCATTTAATATCTCTGTTTAGAAGACTTCAGTCGCCACATTTAAACCTTTATTTTGTTAAAAGCGTACTTAAAACATGTCGAATGTACAACAGAAATAATCGTTTGATGATTCGACTACTAAAATAATATTAAGTTACTCCTGTTAGTCACCTTTGAGATGTTTTATTCCACAGTAAAATGTTACAATTGGATTGTGAAGTATGTGTAAATCAACATAAAACTCCACATTTATCTCTCGGTGGTCTCGAATGGTCTCGGACCAAAGCTGCTTCAATTATGTCGGTAAGCTCCGCCCTTAGTTTCGTTTTATATTTCTTTACTTAAAGACCATGTGACACATTAGACTGCACTCGTCAGTAAAACAGAGGATATATGATTATATTTCAGATTTCACCAAACATTTTGCCTGTTTTTCTGCAATTTGGCAATTTTGGTGAGGTTTATAATGTCACTTCCTGAATGTCAATAAATGTGGACTACTGCCTTTAAAACGATGTAAAAACTCTACGCTCCATAAAATTCCAGTAAAATCAGAAGTCACCTATTACCTTACCGGAATAAATAATTACAAAGGCCGAGAGAGAGCGTGGTCGGTCTGACTTTGAGCCGATTCTTGACAAAAGCAAAGAAAAAGGTTCAATTCACTGGCTGCAAAGAGGTTCCGGTCACTAAACGGCAGAACATTTATGAACTCAAACCGAGGGCATCTCCAGACCCAATTTACTCTGCAATGGCCCTTCACGTGGAGCCCAAAAATATGCAAAGATCGATTGACCAAGCGCTGTAGAGATTTGTGGAAAAAATAACGAAACTCACTGCATGAAAAACTCAGTTATGCACAAATTCAATAGAAGCCGGTGGCCTAAATGTTCTAGATTTGACTTCGACCTGTTTAGTCCGGTTTAGACTGTTTAGTCCTGGTTTAACCTGGTTTAGCCTGGTTTGACGCATGTTTAGTCCTCACAACTTGTCTTTATGGTGGGTCCTACATTGAGCCCTTGGCAGTTGATTTTTACCACCAAACACTCTCTCTCTAGATGGAAAACGTGGCTTCTCATCCTCATCATTAAATCTGAACCGCAAGGATCAGAACCCTCTTTCAAGCATTATTATTCACCCTACCATATGTGCCACCATCACTGGAGAAGCACGTACCAAATATTCTGTGGAAAAACGTCTGGACCTTGCCATTTGGTTTCTTCATCACAAACAAAGCAGAGAAGTGTCATACAAACTCCTACGTCGGCTGTTCGTCCAGTCAAAAGCAACCTTCTGCGACATTAACGGACACGCCCACTACATTCTGTCAATCACACACTGAAACAGTAAACACACCTTTTATGGTCATGGCCCAAAACACCGCCACCGTTCTGGTATAATACTATGTCAGGTTCATTCAAGAACTTCTACCTCCAACCGTTCTTTGGTTTTCCAGACATGCCTCTTTGGTTTTTACAACATTTCTTAACAGACATTACATTCATAAACATACTCGATAAAACGTGTAGTAACTGTACTCGATAGACTGTGTAACTGTACATCGATTAAAACTGCAGTAACTGTACTCTATAAAACTGTTGTAACTGTACTCTGTAAAACGGAGTAACTGTACTCTTATAAAACTGTTAACTGTACTCTGTAAAACTGCAAGTAAACTGTACGCTATAAAAACTGTTAACTGTACTCTGTAAAAGCTGAGTAACTGTACTCTATAAAAAACTGTTAACTGTTGACTCTATAAAACTGTATGTAAACTGTACTCATAAGACTGTGTGTAACTGTACTCGATTAAAACTGAGTAACTGTTACTCTATAAGACTGAAGTAACTACTCTATAAACTGTGTAACTACTCGATTAAGAGCTGTGTACTGTACTCGATAAGACTGGTTGTAACTGTACTCTATAAGACTGAAGTAACTGTACTCTATAAAAACTGTTGTTAACTGTTACTCGATAAGACTGTGGAACTGCTACTCGATATTAAGACTTGTATAACTGTACTCTATAAACTGTGTAACTGTACTCGATAAAACTGATAACGTGTACTCGATAAAAACTGTATTGTAACTGTACTCGATAAAAACTTTAACTGTACTCTATAAAACTGTGTAACTGTACCTGTAAACAACTGAGTAAACTGTACTCGATAAGGACTGTGTAACTGTACTCGATAGACTGCAGTAACTGTTACTCTATAAAACGTGTAAACTGTACTTATAAAACTGAGTAAACTGTACTCTATAAAACTGTTAAACTGTACTTTATAAAACTGTGTAAACTTACTCTATAAAAACTGACTGACTGTACTCGATAAGACTGTGTAACTGGACTCTATAAAACTGTGTAACTGTACTCTAATAAAACTGAGTAACTGTACTCGTGTATACTCGAAGACTGACGAACTGTATACTCTATTAAAACTGTGTAACTTACTCGATAAGACTGTGTAACTGTACTCGATAAGACTGTGTAACTTACTCGATAAGACTGCTGTAACTGTAACTCTGTAAAACTGTGTAACTGTACTCTGTAAAAACTGTAACTGTGTAACTGTACTACTGTAACTGTAACTGAGTAAATAAAACTGTGTACTGTACTATAAAAACTGTGTAAACTGAGTACTGTACTCGATAAACTGTGTAAGTAACTGTACTCGTATAACTGTAAACTGTTGTAATAAAACTGCTGCTACTCTAAAAACTGTGTAACTGTACTCTGTAAAACTGCTGTAGTTAACTGTACTCTATAAACTGTACTGTTGTAAGCTGTACTCCAAAAACTGTGTAACTGTAACTGTGAACTGTACTCTTGTAAAATCCTGAGTAACTGTACTCTATAAAACTGAAAGACTGTGTACTTACTGTCTGTGTACTGTAAAACTGAACTGTAACTGTACCGATAACTGACTCTATAAAACTGTGTAACTGTACTACTCGATAAGACTGAGTAACTTACTCTATAAAACTGTATTTATAAAAACTGTGTAACTGTACTATAAAAGTGTAACTGTACTCTGTAAACTGTAACTGGTACTCTATAAAACTGTACTCTATAAAACTGTTGTAACTGTACTCGAAAAGACTGTGTAAACTGTACTCTATAAAACTGAGACTGTAACTCATTAAGACGGTAACTGTACTCGATAAGACTGAGTAAACTGTACTCTGTTTAAAACCTGTGTAACTGTACTCTATAAAACAACTGTTAACTTACTCTGTAAAACTGTGTAAACTCGTACTCTATAAAACTGATGTAAACTGTAACTCGATAAGACTGTGTAACTGTAACTCTATAAAATTTCTGTAACTGTACTCGATAAAACTGTGTAACGTGTACTCTAAAAACTGTTAACTGTACTCTATATAAAACTGTTTTTTTTTAAAACTGTACTCTATAAACTGAGTAACTGTACTCGATTAAGACTGTGTAACTGTACTCTATAAAACTGTGATAACTTACTCTATAAAACTGTTGTAACTGTACTCTTGTAAAACTGTGTAACTGTACTCTATAAAAACTGTGTAAACTGTACTCTATAAAACTGTGTAACTATTACTCTATAAGACTGAGTAACTGTACTCTATAAAACTGTGTAAACTGTAACTCGATAAGACTGAGTAAACTTACTCTATTAACTGTGTAACTGTACTCTATAAAACTGTGTAACTGTACTCTATTAAAACTGATAACTGTACTCGATAAGGACTGTGTAACTGTACTCTATAAAACTGTGTAACTGTACTCTGTAAAACTGCTGTAACTGTACTCTATAAAAACTGTGTAACTGCTACTCTGTTAAAACTGTGTAACTGTACTCTATAAAACTGTTTAACTGTTTACTCATGAAGACTGATAACTGTACTCTAAAAAACTGTTGTACTTTACTCGATAAGACTGTGTAACTGTACTCGATAAGACTGTGTAACTTACTCTATAAAAACTGTGTAACTGTACTCGATAAGACTGTGTAACTGTTACTCTGTAAAACTGTGATAACTGTACTCTATAAAACTGTGTAAAACTTACTCTATAAGACGTGAGTAATGTACTCTATAAAACTGTGTAACTGTACTCGAGTAAGGACTGTGTAACTGGTAGCTGCGATAAGCTGTGAACTGTACTCTATTGAAAACTGTGTAACTGTACTCTGTAAAACTGAGTAACTGTACTCTATAAAACTTTGTAACTGTACTCTATAAAACTGTGTAACTGTAACTGTACTCGTATAAAACTGTGTAACTGTACTCTATAAAACGTGTGTAACTGTACTCTATTAAAACTTTTTGTAACTGTTACTCGTAAAAACTGTGTAACTGTACTCGATAAGAACTGTGTAACTTACTCTATAAAACTGTGTAAACTGTACTCGATAAGACGTGTAAACTGTACTCTATAAAAACTGTTAACTGTACGTCTATAAAAAACTTGTAACTGTTACTCTGAAAACTGTGTAACTGTACTCTAATAAAACTGTTAAACTTACTCTATAAAACTGAGTAACTAGCTCGATAAGACTGTGATAACTGTACTCTATAAAACTGTTGTAACTGTACTCTGAGAATAAAACTGTGTAACTCTTACTCTATAAAACTGTTAACTGCACTCTATAAGACTGAGTAACTGTACTCTATTAAAACTGTTTTGTAACTGTGAACTCCGATAAGACTGTGTAACTGTTATCGAAGTTAAGACTGTGTAACTGCTACTCTAAAACTGTTGTAACGTTACTCTATAAAACTGGTGCTAACTGTACTCTATAAAAACTGTGTAACTTACTCTGTAAAAACTGTGTAACTTACTCTATATTAAAACTGTGTTAACTGCTACTCTATAAAACTGAAGTAACTAGTACTCGATAAAACTGGTAACTGTACTCTATTTAAACTGTGTAAACTGTACTCCATAAAACTGTTTGACTGGTACTCTGTAAAACTGAAGTAACTGTACTCTAAAAACTGTGAACTGATACTCTATAAAACTGTGTAAAACTGTACTCTATAAACTTGTGGTACTGCTTACTCTATAAAAACTGGAACTGTAATCTGTAAAACTGTGATGTAACTTACTCCTATATATAAAAACTGTGTAAACTGTACTCTATAAAACTGAGTAACTGTACTCGATAAAAACTGTTAACTGTACTCTATAAACTGTGTAAACTGTTACTCCATTAAAAACTGTGTATGACTGTACTCTGTAAACTGAGAGTAACTGTACTCTATAAAACTGTGTAACTGTAACATAAGACTAGTAACTGTACTCTATAAAACTGTGTAACTGTACTCTATAAAACTGAGTTAACTGTACTCGATAAAGACTGTGTAACTGTACTTTTATAAAACTGTGTCTGTAACTTACTTCCATAAAACTGTTGTAACTGTACTCTATAAAACTTGTAACTGTAATCTATAAAACTGTGTAACTCTACTCTGTAAAAACTATGTAACTGTACTCTTAAAACTGTTGTAACTGTACTCTGTAAAAACTGTTGTAACGCTACTCTGTAAAACTGTGTAACTGTTACTCGATAAACTGTGTAACTGTACTCTATAAAACTGTGTAACTGTACTCTGTAAAAATCTTAGAGTTGGTCATCTGGCTATGTACGCTATATACTCTCAGATAAAGTAACTGCCGAAGTGGAACACTCAAAGCAGATGGAAGAATCAACTGCTACTCTGTAAAAACTGGGAACACGCATTGAGAAGTAGACATGTACGTCTGTACTCTTTCGAGTCATCGGGCACACATAACAGCCACCCTACCTCTACGCGTGTCTCTGACGATCGTCGCAATGACCTTACTTCAAGAAGCGCCCCAAGATGGATGCCATAGCAAGAGACTCGCTACCGCTGACTGTTATTTTGTTCAGCACTGCACAAGGATTAACTACTCCATAATTGTAGAATTGTTCAACCAAACAAGCCTTTTGATTGTCAAATTCTCTCTAGCACAAACTGCCACTTGACTGAAAAGTATCATTCTTTACGCACAGGAACGACATAATGTCACCATCAAACGTCATAATTAGTGAAACACAAGAACCACCGTTCATAAATTGACGTATGAATGTCTCTGTACATTCTCCCTTCACTGACCATAAAGACTAAACGCAAACTGAACCGCGTGCGTCTACATGATCCGCCGTTGCGTCATTCTGTGTAGGGGTAACCAATTAGGGCGCCCTCTCCTGGGGGGGGGGGGGGCCCTCCCCATATTATATCTCCTCTTCTCCGCTGCCTCGCTCCATTCCTCTGTCCTTCTCATCTCCTTTCTTGTTCTCTGGATCGCGCCTTCCTCAAAAGTTATTATAAAAAAAGTTGTTGTTTTTGAAAAATAACTTTTTAATCCTTTCATTTCAGACTTGTCAAGACCAGAGCTCTCGAGCTTGTCTAGTACATTTATGATGAAGTACTTCTGTTACTGTTCCAACAAACTTCTGATCTTCAAGTCATTGATCATTTGATTTCATCATTCATTTTTATAAAAGTAGTTCCAAACTTGTTCATATACGAACTACAGGAATTCAATAACAGGTGTTTTTATTGCTTTGAAATACTTTGAAAAACAAGATCTTTTTCACAGATCTGACCTGTAACTTGGGCTTGAGATAAATATGTCATACTGTGGAACATCACAAAGCGATCGCATCTCCATGGAGAAAAGACCAGAAAAGTGACATAGTAAAATGTGTTGGACGGAGATGGTGAAAGGAGCTGAAGGGATTTGATGAACGTACAGAGCATAATAATGAAACCATGTGTACAGATGACGTGTCTACAGTTTCATCATGTTGCATTTACAATTATGTTCAAGTGCAGGTCCTTTACTCCTCCGTCTCATGGGTTTATTATGGTTCGTCACTGAAATAAACCATGTGATTGCACGGTTCTGTCTGAGTTTGGCTCGAGGTGCAATGGAGGAAGTGGGGCCCAGACTGAGACCCCTCTGTATAAAAAATACAGATATTCTGGAACCAGTCCCATGGACTGACTACATTGTTTTTATTTAGTGTCAAAGAAGATTTATGTAACTGTAATATTATCAATTCATCCAACTTTATTTATAAAGCGCTTTTCATACAAAACAATGTAACACAAAGTGCTTTACAGTTCATTAAATCCAATCCCACATCCCATCCACCTTCCCCAAAACGCTCTAACCCACACAGCAAAACATGATGTCCACACACGAGGCGGAGTACAGATGAACCAGTAGAGAGAGCACCATCAGAGGAGTCTGCACCAGGACACAGGGCCCAGATGAGAGATGAGGCCCCAAACCTCCACCGGGTCGACAAGCAACTAGTTCTCTCAACTGCAGGTCAAATATTTACTTCCACCGTCACATTTCTTTTGCTGCCTGCAAACTAAGCCCTTTATCCAGCAAAAGATTATACAGTGAAACCAGAAAATAACATCTTCTTTATGTTGAAGCACACAAACCCAAACATTAAACAACCTAAACACGTTTTGTGGAGTCTGTATCAGCTGATCACATCAGCGAGGCTTGGTCTGAGGATCTTGGTAAAACCATAACAGAAAACACATGGAAAGATGCCCTTGCAAACATGGATGGAGCTGCTCCATCACGTCAAGATACAGATTGATTCAATTCAAGGTGACCCATAGATGACATTAGTCCAAGGTAAAACTGAATAAAATAGTTTCAGCAATGTGCGACAGATGTAAGATATCTTATGGTTCTTTAGGTCACTTGTTTTGGTTCTGTCCTGTGTTACAAAAGGTTTGGTCAGATATCTTTCAGTGGTTCTGTGATAATTACAAAAGTCAAATTGCCCTTGATCCTCTTATAGCAGAGTTGTGCTGCTTCAATCACTATGACTCACTTACTTTTATGTTAAAAAAAATATTAGGATTGGGATGGTTACTGAAATTATTATTTATTATTGAGTGACTGCAGTGAAATGCAGGCACTTATTGTTCCTGTATTTCCACATTCATCCCGTTTTTCGGCACGTGTCACAGGTCGCATTTCTTGTCCGATTTTTCGTCATTCAAAGTTGGGTTTTTTTCCCTATCTCTTAGAGTAGCGGAATGTTGGTGATGTTGCGGAATGTTGGTGCTTTGTGACGTTATCGTCATGGCAACTGTAAAGAATTATGGCTGAGCATTATGATTGGTGCCCCAGCGCCACCCACAGGAATGCATTACATTACTTTGACTTTTATGGGTGAAATTCTGCAGAGCATTCCTTGATGTTCCCTTGATACGAAAAGTCCATCTTACAGGTATTGTGTAATTTTTACTATTGGCCAGCAGGGGAGCAATTGTAGCGCAAACGCGCTTCATCTGATTGGGTTGAAATTTTTAATCATTTGTACACTTCCCAACACTGATTACAATAACGCATCAAACATTATGATTGGTGCTCTAGCGCCACCTACAGGAATGCATAAACATTACTTTGACTTTTATTAGTGAAGTTCTGCAGAGCATTCCTTGACGTGCCCTTGATCCTAAAAATCCATCAGACCTATGCCCCATTTTGTAGTTTTGCCTCTAGAGCCCTCCACACGAAATTATACAAAATGCACCAAAGTAAAGCATCTCATCCCTCTAGCGCCCCACTGTGGCACCTGGTCTTTGCGGTCTTCCATCCAAGTACTAACCAGGTCCTGTCCTGCTTAGCTTCAGAGAGCTGACGAGAGCCAAACTTATACTGCTGCTTTGGAAATCATCAGCCCCGCCCCTTTGTATTAATTGACTTAATGAAATGACCTTGGTGGCCAAGCTTGAGTTCATAAGGCATGAACAAAAGGATGCAGAGGACTTTTATCTTCAAATGCGGTCTCCATTTCTGAGTAAAACTACACACATTGTATTATGAAGGAAAAACCTACGTATCTTTTTCTGGCTTTTTGTTCTGTGAAATCTCAAGATAAAAGGGTTGTTCTTTTGTCTTATTGGACGCAGTTATCTAAGTTATTTAATTAATTATAGGCCACAAAAGTGGATCTTAACATTCCAAAATTGAGGATACCAGAGTTGCTCTAACACAATTACTTTGGGTCTTTTGAGGTTCTTACTTCATTGTTAAGGTTTTTGACCTGCTTTGTATATACAAGGGAAAAGGGTGACGTTATTGAAACTCTGGTATACTGTACTACATAACCCAGTTTGTGGATAGTACTGCAATAGTACTGTTACTCTTATTAGTATTTTTGATCAAAAACATGAATAAATAATCACAGCTCGTCCTTTTTCTTCTTGAAAATCTTTCCGTCGTTTTTCCTTTTTTTTTTTTCCAGCTCAGTTTGACGTCCGACAGGTTGTTTGCTCTGAAGTGCTCGTACAGCTGAAGGAAAAGGAGAGAAGTTCATTTTTCTGAGACAGAGAAATGAGAACAATGAACACAGACCCTTGAACTAAAGACGATCCAATAAAGGAAAACAAACAGAAAGTTCCAGTGCACAGATTTATTTATTTATTCATGCACAATTTTAAACCAGTGGCTTTTGTGATGCTCAGAAAGATAACTCTAAACAGGATTCTATGAGAGACTTGAACAAAGCTGATCTATCGCATTGTAAATACGTAATTTAGACCTACAAACATGTTCTGAAATGCATGGGATTCTTGTGTTAGTTTAGCACTTGTTTCAGCTCCTGGAAGTGTTCGATTCGATTGCTCTGCATAAATATAACTACAAATAACTACACGTACCTGTTGGAGTATTGAAGGGTCGAGTGAGTTGAGATCTACAGCTGAGGACAGTCTTAGTTTCACTGAAGTCTTCTGAGTCTTCAAATCTACAATAATAAACAGTTTTTAAAATGTAATTTCAGAGGTAACACTTCATCAGCCATTCACTTGTATCTTTCAGTTTGTCTTGAACAGGGGGAAAAGGTCCAGACGAGTTTTTACTGTTTTCTTGTGTGAAAGTTTGTCAGTCTGTGTGGGAGGGTTGGCCAATATGATATATAAAGTTTAAAGTGACTTAAAGTTTCTCTGCAGCTTTTTGCTCAAACACAAAACACATTTCCTGGAGTTTTGGCAAATTATTTCACATTATCTTTGGTTGTTCCTCGTAGACTCACCGCCATGGCAGACAAAGGGTTTCTTTAGGTCACAGTCAACGCTCTCCCATCGGCCCTGCCCTGAGCTCTCAGTGCGACACATTGATTGTTCAGTGGATTTACGTCTGAGTTCCAGCTTCTGAAGGAGGAGTCGCTGCCGTCTGACCACGCCCAGGAGTCCCGGGACAAACCAATCCAATACCAGAGCGAACGGTCTGGATATTTGACGTCGAACTGTCTAAACTGGTCCAGTCCACTCATCAGGTCAGTGTGGTGTTCTCTGCAGAACTGCTGAGCCTCTAACCAGGTTATTGAGTTATTGATCATGACAGTCGTGCTGGAGGACTCTGTAGAACAAGAGATTTGTTTAGAAATTATACAGTACATTTTTACTGCAAATATTGTCCTAACTCTCATTTCCTTCTCCGAGACTCATCCGTGTGTCCCGTCTCTACAGTCTAAATATGTATGATATAAACATGTACAAACAGACAATACAATAGTGACACATCAAAGGAATAAAGTATTTAAAATAAGATTTCTTTGATTTTCAAGTGTAATAAAAGTAAAAACAGTGTCCTCACCGTCGTAGCAGAGAAATTTAAGTTTCCAATTACATGAAGTATCACCCCATGTGTTATCGTTAAACAGTGTCACACAGTTTTGAGGTCCTCCAGAATCATTCGGTTTGCCCTGGGTCCCACTGAGCGTCTCCTTCATTGTACTTGACCTCGGGCTGAGACCAGTGCCATTTCCTGTTTACGTCTAGGGGGTCGTCGCTGGTTTGATAAAGTCCGATCCACACGTCTGTTCCTCCGTCTGTTTCCTCTCAGTCTCTCCAGGTCCTTCATGTTCCTCACTGTTGCCAGGTCTGTGTAGTACTTTCTGCAGAACATCTGAGCTTCAGCCCAGGTCTTGGACTCTTTTATAAAGTGGTACTCGAGGTTCTTGAGACGCTGAGAAACAGATCTGACCTTTGAAGAAGAATCAAATGTGACACGTTACAGCATTAAACATGAAAGGTCAGATGCTTTTTATTGTGTGGTCACTTTGCTCTCGTTCCCATGGAAACAAAAACAGTGTCCAATCTGCACCTGGAGACGTTTCATCATTTCATTTAATCACTTGAATCCAGAGATTTACACGGGACATTTGAACAAAGGGCGTTTTCTCCTCTCCTCTCTCCTCCTCTTCATCTCTCTCTCTCTTCTCCTCCTCCTCATGTTCTCCTTCTTTTCTCTCCCTCCTCTTCTTCCTCCTCCTCCTCACCTCTCCCTCCTCCTCACCTCTTCCTCCTCCTCCCCCTGCTCCTCCTCCTCCTTCTACCTCCTCCACCTCTCTCTTCTCCTCTCCTCTTCTCCTCCTCTCCTCCTCTTCCTCCTTCTCCCCCTCCTCCTCCTCCCCTTCCTCCCCTCCCCCTCCTCCTCCTCTTCCTCCTCCACCTCTCTTTACCTCCTCCTCCTCTTCCTCCTCTCCCTCCTCCTCCTCTCTCTCCTCCTCCTCCTTTCCCTCCTCTTTATCCCCTTCATCTCCCTCCTCTTCCCCTTCCTCCTCCTCTCTCCTCTTTTCCGAAT
Organism: Chaenogobius annularis; assembly: GCA_015082035.1. NCBI lineage: Eukaryota > Metazoa > Chordata > Actinopteri > Gobiiformes > Gobiidae > Chaenogobius > Chaenogobius annularis. Next base: position 159,726 of record BJKM01000566.1, read on the forward strand.
GAGAAAAAACATCAAAACAGAGAAATGATGAACTCACTCAGCAGCAGAACGAAGAGCCTCACATACTGGTCCATCTTCACCTGAGAAGACACAAGTGTGAACCAGGTCTAAACCTGGACTAGACCCGGACTAGACCAGGACTAGACCAGGACTAGACCCGGACTAGACCAGGACTAGACAAGGACTAGACCAGGACTAGACCCGGACTAGACCAGGACTAGACCTGGACTTTACCAGGACTAAACCAGGACTAGAACAGGACTTGACCAGGACTAGACCAGGACTAAACAAGGTCTAGAACAGGACTAGACTTAGACTTGACCAGGACTAAATATGGACTGGATATGGACTAAATATGGACTAAACCAGGACTAAACAGGACTTGACCAGGACTAGACCAGGACTAAACAAGGACTAAACCCGGACTAAAACAGGACTTGACCAGGACTAGACCAGGACTAAACAAGGTCTAGAACATGACTAAACCAGGACTAAACCAAGATTAGACCAGGACTAGACCAGGACTAGACCAGGACTAGACCAGGACTAGACCAGGACTGAACAGGGTCTAGGCAGGACTAAACCAGGACCACATTTGGACGAAACCAGGTCTAAACCAGGTCTAAACCAGGTCTAAACCAGGACTAAACCAGGACATAAACTTGGACTAAACCAGGACTAGAACAGAACTAAACCTGGACTAGCCCAGGACTAAACCAGGACTAAACCAGATCTAAACTAGGGCAAAACCAGGATAAAAGAGGGTCTAAACCGGTTCCAAACCGGGTCCAAACCGGGTCCAAACCAAGTCTAAACCGGAACTAAACCAAGACTAAACAAGGACTAAAGTGGGTCTAAACCGAATCTAAACCAGGCCTAAACCAGGTCTAAACCGGGTCTAAATCGGGTCTCAACTGGGTCTAAACCGGGTCTAAATTGGGTCTCAACCGGGTCTAAAACAGGTCTAAAGCAGGACTAAAGCAGGTCTAAAGCAGGTCTATACCAGGTCTAAAGCAGGCCTAAAGCCGGTCTAAAGCAGGTCTAAAGCAGGTCTAAAGCAGGTCTAAAGCAGGACTAAAGCAGGACTAAAGCAGGTCTAAAGCAGGTCTAAAGCAGGTCTAAAGCAGGTCTAAAGCAGGTCTAAAGCAGGTCTAAAGCAGGTCTAAAGCAGGACTAAAGCAGGACTAAAGCAGGTCTAAAGCAGGTCTAAAGCAGGTCTAAAGCAGGACTAAAGCAGGACTAAAGCAGGACTAAAGCAGGACTAAAGCAGGTCTAAAGCAGGTCTAAAGCAGGTCTAAAGCAGGACTAAAGCAGGACTAAAGCAGGTCTAAAGCAGGTCTAAAGCAGGTCTAAAGCAGGTCTAAAGCTAAAGCAGGGTCTAAAGCAGGTTAAAGCAGTAAAGCAGGACTAAAGCAGGACTAAAGCAGGTCTAAAGCAGGTTCTAAAGCAGAACTAAAGCAGGACTAAAGCAGGTCTAAAGCAGGACTAAAGGCAGGAACTAAAGCAGGTCTAAAGCAGGTCTAAAGCAGGTCCAAACGTACCTGAGGTCCAGCTGCGTCTCTGTTGAAGTGGCTCTGTCTCTCGTGCTCTTCCTCTCTGGTTTCTCAATAGTCTCTTCTTCTGACTTTGCATATTAAAATACTGGCGTGCGACACACACGACCTGTCGTCGTCTCTTGGTCCCACAGAAGTTCTGAAGCTCTTTGTTTGTCCTCGTTTGCATTTGATTAAATATAGAACTCATTTGTTTCTACATTTCCAGTGAAGTCCATGTCTATTGTAGATTTATGCTCATTGTTTGTTTGTTTGTTTGTTTGTTTGTTTGTGTGGTTGTTTCCAATGTGTTGTTGTTCGTCTTGGGCTTTTTTGCACAGGAATCAGTCGAGGTTTTACCATTCCTGTCCTGGTGGAAGAGGGAGACGAGGCAGTCACTGAGGAGGAAGAATGTGACGTTTTAACAAAGGCTTCTCAAAATGTTCACAGTGAGGCTAATGTTAGTGTAGAAGGCCAACTTCAGAGGAGAGCCATGGGCAGTGAGGGGTATAAACTGTGTCGTAGTGCTGATCATAGTGATGTCATCAATCTGTTCTTTTCAATGAAGGAGCTGAAACAAGCAATCGAGTGAGGAAGTCATGCCACGCCAGGAAGAGATGGTCCTGGATCCTGGATCCCATAGACCCATTGCACAGCTGTAATTTGTGAAATCATGGAGCGGGTGGTCACTGACCGCCTGGTGTACAGGTTTGAGCAGTCCGGGTATTTTTCTCCTGCTCCAAATGGGTTCGGGCTGGGGCGTGGTTCCATGGACTCAGTTTTGCTTCAGGATTTTGCTTCTGGAGACGGCATATGACATGTTCTGGAAAGAAGGTGTGGTTCTAAAGCTGTTTGATGCTGGAATCCGGGGGAAAATGCTTCATTGGATCAAAGATTTCCTGGGGTCACGGCGTATTCAAGTTAGAGTGGGAGGAACCTCGTCAAGCACCGTATTAGTAGACAATGGCACTCCCCAAGGAAGTGTAATAAGTCCTATGCTGTTTAACATCATGTTGAATGACATATTTGACAGCATGGGCGCGGTTTTGAGAGGTCTCACTTTGCAGATGAGGGGCGGAACGGAAGAGAGGACCAAATGTGAAACACTTAAACAGATGCAAGGTGCCTTGGGCCAGGTACAGCGGTGGGCTTCTAAACGGGGATTCTGCTTCTCTATGTGTGACGGAGCCAGTCCGTCAGAGGTTGTAGTCTGCGTTTGTACAAGTGCGGGGCCCGTTCATGCCGCCGCGCACAGACCAACACTCACTCGTTCATTCCCCCCTGTTTCATTCATTCACACCACACGCATCATTCACATACTTCCCCGCACTCCTCTGACACTCGCGCGCGTTAGAATCATTCTTCATCATACTCGCCAGCTTTCACACATGTTGATTGGCAGCTCCTCCGATGCGGCGGCGTTGGACCGAAACCGAGCCAGTACTTCCTGGTGGGTTAAATAGGAGCTGTTCGCGCCGTGGTGCTGACCATGTGACATGCATGATGCAACCAGAGTTTTACGCCTCTTTTGTGTTATTTTGAACATGATTATGTCATTAACGAGCTCTTGCTTCGTAGGAAGTTGCCACACCATGTTTGTTATACATTTATTTTGGGTTTTTCTTTATCTGTGTATTTTGCTCAGTGGGAGGGGCAAGTGAGTAATAAAGCGAGCTGCTTTTGGCCTGGGAGGGGGTCGGTCCCTGGTTACAGTGCAGGTAACAGGGCTGCTGAGTGAGAGAAAGAGAGATTGAGACTTGGATAGGTAAAGTTAAAGCCGAACTTTAACGTTGGAACACTGTAAATATATGTATTTTTGGACACTGCTCTTTATCACTGTAAATATTTGCACCATTGTTGCACTTGGAGATTGGCACAATAAATAGCACCTGAGCACTTGGAATTTGACTTTGCCTATTTTTGAGAAGAGAGTCCCGCCACACACTCTGCCCAAGTCAAAATGTAAAGTTTTCTGTTGGAAACGCAAATTAGGAAGCGCCGGGTCTGAAGCTATATGAGCAACCTTTACGCCCGAGACAAGTTCCTATGTTTGTGAATTTTGTTCATTGACAATGGCAATAAACCTATTCTGATCATCAGGATCAGAATCAGAGCAGGTTTATTGCCATTGTCAATGAACAGAATTCATAAACATAGGAACTTGTCTCGGCCTTAGGGTCCAACATAAAACACTGAGCAATAATAATAAAAACAACATATATGAAATCAAAAGGGCATGCATTAAGACAAATTTAAAATTACTATAGTAAAATAGGCATTTCTATGTACACGAGAATTACAGTTAAATTTACAGTTGTAGTGCAGAAAGTGACAGTGCAGTGATGAAGAGTGTAGTTAAAGTGACAGGTGTTTTTGAAGTGTTCATGAGTCCAACGGCAGAGGGAAAGAAACTATTCTTGTGGCAGGAGGTTCTGGTCCGGATGGACCGTAGCCTCCTGCCTGAGGGGAGTGGCCTCCTGCCTGAGGGGAGTGGCCTCCTGCCTGAGGGGAGTGGCCTCCTGCCTGAGGGGAGTGGTTCAAACAGACCATGTCCAGGGTGAGAAGGGTCAGCTGTGATCCGACCTGCTCGTCCCAGAGCCCTGGAGACGTACAGGTCCTGCAGAGATGGAAGTCTGCAGCCGATCACTTCTTCTCAGCAGAACGCACAATGCATTCTGAACTTGATCAGTTTTGTCGTGGCTGGAGGTGCAGCAGTTTGTGTACATGGAGAAGAGCAGAGGGGAAAGTACACAGCCCTGTGGAGCTCCGGTGCTGATGGTCCGAGTGTTCTTCCCCAGCCGCACGCACTGCCGCCGATCCGTCAGGAAGTCAGTGCTCCCCCTGCAGGTGGAGTCGGGCACGTTGAGCTGGGAGAGCTTGTCCTGGAGCAGAGCAGGGAGGATGGTGTTGAACGCAGAGCTGAAGTCCACAAACAGGATCCTGGCGTAGGTTCCCGGGGAGTCCAGAGAAGGTGATTTCCTTTAAGTCAGGCATGTCCGTGGACCAAATGCATCTTCCTTAGCTTCCTGCTAAGTTGGTCCAAACAACAAAAATGTGTACTTTTTAATGTAACATTTAAAACATGTCAAGCATTTTGGTGTCATACCAACGTAGTATTAATGGTCCAAGTCTCAGTAAAGGTGTGGAGGCCCAGTGAAACAATGTCAAATGTAAAATGGAGGCCCAGTGAAACTATGTCAAATGTAAAATGGAGGCCCAGTGAAACTATGTCAAATGTAAAATTTCGAATGATTCACTTCATTGTCGGGTTGTCCGTGGCCCTCTGCTCCGTGTAAGTTTCAATTGGCAGCCCTCGGTGAAAAAAATGTTTGGACACCCCTGCTTTAAGTTTTTGGGGGTATGTTTTGAGCAGGGGCTTACCTATAACAGCACATTGGCAAAACGATTCATAAATGTGTTAAAGTTATTAACATCTTGAGATGCCTGGCGGGAACCACGTGAGGAGCAGGAAGGCAGGTTCTGATGATGGTTTACAGGCGCATGATAAGATCGGTCTGCGTTACAGCTGCCAGATGTGGTTCCTCTCTGGATGTGTCCGCAGGCAGACATTTACCTGTCTGTTTGAAAAGCAATGAATGATGGTTTGGCAGTCAATTACACAGTTTTTGTTGAAAAACATTTTTCTGAGACTTGGAATAACTTTATTCAAGTTCATACAGATGGTTCAAGACCCTGAGACTAGGAGGGTGGGGTTTGGTTATTATGTCACTCAATTACAGCGGAGGCAAAGCCACAGGCTCCCGGATAGACCACCAGTATTTACAGCAGAACTATCTGCTTTACTGTGGGCATTGCCTGGGTGGAAGCTAGTGGAGAAGAGAGGGCGGTTATCTGCTCAGACTCTGTGTGGGCTTTATCGATGTTGGAAAGGGGAGACGGAGCAGGAGTAAGGCATGACATAGTGTGTGAAATGTTTGCGGTGTTGCGTAGGCTGAGGTGTGGGGTTTGTCTGGGTCCCTGCACATGTTGGTGTTAAAGGGAATGAGGCCACTTATCGAGTGGCCAAAGAAGCTCTTGATCTGCACAGCATTGGAGTTAGCGATGGGTCAGTCTGAGGGGAGGAGCTTGCTTAATGAACTCATATTGGGGAAGTGGCAGAAGGAATGGGATCGGGGGACAAAAAGGAGACACTATCATAAAATTCAAGAGCGTTAAAAAGGACGCTGTGGTTTATGGGAAGAAACGGAGAGACCAAGTGCTTCTCACCAGACTGAGGCTTGGACACTGTGGCCTGGCAAGCACCTTGGCTCAAATAGGGAAGCACCAGGATGGCCTGTGTGCCCAGTGTAATAAAAATAGAAACAGTTGAATTGAAAAAGTTATTCACAGAAGTTTTGGGCTTTGGGCTCCCGACAATTTCCATGAAGGTTTTTCTGAATCCAGATAAATATCAAAGAGAAAAAGCGACCTCAGTTTTGGGCTTTGCTGTTGCCACAGGGCTTCATCTTAAACTCTAATTTTGGTATGAAGTGCTGTACTTGATATCTAGAGGGGGGCAGCAATACACCGCTAGGTGTCTAGTCTGCTGGAAACTAAACAGAAGAACACCGGGGACCGATTATTGGTGACGGACATACTTCCTGTTTTCACATCCCGCCTCATACTCCTGCGCGTGAATTGGAAAAATGTGTGATTTTTCTCCAAAACGCAGCGTGGTGTGATGAATAAATCTTGTCAGATGTAAACACGCACAGACCCCACGACATGAATCCTGTATTTAGAAAGGTACGTGCCATTTCCTCTAATTTAGACCGACTTTTGGCCTTCAGAGGTCATTCAGCAGCGATTTGATTTGTATTTACATGTTTAAAATGTTGTCAGTCATTATAGCCAAAGACATATTTGAACAAAACTGATTGAATGTAGTTTTGTCTTTATTTTAATGTTTTATCAGAAGGATAACGGTCGTTTTTAAATGCCTGCCATGCATGTTTTAAGTAGTAAATAGAACTGCAACAATGAATGGGAATAATTGAGACTAGTAAACTTTTAAAATAATCTTAATCGTTATTTGGACTGTAAAGACTACAAAACATATGTAAAAATGTTTTAAGTGGTGGCATTATTAAATCAAAATGTCAGAAAGTAATACAAATTTCATATATTCATTATTAATACATTTTATTCGTTTAATATCTCTGTTTAGAAGACTTCAGTCGCCACATTTAAACCTTTATTTTGTTAAAAGCGTACTTAAAACATGTCGATGTACAACAGAAATAATCGTTTGATGATTCGACTACTAAAATAATTAAGGTTGTTAGTCACCTTTGAGATGTTTTATTCCACAGTAAACGTTACAATTGGATGTGAAGTATGTGTAAATCTACTTAAAACTCCACATTTATTGCCTGTTTATCTGTTTTCATTAAAGGTGCAAACCGTCCTAACACAAGCCCTGGTCTCGGACCAAGCTGCTTCAATATGTCGGTAAGCTCCGCCCTTAGTTTGTTTTATATTTCCTACTTAAAGACCATGTGACACATTAGACTGCACTCGTCAGTAAAAACAGAGGGTATATGATTATATTTCAGATTTCACCAAACATTTTGCCTGTTTTTCTGCAATTTGGCAATTTTGGTGAGGTTTATAATGTCACTTCCTGGTTGGACATGAGCAGCAGGTATGACACAGGCAGAGGTAATTCCACAACTGTTACTTAGCAACCAGACAGTAAACAAGGGCCAAAGTCTATTTTCTCTGCATTATTGATGGAATGGCGCTTTTTGATGACATCACAAGGGGATTCGGTTGTACACTCGGCTCTACTTCCTCTTTCATGGTTTCATGAAGAACAGTCACGTCACTAATAATGTCCGCCTGGTTCTTGACCTGACACAGTACTCTGACCTCACCGACGACAAGAGTTTTATTTTCTTTCTGGATTTTTATGAGCCGTTTGACACCTTAGATTCTAAGGCCTTAGAACCATGTTCTAAGGCTTAGAACATGGTTTTATCTTCCAATCATTAGAAAAGTTTGGTTTGGGTCTTTTCTTTACAGGAGCAATACAAACTCTATACAATAACTGCAACTCATCCATTCTATTGAAACATGGGACCTTCCCTCGATTCTCTGTTGCCCGCGGTGTTCGACAAGGCTACAAAAGCAAAGAAAAGGTTCAATCACTGGCTGCAAAGAGGTCCGTCACTAAACGGCAGAACATTATGAACTCAAACCGAGGGCATCTCCAGACCCATTTACTCTGCAATGGCCCTTCACGTGGAGCCCAAAATATGCAAATCGATTGACCAAGCGCTGTAGAAGTTTGTGTGGAAAAACAAAACTCACTGCATGAAAAACTCAGTTATCACAAATTCAATAGAGGCCGGTGGCCTAAATGTTCTAGATTTGACTTCGACCTGGTTTAGTCCTGGTTTAGACCTGGTTTAGTCCTGGTTTAGACCTGGTTTAGTCCTGGTTTAGACCTGGTTTAGTCCTCAAACTTGTCTTTATTTGGTCCTACATTGAGCCTGGCAGTTGATTTACCACCAACACTCTCTCTCTGATGGAAACGTGCTTCTCATCCTCATCATTAAATCTGAACCGCAGGATCAGAACCCTCTTTCAAGCATATATTATCACCGTACCATATGTCCACCATCACTGGAGAAGCGACGTACCAAATATTCTGTGGAAAAACGTCTGGACCTTGCCATTTGGTTTCTTCATCACAAACAAGCAGAGAAGTGTCATACAAACTCCTACGTCGCTGTTCTCCAGTCAAAAGCAACCTCTGGACATTAACGGACACGCCCACTACATTCTGTCAATCACACACTGAAACAGTAACACACCTTTTATGGTCATGGCCCAACACCGCCACCTTCTGGTAATACTATGTCAGGTTCATTCAAGAATCTACCTCCAACCGTTCTTTTGGTTTTCCAGACATGCTCTTTGGTTTTTACAACATTCTTAACAGACATTACATCATAAACATACTCGATAAAACTGAGTAACTGTACTCGATAAGACTGTGTAACTGTACTCGATAAAACTGAGTAACTGTACTCTATAAAACTGTGTAACTGTACTCTGTAAAACTGAGTAACTGTACTCTATAAACTGTGTAACTGTACTCTGTAAAACTGAGTAACTGTACTCTATAAAACTGTGTAACTGTACTCTGTAAAACTGAGTAACTGTACTCTATAAAACTGTGTAACTGTACTCTATAAAACTGTGTAACTGTACTCTGTAAAACTGAGTAACTGTACTTTATAAAACTGTGTAACTGTACTCTATAAAACTGTGTAACTGTACTCTGTAAAACTGAGTAACTGTACTTTATAAAACTGTGTAACTGTACTCTGTAAAACTGAGTAACTGTACTCTTATAAAACTGTGTAACTGTACTCTATAAAACTGTGTAACTGTACTCTATAAAACTGAGTAACTGTACTCTATAAAACTGTAACTGTACTCTGTAAAACTGAGTAACTGTACTCGATAAGACTGTGTAACTGTACTATACAAAACTGAGTAACTGTACTCGATAAGACTGTGTAACTGTACTCGATAAGACTGAGTAACTGTACTCTATAAAACTGTGTAACTGTACTTTATAAAACTGTGTAACTGTACTCTTTAAAAACTGTGTAACTGTACTTTATAAAACTGTGTAACTATACTTTATAAAACTGTGTAACTGTACTCTATAAAACTGTGTAACTGTACTCTGTAAAACTGTGTAACTGTCCTCGATAAAACTGTGTAACTGTACTCTATAAAACTGTGTAACTGTACTTTATAAAACTGAGTAACTGTACTCTATAAAACTGTGTAACTGTACTCTGTAAAACTGAGTAACTGTACTCTATAAAACTGTGTAACTGTACTTTATAAAACTGTGTAACTGTACTCTATAAAACTGTGTAACTGTACTCTATAAAACTGTGTAACTGCACTCTATAAAACTGAGTAACTGTACTCGATAAGACTGTGTAACTGTACTCCATAAAACTGTGTAACTGTACTCTGTAAAACTGAGTAACTGTACTCTATAAAACTGTGTAACTGTACTCGATAAGACTGTGTAACTGTACTCTATAAAACTGTGTAACTGTACTCTCCATAAAACTGTGTAACTGTACTCTGTAAAACTGAGTAACTGTACTCTATAAAACTGTGTAACTGTACTCGATAAGACTGTGTAACTGTACTCTATAAAACTGTGTAACTGTACTCTGTAAAACTGAGTAACTGTACTCTATAAAACTGTGTAACTGTACTCGATAAGATAAGACTCTGTAACTGTACTCGATAAGACTGAGTAACTGTACTCTATAAAACTGTGTAACTGTACTCTATAAAACTGTGTAACTGCACTCTATAAAACTGTGTAACTGTACTCTATAAAACTGTGTAACTGTACTTTGTAAAACTGAGTAACTGTACTCGATAAAACTGTGTAACTGTACTCTGTAAAACTGTGTAACTGTACTCTATAAAACTGTGTAACTGTACTCTGTAAAACTGAGTAACTGTACTCTATAAAACTGTGTAACTGTACTCTGTAAAACTGTGTAACTGTACTCTATAAAACTGTGTAACTGTATCTGTAAACTGTAAACTGTAACTACTGTACTAAAAAACTGAGTAACTGTACTCTGTAAAAACTGTGTAACTGTACTCTATAAAACTGTGTAACTGTACTCTATAAAACTGTAACTGTACTCGTAAAACTGTGTAACTGTAACTCTATAAAACTGTGTAACTGTACTCTATAAAACTGTGTAACTGTGTACTCTGTAAAACTGAGTAACTCTGTAACTGTGTAACTCTATAAAACTGTGTAACTGTCTCTATAAACTGTGTAACTTACTTTATAAAACTGTAACTGTACTATAAAACTGTGTAACTGTACTCTGTAAAACTGTGTAACTGTACTCTATAAAACTGTAACTGTACTCTATAAAACTGAGTAAACTGTAACTCTATAAAACTGAGTAACTGTACTCTGTAAAACTGAGTAACTGTACTCTGTACTCTCTGGCACCAAACCCCTCCCTCCTTTCTCTGCTTCATGTCTCTCCTTCTCAGTAGCCCCCTAATGCAAAAGAACTGTACCCTGACTGTTATTTTTGTTCAGCTGCAGGATTATTATCCTTAATTGAAAAACAACCTTTTATTGTCAAATTCTCCTCACAAACTGCCACTTGACTGAAAAGTATCATTCTTTACCACAGGAACGATATGTCACCATCAAACGTCATAATTAGTGAAACACAAGAACCGGTCATATTGACGTTAATGTCTCTGTACATTCTCCCTTCAAATAAAGACTAAACCAAACTGAACCGTGTCCTTCAGTTGTGTGTTATTAGCGCCCTCTCCTGGCTCCATATATATCTCCTCTTCTCTGCCTCGCTCCATTCCTCTGTCCTTCTCATCTCCTTTCTTGTTCTCTGGATCGCGCCTCCTCAAAAGTTATTATAAAAAAGTTGTTGTTTTTGAAAATAACTTTTTAATCCTTTCATTTCAGACTTGTCAAGACCAGAGCTCTCGAGCTTGTCTAGTACATTTATGATGAAGTACTTCTGTTACTGTTCCAACAAACTTCTGATCTTCAAGTCATTGATCATTTGATTTCATCATTCATTTTTATAAAAGTAGTTCCAAACTTGTTCATATACGAACTACAGGAATTCAATAACAGGTGTTTTTATTGCTTTGAAATACTTTGAAAAACAAGATCTTTTTCACAGATCTGACCTGTAACTTGGGCTTGAGATAAATATGTCATACTGTGGAACATCACAAAGCGATCGCATCTCCATGGAGAAAAGACCAGAAAAGTGACGTAGTTAAATGTGTTGGATGGAGATGGTGAAAGGAGCTGAAGGGATTTGATGAACGTACAGAGCATAATAATGAAACCATGTGTACAGATGACGTGTCTACAGTTTCATCATGTTGCATTTACAATTATGTTCAAGTGCAGGTCCTTTACTCCTCCGTCTCATGGGTTTATTATGGTTCGTCACTGAAATAAACCATGTGATTGCACGGTTCTGTCTGAGTTTGGCTCGAGGTGCAATGGAGGAAGTGGGGCCCAGACTGAGACCCCTCTGTATAAAAAATACAGATATTCTGGAACCAGTCCCATGGACTGACTACATTGTTTTTATTTAGTGTCAAAGAAGATTTATGTAACTGTAATATTATCAATTCATCCAACTTTATTTATAAAGCGCTTTTCATACAAAACAATGTAACACAAAGTGCTTTACAGTTCATTAAATCCAATCCCACATCCCATCCACCTTCCCCAAAACGCTCTAACCCACACAGCAAAACATGATGTCCACACACGAGGCGGAGTACAGATGAACCAGTAGAGAGAGCACCATCAGAGGAGTCTGCACCAGGACACAGGGCCCAGATGAGAGATGAGGCCCCAAACCTCCACCGGGTCGACAAGCAACTAGTTCTCTCAACTGCAGGTCAAATATTTACTTCCACCGTCACATTTCTTTTGCTGCCTGCAAACTAAGCCCTTTATCCAGCAAAAGATTATACAGTGAAACCAGAAAATAACATCTTCTTTATGTTGAAGCACACAAACCCAAACATTAAACAACCTAAACACGTTTTGTGGAGTCTGTATCAGCTGATCACATCAGCGAGGCTTGGTCTGAGGATCTTGGTAAAACCATAACAGAAAACACATGGAAAGATGCCCTTGCAAACATGGATGGAGCTGCTCCATCACGTCAAGATACAGATTGATTCAATTCAAGGTGACCCATAGATGACATTAGTCCAAGGTAAAACTGAATAAAATAGTTTCAGCAATGTGCGACAGATGTAAGATATCTTATGGTTCTTTAGGTCACTTGTTTTGGTTCTGTCCTGTGTTACAAAAGGTTTGGTCAGATATCTTTCAGTGGTTCTGTGATAATTACAAAAGTCAAATTGCCCTTGATCCTCTTATAGCAGAGTTGTGCTGCTTCAATCACTATGACTCACTTACTTTTATGTTAAAAAAAATATTAGGATTGGGATGGTTACTGAAATTATTATTTATTATTGAGTGACTGCAGTGAAATGCAGGCACTTATTGTTCCTGTATTTCCACATTCATCCCGTTTTTCGGCACGTGTCACAGGTCGCATTTCTTGTCCGATTTTCGTCATTCAAAGTTGAGTTTGTAGATATTTCGTGTATGATTCCTGGTCTTGATTTCGGTATTCTTCGGTCTTGTCATTTTTTCCTAATTCGTCTTCAAAGTTGGGTTTTTTCCCTATCTCTTAGAGTAGCGGAATGTTGTTGATGTTGCGGAATGTTGGTGCTTTGTGACATTATCGTCATGGCAACTGTAAAGAATTATGGCTGAGCATTATGATTGGTGCCCCAGCGCCACCCACAGGAATGCATTACATTACTTTGACTTTTATGGGTGAAATTCTGCAGAGCATTCCTTGATGTTCCCTTGATACGAAAAGTCCATCTTACAGGTATTGTGTAATTTTTACTATTGGCCAGCAGGGGAGCAATTGTAGCGCAAACGCGCTTCATCTGATTGGGTTGAAATTTTAATCATTTGTACACTTCCCAACACTGATTACAATAACGCATCAAACATTATGATTGGTGCTCTAGCGCCACCTACAGGAATGCATAAACATTACTTTGACTTTTATTAGTGAAGTTCTGCAGAGCATTCCTTGACGTGCCCTTGATCCTAAAAATCCATCAGACCTATGCCCCATTTTGTAGTTTTGCCTCTAGAGCCCTCCACACGAAATTATACAAAATGCACCAAAGTAAAGCATCTCATCCCTCTAGCGCCCCACTGTGGCACCTGGTCTTTGCGGTCTTCCATCCAAGTACTAACCAGGTCCTGTCCTGCTTAGCTTCAGAGAGCTGACGAGAGCCAAACTTATACTGCTGCTTTGGAAATCATCAGCCCCGCCCTTTGTATTAATTGACTTCATGAAATTACCTTGGTGGCCAAGCTTGAGTTCATAAGGCATGAACAAAAGGATGCAGAGGACTTTTATCTTCAAATGCGGTCTCCATTTCTGAGTAAAACTACACACATTGTATTATGAAGGAAAAACCTACGTATCTTTTTCTGGCTTTTGTTCTGTGAAATCTCAAGATAAAAGGGTTGTTCTTTTGTCTTATTGGACGCAGTTATCAAAGTTATTTAATTAATTATAGGCCACAAAAGTGGATCTTAACATTCCAAAATTGAGGATACCAGAGTTGCTCTAACACAATTACTTTGGGTCTTTTGAGGTTCTTACTTCATTGTTAAGGTTTTGACCTGCTTTGTATATACAAGGGAAAAGGGTGACGTTATTGAAACTCTGGTATACTGTACTACATAACCCAGTTTGTGGATAGTACTGCAATAGTACTGTTACTCTTATTAGTATTTTTGATCAAAAACATGAATAAATAATCACAGCTCGTCCTTTTTCTTCTTGAAAATCTTTCCGTCTTTTCCTTTTTTCCAGCTCAGTTTGACGTCCGACAGGTTGTTTGCTCTGAAGTGCTCGTACAGCTGAAGGAAAAGGAGAGAAGTTCATTTTTCTGAGACAGAGAAATGAGAACAATGAACACAGACACTGGAACTAAAGACGATCCAATAAAGGAAAACAAACAGAAAGATCCAGTGCACAGATTTATCTATTTATGCACAATTTTAAACCAGTGGCTTTTGTGATGCTCAGAAAGATAACTCTAAAAAGGATTCTATGAGAGACTTGAACAAAGCTGATCTATCGCATTGTAAATACGTAATTTAGACCTACAAACACGTTCTGAAATGCATGGGATTCTTGTGTTAGTTTAGCACTTGTTTCAGTCTCTCAAACGTTAAAGCTCCTGAATGTGTTCGATTCGATCGCTCTGCACAAATATAACTACAAATAACTACACGTACCTGTTGGAGTATTGAAGGGTCGAGTGAGTTGAGATCTACAGCTGAGGACAGTCTTAGTTTCACTGAAGTCTTCTGAATTGTCAAATCTGCAATAATAAAAAAGTTTTATAAAGTCATTTCAGGAGTAACACTTCATCAGCCATTCACTTATTTTTCAGTCTGTTTTGAACAGGGGGAAAAGGTCCAGACGAGTTTTTACTGTTTTCTTGTGGGAAAGTTTGTCAGTCTGTGTGGGAGGGTTGGTAAATATGATATATAAAGTCGTCTAAAGTGACTTTAAAGTTTCTCTATTTTTTGCTCAAACACAAACACATTTCCTGGAGTTTTAGCAAATGATTTCACATTATCTTTGGTTGTTCCTCGTACACTCACCGCCATGGCAGAGAAAGGGTTTCTTTAGGTCACAGTCAACGCTCTCCCATCGGCCCTGAGCTCTCAGTGCGGAACATGTATTCGCTGGATTTACATATGTGTTCCAGCTTCTGAAGGAGGAGTCGCTGCCGTCTGACCACGCCCAGGTGTCCCGGGACAGACCAATCCAATACTCGCCAGAACGGGTTGGATATTTGCCTTCAAACTGTCTTAGCTGGTCCATTCCACTCATCAGGTCAGTGTGGTGTTCTCTGCAGAACTGCTGAGCCTCTGTCCAGGTTCTTGAGTTATTGATCGTGACAGCAGTGCTGGAGGACTCTGTAGAACAACAGATTTGTTTAGAAATGTGGGAGTAGTTTTAGCAGTGCTCCCGTCCGATAAATTGAGTTTTATCATCAAAAACATATTTACTGAGAATACACCTATTGATCATTGCTCTTTTATGATAGCGGGCATTGACTGCTAATGAAAATTGGACCAAAAAGGTCCCATTTTGATGAAGAAACTGACGGAAGAAGCCGAGGATGAGCCGCAGGGGAGCGAAATGCAAGCTGAGCTTGTTGGCTAGTCCTTCGACTGATATCGCTGTCGTGCTCGCTGCCATCGGGCAAATGAGCCAGAAAATGGATGTCAGGTTCAACTCTTTAGACACCTCCTTGAAAGCTAATCAAGCCACCTTGGCTGAGCTCGAGTCACGTCTTTCTGTGGTGGAGAAAACGAGCAGTGACCATGACGGTAGACTGGCTAATCTGGAGCAACAGGTTAGGCTACTGGAGGTTGCGAACAAGGCCTTGCGCAATAAAACTATTGACCTCGAAGCCCGCTCCAGACGCCAAAACAAAGATTATTGGTTTGCCTGAAAATGTGGAAGCACGGCGACCGATTGACTTTGTGTGGAATTTGTTGCCTGATCTCTTTGGCAGAGAGCATTTTGTGAAACCCCTGAAAGTGGACAATGCGCATAGGCTGAGTATCCAACCGGCTAATGTTGCTAACAGGCCCCGTGTTTTGATAGCAAAGATTCCCCCAATATCGTGTTAAAGAGCGCATCATACGACTGGCGACTGAAAAATCTCCTGTGATGTACAAGGGACAATGTGTACACATATTTCCCGACTTTCCTGCCGAGATTGTGCGACAGCGTCAACTTTTCGAGGACACTAAAAAAAAACTTAAAGCTGCTGGCGCCCGCACTGGAATTGTCTATCCTGCTCGCCTGCAGGTCATTGTGTCCAATGATCAAAGGTTTTTGGTGTTCCATATTTTAGATGGTACTCCCGTGCACTTAAAGTAAATATTGACCCTGATCCCGAAACAGCTCTTCTTGGTTTTTCTAGTACTTTGGAAAAGATGGGGGATAACGTTTCTGCAGTAGTCCAGATGACTACAACTGAATCTTTTTCTACAATGGAACACTCCTGGACGAATGAGGGATTACACCGATTTAGCTCTTTTAATAACATCCTAACCACTTTTTACAAAACAAAAACCCACCAACTAAATATAAAACCCACAAAATATAAAACCCTAAAAACCCAAACACCAAATATACTTAAAACCCCGAAACCATTAAAACACCCATCCCGCTTCCCTACTACACATTTCTTCACATGGTCTGGCCCGGAACCTTAAAAAGGGAAAGTCGTTCCTCTGGGGCCCCACTTGCCACCTGGACACAAGAAACACGAGTAAGTACGAAAATCAACATTCACTAAAACACTTCACTAAAATACACTAACACTTAAAATATTTTCAAACAGATATTGCACTATATTGCACAAACACAATTTATTGTAATTGGTAAACTAATGTGTTTTCCTTTCCCTCCAGGGACCAGCAGCTGCCAATCAAAGTGCCACTGTGCCTAGGATTAAAAAGTGGTAAAAAAGGAAAAACAATTTAATAAATACTTTTAAAAACCAATTATGTGCAATGTAGTTTTTTAAATGTGCGACGTCTGTTCAAAAGTGCTGTGTGTCATTTTAAAGTGCTCTAGTGAAGGTGCGAGTACTCAGGGCAACAAACTGCCTGTTATCGAGAGGGCGAGGTGTCTGGTAACCCTAGAAAATCTTATATGGTATGGAAACCCATTCTAGAGCATTTGACCCTTTAGTGGACCCTGAACTATGTATATTTTATACATGGTATAGGATGTCAATGCGAACAACTTTCTCGTTTTTCTCTCTGGAGGTTTTGTACCCGAGCATATTTTATTTTTATTTAAAACCTTTTTATATATATGTACGATAAAGTTATGTAGGTGTGTGTATTTATGTAAGTTGTATGTTAAGTTTTTATTTGTATGGCAGAAGATTTAGTGATTGGTCATGTGATACAGCGACTCTATCTTGTACTAACAGTGAGCTTGACATTTTTTACTGCCTTTACTTCTGTGTGACGTTCTTTATATTTGAAAGTCAAAGTTTAAAAAAAAATACAGTGGATTTTACTGCAAATCTTGTCCTAACTCTCATTTCCTTCTCCGAGACACATCCGTGTGTCCCGTCTCTACAGTCTAAATATGTATGATATAAACATGTACAAACAGACAATACAATAGTAAACATATCAAAGGAATAAAGTATTTAAAATAAGATTTCTTTGATTTTCAAGTGTAATAAAAGTAAAAACAGTGTCCTCACCGTCGTAGCAGAGAAATTTAAGTTTCCAATTACATGAAGTATCACCCCATGTGTTATCGTTAAACAGTGTCACACAGTTTTGAGGTCTCTCCAGAATCATTCGGTTGCCCTGGGTCCCACTGAGCGTCTCCTTCATTGTACTTGACCTCGGGCTGAGACCAGTGCCATTTCCTGTTTACGTCTAGGGGGTCGTCGCTGGTTTGATAAAGTCCGATCCACACGTCTGTTCCTCCGTCTGTTCCTCGTCTGTTCCTCGTCTGTTCCTCCGTCTGTTCCTCTCAGTCTCTCCAGGTCCTTCATGTTCCTCACTGTTGCCAGGTCTGTGTAGTACTTTCTGCAGAAGGTCTGAGCTTCAGCCCAGGTCTTGGACTCTTTTATAAAGTGGTACTCGAGGTTTTGAGACGCCGAGAAACAGATCTGACCTTTAAAGAAGAATCAAATGTGACACGTTACAGCATTAAACATGAAAGGTCAGATGCTTTTTATTGTGTGGTCACTTTGCTCTCGTTCCCATGGAAACAAAAACAGTGTCCAATCTGCACCTGAAGACGTTTCATCATTTCATTGAATCACATGAATCCAGAGATTTACACGGGACATTTGAACAAAGGGCGTTTTCTCCTCCTCCACCTCTCTCTCCTCCTCTTCCCCTTCCTACTCTTTCTGTCCTCATCCGCCTCCTCCTCTCTCTCCTTCTCCCCTCCTCCTCCTCTTCCTCCTCCTCTCCTCCTCCCTCTCTCTCTCTTCCCCTTCTCTTCCTCCTCTCTCTCCAGGTGCAATGTTGTCATTTTGGCTCATAAAAGTCCTAATTCTTCTGCCTTGATTGCTCTCATCAGAGGTGTTCAAACGGAGGCCTGATGGAGCAGAGCATGAACACTGACATGAATCATTCTCTTCCCCCTCCTCCTCCTCCCTTCCTCCTCCCCCTGCTCCTTCTCCTCCTCCTCCTCTTCCTCCTCCTCTCTTTCCTTCTCCCCCCCCCTCCTCCTCCTCCTCTTCCTCCTCCCCCTGCTCCTTCTCCTCCTCCTCCTCTTCCCCTCCTTCCCCCCTTCTCCTCCACCTCCTTCTCTCTCCCCTCCTCCTCCTCCTCCTTTTCCTCTTCCTCCTCTCTCCTCCTCCTCCTCTCTCTCCTCTTCCTCCTCCTCATGTTCTCCTTCCTTTCTCTCCCTCCTCTTCCCCTCCTCCTCCTCAACCTCTTCTCCCTCTTCCCCCTCTCTCACCTCCTCCTCTCTCTCTCTCCTCCTCTCTCTCCTCCTCCTCCTCCTCCTCCTCCTCCTCTTCCTCCTCATAAACACTGACATGAATCATCTTTTTACACTTAAACTTTTGGAACTTTTGAATGAGAAAAAACAAAACAGAGAAATGATGAACTCACTCAGCAGCAGAACGAAGAGCCTCACAGACTGGTCCATCTTCACCTGAGAAGACACAAGTGTGAACCAGGTCTAATCCTGGACTAGACCTGGTCTAAACCAGGACTAGAACAGGTTTAAACCAGTACTTTAACCTGGACTAGACCAGGACTAGACCAGGACCAGACCAAGACTCGACCAGGACTAAACTAGGACTAGAACAGGACTAAACAAGGTCTAAACAAGGTCCAAACCCGGTCTAAACCAGAACTGAACTAGGACAAGCCCAGGTCTAAACCCGGGGCTGATACCGGGCACAGACCAGTTTTCTGAATGTCTCTGCCGCCTCTCACCCCCATAAAAGTAAATAAACCTGGACTAGAGCAGGTGTAGAAGAGGACTAAACCAGGACCAATCAGGACTTACACAGGACTAACTCAAGACTAACGCAGGACTAAACAAAGACTAAACCAGGATAGAGACTTAGACAAACTTTACTGAAGCTCAAGATTAAACTATAAGAGGCAAAAACATTCCAAATAATGAAAGTATAAAAAACAGACCAGGACTAAACCAGGACTAAACCAGGTCTAAACCAGGACTAAACCAGGACTAAACCAGGACTTAACCAGGACTAAACCAAGACTAAACCAGGACTAAACCAGGTCTAAAGTACCTGTGAGTTTCAGCTGGTTGAAGTTGGTCTCTCTCTGCCTCTGCCTGTGATCTTCTCTGGTTTATCAGTAGGTTCTTCTTCTGGTTTTGAATATTAAAATGCGTCGTGGCAACGGCAGCAAAAACAGCCCTAGCTCATTTCCGAAGGCGTCATGTAAAGTCTTTGTTTTATCTCTTTACATTTGAGTATTTGAATGTGAAATTTGTTTGTTCCTTCCAGTGATCCAGGCCGGGCCAGTTCACAATGGCAGTCAAATTAGGTTATGTTCACTTTCTAGACCATGATTTGATTATGGAAAGCAAGGGCCAATGTAAGTCTGTGGGAGAGTCACTGTTTATGAAAGAAATATCTCAAGTAGAAATCCACAAACATTGAAGCTTCTTATCATTTATTTAATATTGGCTCTACAAACTTGTCATATTGATCTCATGGCATGAAGTCTGACAACTGACAACAATCAGGGCTTTGGAGTCGAATACTGCACTACTTTCTGAGGCTCATGTAAAGTGTACTGAGAGTGAAAACGTTGAACTTTGTGGATAAACCCAGTCATTAGAGTTACAGTGGGTACGGAAAGTATTCGGACCCCTTTTACGTTTTTTTACTCTTTGCTTCATTACAGCCATTTGCTAAAATCAAAAAACATTCATTTCATTTCAGAAAAAAACAGAAATGTAGAAATAAATGAAAATGCATTAAAAAGAAACAACTGAAATATCACATGGTCTTATTCCGACCCTTTGATGTGGCACTCATATTTAACTCCCATGCTGTCCATTTCTCCTGGTCCTCCTCCAGATGGTTCTACTCCTTCACTGAAGTCCAGTTGTGTTGAATGAAACTGATTGGACTTGGTTAGGAAAGGCACAACCTGTCTATAGAAGACCGTACATCTCGCAGTGCACGTCAGAGCAAACGAGAATCAGGAGGTCGAAGGTTACAGCACTCAAGGTTCCGACTCAAGGTTCCGAAGAGCCCAGCGGCCTCCATAATCCTTAAATGGGAGACGTTTGGGACCACCAGAACTCTTCCTAGACCTGGCCGGCCAAACTGAGCAATTGTAAGATGGTGCTGTTGTGAGAAAGGTAACGAAGAACCAAAGATCACTGTGGCTGAGCTCCAGAGATGCAGAGAGGAGATGGGAGATGGGAGAAAGTTCCACAAAGTCTACTGTCACTGCAGCCCCTCCACCAGTCGGGGGCTTCATGGCAGAGTGGCCCGACGGAAGCATCTCCTCAGAACAAGACACATGAAAGCCAAAAAACACATGAAGGTCTCCCAGACTTTGAGAAATAAGATTCTCTGCTCTGATGTGACCCAGATTTGGTTTGGTGTGTGGAGAAAACAAGAAACTGCTCATCACCTGCCCAATACGACAGTGAAACAGAGATATCCTGGAAGAAGACCTCTTCCAGAGTGCTCAGGACCTCAGACTGGGCCGAAGGTTCACCTTCCAACAGGACAATGACCCTAAGCACACAGCGGAAATAACAAAGGAGTGGCTTCAGAACAACTCTGTGACCGTTCTTGACCGGCCCGAGCCCTGACCCGAACCCAAGTGAGCATCTCTGGAGAGACCTGAACATGGCTGTCCACCAACGTTCACCATCCAACCTGACGGAACTCCAGAGGATCCCCAAATCCAGGGGATTCATGGCTGTACTAGCTCAAAAGGGGGCTTCTACTCAACACTGAGCAAAGGGTCTGTATACTTAAGACCATGTGATATTTCAGGTTTTCTTTTTTAATAAATGAGCAAAAATGCAGATGAAATGAAACAAAGAGCGAACCATTTAAAGGGGTCTGAAGACTTTCCGTACCCACTGTATGAACTATTATTTCTTTATTCAAATGTATTGAACCGAGACTTGTTTTCCGCTTGGTTCTGTTGTGAACGTCATAGTTTGTTAGACCAGAAGGAGAAGCATGAAGGGAAATAAAGTATTCTGACCTGAATATTTAAATGTTCTAATGTTCTAGTCAGTTAGAGCCACTTTCAGCCACTGTCACTGCGTGAACTCGAGCGAGGGGGTCCGGGGGGTTCCTCTGACTAACTGCAATGTAGAACCAACAAAAGAAGACATGATTCGCTAAAATAACTTTAAATCTTCAGAATATATCATTTAGTATTATTATTTCCAGCTGAATTGTTTTTTGAACCAGTTCTAAACATTAAACAAGTGTAATACTGAGACAAACATGTGAGAGAATTTATTTTTACATTTTGCAGAGTGAATTTAATTGCTTTTGGAGGAAATCAAGAATCTCTCAATTCATTTATGTGGTGAAACTGTTTCCAGCAATCGTTTTAATAAAGTTATTATCTTCCTTTGACCAAAAATCCGAATATTTTCGTTTTAATAGTTCTCAATGTGTGTGTGAAGTACTTTTTGAAGTGAAGTACAATTTTCAACGCGCACGTCATACTTTTACTGTGATACTTTTGCTTCAGCCCCTGTATCTGCTCTGGTGTATGGGATGACGTGCGGTACGAAGCATTCTATTTGTTTTGCAAATGTTGTTGCGTCAAATGAAGTGCTCGCTACGAGGAGCTCCGTGCGTGTTTGGACATTACAGACTGGGAGGTCTTCAGAGCTGCCACAGAGAGTTTGGATGAGGACACGGACACTGTGATGTCATACATTCGATTCTGTGAGGACAGCATTATACCAAACACACACCAAAGTCACTTTCAACAATGACAAACCCTGGTTCACTCCAAAACTGAGGCAGTTAAGGCAGCAGAAGGAGGCAGCGCACAGGGCTGGTGACAGGGGGCGCTACAAAGACGCAAAGTATGGATTTAGCAAAGAGGTTTCTCGAGCGAGATCACAGTACAATACGCGTCTGAAGCAGCAGTTCTCTGACAACAACCCCGCCTCCGTGTGGAGGGGGCTCCGGCTCCTCACCAACCACAAGCCCCGAGCCCCCCCTGCTGCAGACAATCGAAAACTGGCTGAGCAACTTAACACCTTCTACTCCAGGTTTGATGTGACCACCCCCTCCCCCACGGTGGCCACCTCCGCCAACCCAAACCTGGTCACCCCCACCTCCCCCACACCCCTCTCAGTTCAGGAACAGGATGTTCACAGGCTATTTCGAAAAATCCAACCCCCGAAAAGCTGCTGGACCAGACGGCGTCTCTGCCGCTACATTAAGACATTGCGCAGGAGAGTTAACCCCCGTCTTCACAGACATTTTTAACACCTCCCTGGGGTCATGCCACGCCCCCGCCTGCTTTAAGTCTGCCATCATTGTCAGTAGTGATAGAAGGGGGCTTTTTGGGGGCGCATGGCATAGTGGTAGGAATGTATAACTGCACACTATTATCTAAATATATATATATATATATATATATATATATATATATATATATATATTATATATATATTAAAAATATTAAAAATATGTTTTAATATTTTTTTAATATTTTTTAATATTTTTAATATTTTTTTTCTCATGACGTAGTGGTGAACCTGTGTAATTACACCGTATATTTTATTTTTAGAAAACGTTCAGTGGCGCATGGCATAGTGGTAGGGATGTATAACTATGCAGGATATGCTTCTTTAAAAACGAATAGGGATGCGTGGGGTAGTGACGAGGAGATCGTGTAACCGTTTTTCTTTCTGTTTCTCTCTCTTTTTTAAAAAAAATAATAAATATATTTTATTACTGTGTTGGTTGTTGTGGTGTGTGTGTGTGTGTGTCGTATGTAGCCCTTATTAAGGACATACGTGATGTCGTGAGATCTACAGGTGGGTCGTACCTCAACTAAGAAACGCCCACCAGGAGACGAGCTGGGGGTGTGTTTCAAAGCCGTGGTGACGTATATATAGGGGATCATTCTCTGAGAGGTACGTGGATTCCTTTTTGTTTTAGGATTTCTCTCTACACGAGACAACTACGAAAAAAGCAATGGCCGGCGAGAACGCAATGGATTCACAAGTCGATGAGTTAGGCACGCCCGAGTTTTTGATGAGCGTGCCAGATGCTCCGAAGCGAAGACCTAAGAGACTAGCGAACACGCCACCGCCCGGCTCTGGGGTTTCATTTACAGGCGATGGTGGGTATGTCTATAGTGCGTATCATTATGACGGGTTGGTTACGTTAAAGAGCTCCGTATCAGATATAGACAAACCGTGGGGTGTTGGTGGGGTGAGGCCCATGTCTGTATCAGACTGGAGACAACTCAGGAGCATCTGTAACGACGCTCGTAGATCTATTTTTGAGACAGAATCTTACGCGTGTCATTGGGCTAGCTCTAGCGGTGATCAAATGTACCGCTTAGAGTCCGGTCGTGCGAGTGGTGGAGTAGATGGTGTTGTTTTTGTATCCGTCTGCGCGGACAGAGAGGTGTTACTTTTGAAAAAGGGGTTAGCGGAGTGGATTTTACAGCCCTATAGCTTAACCCCCTATGACCAGGAAAGATATTTTGACAACCTGTTCTTTATACAGTGGAAAGACTGGGGGCATATGTGTGAGTTGTTTAGAGACATTGACGAGGTTATCCGGCAAGATAGACTTACACATAGTCTGGAGGACATTAGGAAACGTCTTGTTTTTGACGATTCACCAAATCGTGCGTGAGATTTTTCCGCGTGTAACATGAAAAAAACCATAGCAACGTGATAAAAGCAGAATGGTGGGTATTGTGCATGCGTGAATGTAATATACGTGTTGTTGTTGTTTTTTTGTTTTTTTTTATCTGGTTTGTTTATTATTTAACCTACTAAATCGTCTTATTTTGTTTGTTTTATTTTTTTTTAGAAAGACCATATAAGCAGTTGAGACCGTCTTTGATAATTGTCGAGGATGACGATTTGGAGAATGATAACGGTGGATTAGGAATACCAAATCCCTCGTTTTCATCAGTGACATCTAACAGATCCGAGTACTCGCCTAGCTCACCTATTCAAGCGTCTCAGATGGATGACACGGAGAATGACGACGTACCGTGCAAACCGGTGTGCGGAGCACTGATGGTGAAATTTGTTGAGAACGTGAAAATAATCGTTACTCACCTGCTCAGTCAGGTGATGATAAAATCTTGGAAGGACTCATGTTACGGCTGCCAGATAAACCACCCGAGTCAGAAAAACCACCATTGTCTGTATCCTTACTCAGACGACCACTTACAGGTATGGTTTGAGCAAGTGAAGGAGAAATTATGGAATGATAATTTCACAAAAGCCGTATCACGTTTCTTGACCGGACATGGTGTTCACGCCAGCGATGAGAGGATCCAGGGCGCTGTGGAGGCTGTTCTATGTGATTTGAAGCAAGAAGAAAACATACACACCGTGATAGACACGATGTATGAAACACTAGCTGGAGACTGGTTCAAAACAGCTATGTTGGATGTAGGGTTAAAAACATGGCAGGGCTGTGCATAATCACTTTGTATGATTTTTTTAAAACGATGTGTTTCTTACGCTAATAAAAGCTTTTGTCTTTCTATAAACCGTGTTAATCTATGTTTTGTCCTCATCATGGAGAGTACGCTACGTAAAATATATCATGATCCAGCACATCCTGGTGGTTTGGGTGGTGTTAGTAAATTACAGAAAGCTGTGCAAAATGAAGTTGATGGTAATACAGCATCATATCAAACAGTAAAAAAGTTCCTGCTGGGGGAAGACGCGTACACTCTCCATGCCCCCGCTCAGCGCCGGTTCCGAAGAAACAGGGTTCTGGTTAGAGGTATTGACAATCAGTTTCAGGCTGACTTAGTGGACATGGATGAATATTCAACAGATAATGATGGCGTGCGCTATCTATTAACATGTATAGATGTCTTTTCAAAATATGCGTGGGTGAGATGTCTTAAGTCCAAATCTGGTTCATCTGTTTCAAAAGCGTTTAAAGACATACTGTGTGAAGGACGGATACCTGCCAAGCTTCAAACGGATGAGGGGACAGAGTTTTATAATAAACACTTCCAACAGATGTTAAAAGAGTATAAGATAATACATTTTTCAACGGGGAATGAGACCAAGGCTAGCGTGGTGGAGCGCTTCAACAGAACGTACAAGACGAGAATGTGGCGTTATTTAACCTCTGTGAATTCGCGTCGGTATTTAGATGTTATCCCGGAGCTGACAAGCGCTTATAACAGCACGTACCATCGGTCAATAAAGACAACACTGGCATCTGTAGATAAAGACAATGAGAAGACAGTATTCAATGCGTTGTACAAGGAAAAACCAGGGGGGAGGGTTGTTTTCGGGTTAAACGTGGGTGATCGCGTGAGAATATCAAAGAAGAAAGGTATATTTAGAAAGGGTTACGAGCAGACTTTCACAGTCTCGAGCTATACACGCGGTGTATAGCTCGAGAGCCTCCTGTTTATAAAACTGAAAGATCTCACAGGAGAAACGGTGAAAGGTACTTTTTATGAAGTAGAGCTACAGCGTGTGATTGTGGATGAGAATAAGTCTTTTAAGATTGAAAAGATTTTGGATCGTAGGGGTAAAGGTGAGAGAGCCTATGCGTTTTGTAAAGTGGCTGGGTTGGCCAGAGAAGTTCAACTCCTGGGTGAAAGCAAAGGACATCGTCGATATAAGCTGAGACAAAACAAATAAAAGGAGAAATGAGTAGAAACAGTGGATTTTACGTTACTTTAGCGAGCAATGCCTCAGTGGGTACTTACCCAAACAATAAAATATGGCATTTTAGAAACAAGCTGGCGCGACCCCTTTTGTTGAAGGAACCTTATTAGGTGGGACTTATCGAGATTCAATACCCAAGAGTCTGGAAGACTTTTACAGAGGCGGATGCTAGCATAGTGATAAAAACCCCC
The DNA here is from genome assembly GCA_015082035.1 of Chaenogobius annularis. Lineage (NCBI taxonomy): Eukaryota > Metazoa > Chordata > Actinopteri > Gobiiformes > Gobiidae > Chaenogobius > Chaenogobius annularis. The sequence goes on from BJKM01000566.1 coordinate 186,021, forward strand.
TCCGGAAAGAAGTACATCATAAACACGACTGTGGGGTATTACGCTACTTTATACAGACTGCTTAAAGAAATTAACTACGGTTTCGCCAGTCACGATGCGTTAACACATATGAACATACAAATCAATAACATAACAAACACAGTGGAGATATCTGGAGCCAACGGTTACACATTTATATTCCACGGGAGACTAGCGGAGATACTAGGCTTTCGTCCCGGGGAGCATTTCAGCATTGATGTAAATAACGTTAGTAAACAAGAGGCGGCGCCACACCCCGCTGATATCTATGGTGGTAGTTATAATATATTTGTATATAGTGATATAGTGGATTATCAGCTGATAGGTGACACCCACGCGCCTCTTCTACGCTGCGTAAATATAGCTAATCACACACCCGATGTAACCACAACTACTTTTGACAAGCCACACTACGCATCTCTGTCGAAAACGCTTATAGATGAAATAGAAATCTCGCTCAAGAACGATCAAAATAATCACATCCCCTTTTTATACGGAAAAGTATTTGTGAAGCTTCACTTCAAACCAACCAAAAATTATTTTATAATTGGGTGGCTCAAATGGCTCACACACCATTCACCTCCGATAACGGAAAATATATGGTCTATTACGCAAATCAGGCTGGAGGAGAGTTGAGTGGATTTAGCGGGGCACGAGTACAGTACGGCAATGGTTTGGGGGGAATCTTTAGAGGACTGTTCAGGCTGGGTCTTCCCCTTCTACAGAAGGGCATAAGCATAGCTAAACCTCATTTGAAAACAGCGTTTGGAAACATCGCGAGAGGGGTGGCGTCGAATGTCGCTAAAGCAGCGTTTACAAGATTTCCAAAGAATAAAAAACAACGTGGAGAGGGGTTAGTGGTGTTCACAAAAAGAGGGGTTAAAAGACCACCCACCACGCAGACGCGAGCGTCTAAAAAACGTAAAAATACACCCAAAAGAGGAGACGCTACCAGAAAGAGCTCATTCACGGGGAGGTCCAAGACCAGGAACACGCGTCTATTCTCACGAGACATTTTCTAACATGGCTCTGCTGCATAATCAGTCAAAAGAGTGTGTGAAGACGGAGTTGGATCTCTTTACTGTGCCGTACACGCAAACATCGATTGAAAAGTCTACATTTATCGAGATACCCCCGGTTTCCTCAATAAGCGACACAGGACCCATAGAGTTTCACATAACAGGAAGTGGTGAAGATTACATAGATCTAAATGATTCATACATCCTTCTACGCGTCAAGATTACTAAAGCCGACGGGTCAAATATAGACGGGGGAGACGACGTGGGGGTAGTTAATTACCCCACAGCTTCACTATTTTCTCAAGTGGATATTATGATGGGCGACCGGCTTATTTCACAATCATCAAACACCTACCCCTATCGCGGCGTTATTGAGTGTTTGCTAAACTATAGTCAAGATACATTGGATACACAATTTAGCACAGCGTTGTTTTGTAAAGACACTGGAGGACACATGGATGTAGCATCTGTAGTAGGGGACAATGCAGGCTTGACAATCAGGAGCGCCTACACGGATCGCGGACGCCTTCTTGAACTAATTGGGCCGATTCATTCAGATTTATTTTTTCAAGAAAAGCTACTCCTTAACGGGCTAGACCTGTCTCTGAAATTTATACGGTCAAAGGATGAATTCGCATTAATGTCACCCGATAATAATGCCGCTTACCGTGTTAAAATCACGTCAGCCAGCATTTTTGTCAAAAAGGTCACCGTAGCCCCTGCTGTGAGGTTAGCACACAGCAACGCCCTACAACATGCTAATGCTAAGTACAACATCGATCGAGTTGCTTTAAAAACATGCTCCATACCAGCTGGTACTAGAGTGTGTAATCAGGATAACCTCTACATGGGACAAATCCCAAAATTCATAATAATAGGTTTTGTTGATAACGATGCATACACGGGGAGCTACACAAAAAAACCCTTTTAATTTCAAACATCTTGACACAGAATTTATGGCCTTATACGTCGATGGACAGACTTTGTGAGGGAGTACTACCAGCTAGTTCAGACAACGGGTCGTCATTTGAAAGACAGACCACTATCTATTACAAGGGATGACTATGGAGATGGTTACACGCTTTTCTGTTTTAATCTCGAGCCTGATGAGGGACACAGCGGTAATATCTCACTGATTAAAACGGGAAATGTGAGGCTGGAGGTCCGTTTTCGAGTTCCGCTACCGCACACCGTTAATTTGATCTGCTACTCGGTCTTTGACTCCATAATCGAAATCTCAAATAGAAGACAAGTGTTGTTGGATTATTATTAGATACACGATAACATGAATACCATGGAGCTATCATCTGTTATGAAGAAGTGTATAAAAAAGGACGTACACTTTTTGGGTGTATTGCCCGCTGACCAATTACCGAATCGAGTAACTAAGTTACCGTGCATGGCTATTATCAACACGCACCCCGCCACAAAGCCGGGCGAGCACTGGCTCGGAGTGTATGTTAACGAAAAGCAAATTGGATATTTTTTTGATAGTTTTGGAAACCCTCCGGAGAGTAAACGTTTTCTGTGCGATATTAGACTTTTTCTCAAGAAAAACTGTGTATGTGTTTATCACTCCACAAAACAGGTTCAAAACAACCTGTCTACTACATGTGGACAACATTGTGTGTTTTTTCTCTATCATATCCAGAAAGGTATGACTTATGAGAGATTAATTAGTATGTATGATTCTGATTTATTGTGTAATGATTCGATGGTTTGCCGTTTTGTTAAACGGTTACACCCTGCTTCTGTCCGTCGCGATATTCATTTGACATGTGTCCAGTGTACCAAATCAAAATAAATACCAGGAGAAAGTTTATTCAGTACATCTCTTTATTTTTATTTTCAAAAGAAAACATACATACATTCAAATCATTAAAGAAAAACAAGAAAAACAAGACACCTGCTTCACAAAATTAGAAATGAGATCAACATTATACATTCAAATCATTAAATAAAACAAGAAAAACAAGACACCTGCTTCACAAAATTAGAAAAACTCATACGATAAAATGAAAAATCATATACATCATACATGTATTATTTTACTATTTTATATTCATTCCAAAGAACAACATTATACATTCAAATCATTAAGGAAAACAAGACACCTGCTTCACAAAATTACAAATGAGATCAACATTATACATTCAAATCATTAAAGAAAAAAAAAAAAAAAAAACAAGACACCTGCTTCACAAAATTAGAAATGAGATTAACAAATTAGACATAAAATACAGAATGAGAATCATGCACATTAGTAACTCAACCATTTTGCGGCTAGATGAGGCCGTCGTGCGTGCCGTGTGGTAAAATTAGGGGAAAAATTATATGTTCTTTTACGTTTAACAATGTCAAACAGATTGTCATGTGGCTCGCTGACGGGCATATCACCACCATTTTTAAAAGCAGATATGGTGTTTCTAACCTGTGTGTTTGGGACTGTGGACATTGGAATGTTCAAACTGACTAAGGTTGACAAAAACGTCTTCCAACCAGCGGGCCTTGATTCATTTGAGACATTGTGAGACGCAGTAACGCTTTTGATTTGATCGTATACATGAGACCCTCTAATGGTTTGATTATTTATAGTAACTACCCCCTGAGCATTCCACCTGATTATGTCTGAAGCACGGCTCAATGTCTCCAAAATCTGTTCAGCATTTTTACGACTTTGTATAGGCATATGTTTCAAAACACAGGGGCAGTAGAAAACCACCTCTCTGCTGCGTAATAGCTTTTCTTTTTCTATTCGCATTCACTTTTTTGTCCGCCACTAGTCTTACGATAGACTTTTTCTTTTGAAGTTGTCTGTATTGATTCGTAGTAAGCGGTATGTTACCTTTAAGCACATTAAGCGCTATCTCGCAGAGAGCATTGATAAAGTCCGGTCCAGCTTTTGCTATTATAGCCTCTCTCATTCGGGGCCTTGCTTTAAATAACAGCTCCAGAAGAGCATGGTTCCGCTTTATACACGATGACATGATTTACTTCACACCTTTTTTGGTACATACACAACAGGGTGGTCTGCGAGCAAATCGGTTCTGAGTCTGAGATGTGTTTGAGATGTGAGATGTGTGTGTTTTTGATTTATAGTCAATTAGCAGATAACCGAATGACTGACGAGTAGCATCATTAAAAGCATCAAGAAAAAATTTACTATTTCCAGGAAACATTTGTCTACCGAGGAGTGAAATTTGATATTTATCTCTAGGATTTTTAAAAAGAACTAAATAATTTGTGTTTAGACTAATGGTGCGGCTTGATTTCCCCTGAACAAATAAATTCTGCACCAGATATATACAACTTAAATTTCTGTGATGAACATATTTTGTAAACACATTTTGAACCTCAACATTATTGGACGCATCGTTCATTAAATCATCAATAATCAGCAGATTATTTTTGGATGGTGGGAGGAGTTTATCGTCTGAGAGTGTCTCAGGCAGACCTTCGATTAATTTAATGTCGCATATTTTGAGAAGTCGGTCGTACAGAGGTTGCCAGCATGCATATATGTACACAATATTCACGATGGGTTGTGAAATAATCCTGGATGCATTTTCGATAACATCCTTCACAAAAAAAAGTCTTCCCACAGCTGGAAGGACCGGAAACAACACAGCTAAAGGGGTGAACTAATCTATGATCAAAACTATCTCCTTCATAGGCCATAAGGCTCCGTGCGATAATCGTCCAACACGCGCCTTTTGTTGTAAACAACTTTCACTTTCTTCACAACCGTCCGATTTCTCAGCTGGAAACGCTTCTTATCCCTGACAATCGTGTCCGCTACAGCAGTCAGATGTGTGTCTGCCTGTCGGTTAACCACAAAAGCATCGACCAGGCCCTTCAGTGACTCGTAAGTAACGACTGCGGAGTTTCTGACGTTAAGACTCACACCCTTACACTTGACATGACTTTCTCCTAAAGCCGTTTTGTAAAGCATAACACTTTGGTCCTCCCGAAACAAACTCAACCATGTGGTCTCCTGGTGTGAGCTCGTCTGTCAAATCGCCCAGGTATGGTCCTGTGGGTGGGCACCATTCACCATCACGTGATGTGAAAATGACCGAATCTGTGTCGCAATACAGCACACGCTCCTGCAGTTTGTCTAAAAAGACTGTACAACTCCAAACGTGCGTACGCTGTAGTCATAGCACCTATAAAGATGTTCACATTCTTTACAGCAGCCCCCACACCCTGCGCATGACACCACTGCACCAGCGCTATGTCGTTCGAAATGAAGAAGAACTGTCTGACGTCGTAATGATCAGAGAACATTAACTGAGCAAATCTTTCTGGTTTTGTTATTAATTCGGTGGTTGGTAGGTTAGGCGCGAAGGCAGAAACGCCCCCACAAGTGGTTAACGTAGCTTTTGCTTAAATTACGCAGGGCCTTATTGTACACGATTTTGTCCGCCTCCAGTAAAATCCCCTCCCGCTCGTGATAATCCTCAATATATTTTTTTTTGTCTTCGGGCGTCACCACGTGTGTGGGATATCCACTGGCCTCCTGTTTGCTTTTTTAAAAACTTTTTCACATAGCCTGAGAACAAACCAGCAGACTTTTTAGGGAAATGCCAGACCTCGTTAATCTTTATTACTTTGTAGTCTTTCTCTATCGATTTTTGGAGCTCCGGTGTGGCCCACGTTGTTGATAATTGCCTTTCTCGATCAGTGTGACTGCAGGAGCTTGTCTGATTGAGCTCCTCCGCGCACGTTCTACACAGAGGAAACATCAGTTTGTTGTGACATCTGTAAGGTAGAACAGGATGATCGAGACCTCTAGGGGGCAGCATTGTACATTTGACAAAACCAAAATAATTTTGAATCGGCTCAAAACCCCCTAGTATAACTGTGGGATGTCCTATCGGATAATCACACTTACTCTGCACAGACGGATACAAACTTGTGAAATCCACATAACGGCCTGTCTCTCCATCCTCCATAATGTGGTACAGCTTGAACGCATTAGTACGGCCCCCAAAAAGGGCGTCGCGGGGGTTCAAACGCGCAGGTTTTTCATATTCAGCCATGAAAGCCTGCACATCGATGTCTGTTCTCATCAAGGCTTGCCATTCACACTCCCACATAACGATCACATTCATTCCATAGACTTCCCTGAGAGCGTGTATTTTATTCAGAGCCTGTTGGTGCAGATCACCATATTTTTTTTTGGAGACTGGGTTAGTGTCACCTCCCGGGTAACAACGAGGATCGCCATGGACGAAACATCCCAAGTATTCATAACAGGTGTTTGTGGAACAATCAAAACCGTCTACAAAATACTTCCCAACCCGATGCTCACTGCCGTGCAGAGCGTGTTGGATGACACAATTTGATGATTTCGCCACATACTCCAACCATCTTATAGACTCATCAGAGTAGCTCTTATTTTGATTAGTGTAACATCCATCATAAGTTAGAGCCAGGGTGTCCGGTGTTAGAAACAACGTCTTAAAAATACCCATACAAGCCCCCGCTATGGTCGTGAACGCAAAGGGGTCAACTCCGGTGTTTTCCAGAGTGATTTTTCGATAAGTCAAACAGGCTTTGCGAAGCACATCAACATCATTAATGCAATAATGGGCCATTTCAGCGTTTAAATCAAATACACCATCTTTAACGGTGATGTACCACTCCATGAATTTGTCTTTGTCGCTGTCATTCATGCTGTCAAAACCATAATACACGGGGTCAGTGTACTTACCCACATAGTTTTCATTCTCTCTCTCGTGTTGAACCTGTGTGGGAAGTATCCTTTTGAACCCTCAAAATTTAGAGCATCTGGGGTTTTCGACAATGCCATAGGTATAAAGTTGAATGAGTCAATCCATCTCTGTTTATAATGCGTGTCTATCATTATAAGAATGTTGGTACCTTTAACAATTAGCCCCGGCGTTAACCCCTGCGATACCAAATACTCCAGAATTAAGTATCCATCAAAACGTCCAGAGTTGTGCGCGATAAATGTATAATCTCGATACTTTTTTTGTCTAAAACGTTTAATAAAAAGTTGAACACAGTCTAGTGAGGAGAAACAATATTTAGTGCCGTCCATGTCCATCGTACATATAAATACAGCCTCGTGTTTACCGTCATGATACCGCGTTTCACAGTCAAAAAATACATATTTGTCACTAGGTGTTTGTTTTTCAAGGGGCTGTATGTAACATTGATGAGCGGATTTACCACCAGTCATGCTCGCTCGACAATGCGAACATTTTTCAACGGCGCATCTGTGGTTCGTTTTTTTAGTAACGGTATACTGAGAACGACATTTTTCACAGTATCTAACGGTGTCACACGGTACTTTATTGTGCACAGCATCAGGTTGCTTGTGGCGTGTGTAACAAGCACGTGATTTACATATGCGTTTACAATCCGTACATTTGATTGTTTTACCGAGCCTCTCCTCACAACGCTTGAAACAAACGTTACATAGGTTTTTACAGACGTGACCTAGAGGGTTACTGTCTACTTTAATACAAAATTCGCATACATTCTCACAACCGAAAAAGGCCTTCTTGTTTATTACTAAATAGTAATGGTTTTCGTGTAAGTAGAGACAGATTGTACGCTCGTGCGGACAGTCGCTTGTTTCGAAACGTTGTAAACATTTGTTTTTAGCATTGTGATGAAATATCACAATCTTAACATCTAGATATCTTTCGAATAGCGGCACATCCCCCAACTTTATGGGTACGTCATGATCAAAACCTACTGCAGTCTGCAGTTGTCTGGCTTTTTCACACAATTCATTGTGTCTCACCGCGGGGTGCTTGGATTTGATAACGCACATGCTAAAACACAATGCATCGTCAATGTTCCCGGGGTCATATAGAAATTTGCCTTTCTTATGAATGATTGCATCATAGGGGACGGAGGCTAATTTGAGGCGTTGTCCACCGCTCTCATTCTGCGCGATGGTGACTACGAATTCTAATTCAGCCTCAGTCATAGATTCGTCGTTGCTCTGCAGAACTTTTTCAATCTCCTCTAGAAAAAGGTCTGTGTCATATCCATTACGCTCATCCAGTAAAACTTGAACATCCTCAGCCAGAGCTGGTCCACGAAGTGCCACGTTTAATACACTTCCAGGTTGCGACAAGTCTAATGCATCATTTATCACGCTTGTGAGTGTTTCGTGTACACGTTGCGGGATCAGAACAGGGTCTTCTATGACAATATCTCTAAAATCTATATTTCGTCGTAATTCTAATGCATTAAATGCGGGGATTGTTCTCACATTACTCCCGGGTCGACCAGAACCAGATTGCACACCTATATCGTCCGACTGTGTTGGGACAGACCCCACATTCTCATTGGCATCAACTTCCAAGACGACACCCCCCACGGTCAAATCAACATCTCTAAAATCAACATCCACAGCCATAGCCGACACATTAGCTCCATCTGTATTTATTTCACAAACATCTTCCACACAAGAATCAATATTTCCAACAATAAACGAGTCCACGTTACCATCAACATCAGTGTGTACATCACAAACACGGGTTGGACTGGACATAGTTTCATTAGTGTTATCCACCTCAATTTCGGGTCGAATGTCAACAACTGAATCAGTTGTTTTTTCAATTTTTTGTTCAATTTTTTTTTTTTTTATGTTTTAAATTTATTTGTTTTATTTTTAATTATTTTATTTTCTTTATCCACAACAACCACAGTTTTCTCTAGTTTCGCTATCAGCTTAGTCACCCAGATCGTTTCTTTCATCTATTTGTTCTTGAAGTCTACATTTCACACTGTTTAGTTTCAAATCAAAACACTCGACAAGCTCAGATTTATACGTCAGGACCTTCCCTTTTAAATCAGTACTAATGGTTTGCATTTGGTGTGTAAATTCACCAAATCCTGCGACGGCCGCTTTAAGACTCTCAACCTCTCTTTTTAAAGCATAATTTTCAACCGTAAACCCTAATAGTTTGGATTCTGTTTTTATCAGACGAGCTGTTAATCGGTCAACATCGTCGATCCTCAACCCGCAGGGGCTCGGCGTGGGTTCTAGAGGCCGATTCTGCCAGGACTGTATGGGATTTTCTATCTATCTCAAACTGGCTGCCAAACAAGGTACTTAAACCAACCCCCCCAAATCGTCATCGAGTGGGAGGTTTACAGGTGTACGCTGTGGTGTAGCAGCTCGGTAATAATGATCTATAGGATTTACGAACGATTCATTTACAGAGGCCACTGCGTATTCTTGACGTTTTTCAGACCCCGTAATCACACAGTCCCTTACAACAACAACAGGTGTATGCAGAGTGGTTATCGCGCTCTCACCCCGGGCGTGTGGTGTCTGATCTCGGACACTCTGCGATGATGTAGGTGTACTGTCTTCCTGTTTTTTGGTTATTTTTATGTTTGTTTTCAGTTTTATGGGCACACGGAGCGGTGACTCTGTCTCTCTGACACGTTGTAGTGTTAAAGATCGTCCCTCGTCGTCGAAGTTGAATGGTAGAACTCTCCAGATGTCTTCTGCCCTAATGCCTTCACCCGTCAGATACCCACTTAACCCATCGAGCGGTAGTGGTGAGACAGATACTTCTTCGTAGATGAGTGGCGCATCAGCTTCTACCGCCCTATGTAATACTAGTTGTGCACAAGTTATAGTAAATAAATATAATTCGGAGCCCCCTACGTTGGATCAACCCCCACGGCATGCTCTCTGTCTGCGATGTCAGAGCCGTTGCAGTCTCCACAGGGTCTGGCACGGTCTCACTGTATCAGGGGACAGATTTTTTGGTAAATTAGATGGGAGAAAATAATAATAATAGAAGGTTTTCGAATATAGATAAAATGAAGAATTCCTCACATTCGATTTTCAGCCAACACTATATTGGCCTGGTCTACGTTGCTGAATGACTCGTAACCTGTGCGTTGTCCATCGGCTAACACCTCCTCACCAACCACTCCTAAATAAATCACGCTATCATCGAGAATATCCTGAGTATTTACTGTAATTATATCAGCAATCACGTTGTTCTCATCCCACGCAGATACGTGGAGCGGGGTGGAGGTCTGAATAGGTCTGTAATAAATTAAACAAAAATTTTATTTTTTAATTTAAAAATAAAAAATAAAATAAATAAATAAAAAAAATAATTAAAAAAATTAATTAAAAAAATTAAAATAGTATCTGTTTTTAACTTTTAAAACAGTGATGATATTCTATTCCACATACCGTGATTTTATAATCGTAGGTCGTACTATGCTGATTGCTGGAGTTTTTTTCAACTTCTTCTTCTTCTCCAGACAAAGACGCCGTTTTGGGGTACCTATGTTTTTGTTGAAACAAGTTAAGCCCCCACAACACACACACACAACACATAAAACAACACAATATATCCTCAAATACGTATATTTTTTTCAACCCACCTGTACGCAGCTTCATGAACCTGTAAAGGTCTTCTACACAAATATCTCCGCTTTGTGAGCAGTCTTATGAAATCTGTAAAACAGATATCAAAATTAATTATACATAGCCCTAACACATTAGCAGTATAACAGCATCTACATATAATTTATGACGCGTAACTCACCGTCGTCACTGCTTTCATCAGCTCCACAGCGTTTGTATCCTAAAAGTCATTCTTGTTATGAAAAAATACAGAAATAAGAATCTGATGACGTTGTAGAAATACAACAATAAAATATCTTACCATTCGAGTCCATGATGAAAAAATATGTGGATTATATAACTCCTCTTTTTAGAACAGAATTCAACCGGACAACCTCAATGTTTTAACTTTCGCTGTGACCTGTGGGTCATTTATAAATTCTGCGGATGTGGATTGTGCTCCCCCATGCAGCATCTAGGGGCGGGCCTTAACCAAAGGTATCCCCTACTCCTATTGGTCATCAAACACCGGCACACACACCCAGGCCCCCATGAAGAGGGGGCTGATCAGTGTGTATTCCCCCCCTGCGGTGTCTCTGATCAGGGATTTACAAAGACTTGAAGGTTTGAAACTTTACATAGAAGGATCAGAATTAGATTACCGCTTCCAACCCACTATACCTCACAGTCTAGACCTAGGCCCCTAACGTTTTTATCATCTGAGAGTTTGTTTTAGTCTAGACTTCTGAGGACGTTTTGTAGATCAAACGACATAACGCATGTTCTTAATAAGGATTACACAACAGGACATGGAAGAATGGATACAACAGAATAAATATATATATATATATATATATATATATATATATATATATATATATATATGTCCCTGAGCACAATTATAAGCATAGTTATACATAAATAGACGCGATTAAGCATGATTAGCTCTACAACATCCATCCTCCTCACATACATGACCCCCCTTATCCTAATTTACTCATGCAAAGGAATGATACATCTACAAAACCTTCCACACACTACTATTACACACCACAACAACCAATACAGTAATAAAATATATATATATATATATTTTTTTTTTTAAAAAGAGAGAAAGAGAAAGAAGAAACGGTTACACAATCTCCCCCGTCACTACCCCACACGTCCCTATTCGTGATCAGTGTGTATTCCCCCCCTGTGGTGTCTCTGATCAGGGATTTACAAAGACTTGAAGGTTTGAAACTTTACATAGAAGGATCAGAATTAGATTACTGTCTCCATCCCACTATAGCTCACAGTCTAGACCGGGACCCTAACGTTTTTATCATCTGAGAGTTTGTTTTAGTCTAGACTTCTGAGGACGTTTTGTAGATCAAACGACATAACGTATGTCCTTAATAAGGATTAGATGCGACACACACACACACCACAACAACCAACACAGTAATAAAATATATTTATTTATTTTTAAAAAAGAGAGAGAAAGAAAAAACGGTTAAATGATCTCCTCGTCACTACCCCCACGCATCCCTATTCGTTTTTAAAGAAGCATATCCTGCATAGTTATACACCCCCCCAACCACTATGCCATGCACCACCGAACGTTTTCTAAAAAGAGACAAAACACCCCACAGTTATACATCCCTACCACTATGCCATGCACCACTGAACGTTTTCTAAAAATAAAATTTTTAATTTAATTAAGTAATTACACAACTTCACCACTACGTCATGAGAAAAAATATATTAAAAATATTAAAAAATATTTTTAATATTTTTAATATTTTTAATATATATATATATATATATATATATATATTTTTTTTTTAAATAATAGTGTGCAGTTATACATTCCTACCACTATGCCATGCGCCCCCAAAAGCCCCCGTCTATCACTACTATTGTCCCTGTCCCCAAGAAGCCCCGGATCACTGGACTTAATGACTACAGGCCTGTGGCGCTGACGTCTGTAGTCATGAAATCATTTGAACGCCTGGTCTTGCCCCACCTCAAGTCCTTCACCTCCTCCCTGCTGGACCCCCTGCAGTTCGCCTACAGAGCCAACAGGTCTGTGGACGACACCATCAACCTGGCACTCCACTTCATCCTGCAGCATCTGGACTCCCTACGCCAGGATCCTGTTTGTGGACTTCAGCTCTGCGTTCAACACCATCCTCCCTGCTCTGCTCCAGGACAAGCTCTCCCAGCTCAACGTGCCTGACTCCACCTGCAGGTGGATCACTGACTTCCTGACGGATCGGAGGCAGTGCGTGCGGCTGGGAAGAATGTCTCAGACACTCGGACTATCAGCACAGGAGCTCCACAGGGCTGTGTACTTTCCCTCTGCTCTTCTCCCTGTCCACAAACTGCTGCACCTCCAGCCACGACTCCGTAAAACTCATCAAGTTTGCAGACGACACCACCCTCATCGGGCTCATCTCGGACGGGGATGAGTCTGTCTACAGGAGGGAGGTGGACCGGCTGGTGTCCTGGTGCAGCGGTAACAATCTGGAGTTCAACGCCCAGAAGACAGTGGAGATGATCGTGGACTTCAGGAAAGCCACAGCCCCCCAGCCCCCCCTCATCATGACTGACTCCCCCATCACCACCGTGGACTCCTTCCGCTTCCTGGGCACCACCATCACCCAGGACCTCAAGTGGGAGCCCTCCATCAGCTCCCTCATCAAGAAGGCCCAGCAGAGGATGTACTTTCTGCGGCAGCTGAGGAAAGCCAAGCTGCCAGCGCAGATAGTAGCGATAGGAGACTCCTTTTGGGGGCGCATGGCATAGTGGTAGGAATGTATAACTGCACACTAATATTTAAAAAAAATAAAAAAATAAAAAAATAAATTAAAAATATTAAAAATATTAAAATATTAAAAAATATTTTTTAATATTTTTAATATTTTTTTAATATTTTTTAATATTTTTTAATATTTTTTTAATATATTTTTTCTCATGACATAGTGGTGAAGTTGTGTAATTACAGCGTATATTTTATTTTTAGAAAACGTTCAGTGGCGCATGGCATAGTGGTTGGGGGGGTGTATAACTATGCAGGATATGCTTCTTTTAAAAACGAATAGGGATGCATGGGGTAGTGACGAGGAGATCATTTAACCGTTTTTCTTTCTCTTTCTCTCTCTTTTTTTAAAAATAAATAAATATATTTTATTACTGTATTGGTTGTTGTGGTGTGTGTGTGTGTGTGTTGTTAATCCTTATTAAGGACATACGTAATGTTGTTTGAGCTACAAGACGTCCTCAGAAGTCTAGACTAAAACAAACTCTCAGATGATAAAAAACGTTAGGGCCTAGGTCTAGACTGTGAGGTATAGTGGAATGGAAGCGGTAATCTAATTCTGATCCTTCTATGTAAAGTTTCAAACCTTCAAGTCTTTGTAAATCCCTGATCAGAGACACCACAGGGGGGGAATACACACTGGTCACGAATAGGGACGTGTGGGGTAGTGACGGGGAGAGATTGTGTAACCGTTTTTTCTCTTTCTCTTTCTCTCTTTTTTTTAAAAAAATAAAAAATAAATATATTTTATTACTGTATTGGTTGTTGTGATGTGTGTAATAGTAGTGTGTAGAAGGTTTTGTAGATGTATCATTCCTTTTGCATGACTAAATTAGGATAAGGGGGGCCATGTATGTGAGGAGGATGGATGTTGTAGAGCTAATGCTTAATAGCATCTAATTATGTATAGTTATACTTATAACTGTGCTCAGGGACATATATATATATATATATATATATATATATATATATATATATATATATATATATATATATATATATATATATATATATATATATATTATATTCTGTTGTATCCATTCTTCCATGTCCTGTTGTGTAATCCTTATTAAGAACATGCGTTATCTCGTTTGATCTACAAAACGTCCTCAAAAGTCTAGACTAAAACAAACTCTCAGATGATAAAAACGTTAGGGGCCTAGGTCTAGACTGTGAGGTATAGTGGGATGGAAGCGGTAATCTAATTCTGATCCTTCTATGTAAAGTTTCAAACCTTCAAGTCTTTGTAAATCCCTGATCAGAGACACCGCAGGGGGGAATACACACTGATCAGCCCCCCTCTTCATGGGGCCTGGGTGTGTGTGCCGTGTTTGATGACCAATAGGAGTAGGGGTACCTTTGGTTAAGGCCCGCCCCTAGATGCTGCATGGGGGAGCACAATCCACATCCACAGAATTTATAAATGACCAACAGGTCACAGCGAAAGTTAAAACATTGAGGTTGTCCGGCCGAATTCTGTTCTAAAAAGAGGGGTTATATAATCCACATATTTTTTCATCATGGACTCGAATGGTAAGATATTTTATTGTTGTATTTCTACAACGTCATCAGATTCTTATTTCTGTATTTTTTCATAACAAGAATGACTTTTAGGATACAAACGCTGTGGAGAGCTGATGAAAGCAGTGACGACGGTGAGTTACGCGTCATAAATTATATGTAGATGCTGTTATACTGCTAATGTGTTAGGGGTTATGTATAATTAATTTTGATATCTGTTTTACAGATTTCATAAAACCGCTCACAAAGCGGAGATATTTGTGTAGAAGACCTTTACAGGTTCATGAAGCTGCGTACAGGTGGGTTGAAAAAAAATATACGTATTTGAGGATATATTGTGTTGTTTTATGTGTTGCGTGTGTGTGTGTTGTGGGGGCTTAACTTGTTTCAACAAAAACATAGGTCTAAAACGGTGACCCCAAAACGGCGTCTTTATCTTGAGAAGAAGAAGAAGTTGAAAAAAACTCCAGCAATCAGCATAGTGCGACCTACGATTATAGAATCACGGTATGTGGAATAGAATATCATCACTGTTTTAAAAAGTTAAAACAGATACTATTTTTTTTAAAATTTATTTTATTTTTTTTTTATTTTATTTTTAAATTAAAAAATAAAATTTGTGTTTAATTTATTACAGACCTATTCAGACCTCCACCCCGCTCCACGTATCTGCGTGGGATGAGAACAACGTGATTGCCGATATAATTACAGTAAATACTCAGGATATTCTCGACAATAGCGTGATTTATTTAGGAGTGGTTGGTGAGGAGGTGGCGGCCGACGGACATCGTGCAGCTTACGAGTCATTCAGCAACGTAGACCAGGCCGATATAGTGTTGGCTGAAAATCGAATGTGAGGAATTCTTCATTTTATCTATATTCGAAAACCTTCTATTATTATTATTTTCACCCATCTAATTTACCAAAAAATCTGTCCCCCGATACAGTGAGACCGTCCCAGGCCCTGTGGAGACTGCAACGGCTCTGACATCACAGACAGAGCAGGCCGTGGGGGTTGATCCAACGTAGGGGGGCTCTGAATTATATTTATTTACTATAACTTGTGCACAACTAGTATTATACATTTTTCTCTTTGTGTTCCAACATAGACCGCTAGAAGCTGATGCGCCACTCATCTACGACGAAGTATCTGTCTCACCACTACCGCTCGATGGGTTAAGCGGGTATCTGACGGGTGAAGGCATTAGGGCAGAAGACATCTGGAGAGTTCTACCATTCAACTTCGACGACGAGTGACGATCTTTAACACTACAACGTGTCAGAGAGACAGAGTCACCGCTCCGTGTGCCTGAGGAAGACAGTACACCTACATCATCGCAGAGTGTCCGAGATCAGACACCACACGCCCGGGGTGAGAGAGCGCGATAACCACTCTGCATACACCTGTTGTTGTTGTAAGGGACTGTGTGATTACGGGGTCTGAAAAACGTCAAGAATACGCAGCGGCCTCTGTAAATGAATCGTTCGTAAATCCTATAGATCATTATTACCGCCCTGCTACACCACAGCGTACACCTGTAAACCTTCCACTCGATGACAATTTGGGGGGGTTGGTTTAAGTACCTTGTTTGGCAGCCAGTTTGAGATAGAAAATCCCATACAGTCCTGGCAGAATCGGCCTGTAGAACCCACGCCGAGCCCCTGCGGGTTGAGGATCGACGATGTTGACCGATTAACAGCTCGTCTGATAAAAACAGAATCCACACTATTAGGGTTTACGGTTGAAAATTATGCGTTAAAAAGAGAGGTTGAGAGTCTTAAAGCGGCCGTCGCAGGATTTGGTGAATTTACACACCAAATGCAAACCATTAGTACTGATTTAAAAGGGAAGGTCCTGGCGTATAAATCTGAGCTTGTCGAGTGTTTTGATTTGAAACTAAACAGTGTGAAATGTAGACTTCAAGAACAAATAGATGAAAGAAACGATCTGGTGACTAAGCTGATAGCGAAACTAGAGAAAACTGTGGTTGTTGTGGATAAAGAAAATAAAATAATTAAAAAATAAAACAAATAAATTTAAAACATTAAAAAAAAAAAAAATTAAAAAAATTAAAAAAAAAAAATAAATAAAAAAAAAAAAAAAAATTTTATTAAAAAAAAAAAAATGGCCCTACCAGCCAAAACACCGAGACTTGAGAGTAATGATTATTTTGCGTACAACACCATCTCACTCAGCCGTTTAAGTGATGCGTGTTCGAAATTCCGGGATACGCTACTTAGGAGAGATTTTGATACTTTATCGGATATATTCCCACGGGTCTTGAGTAAAACTCTAGAACTGAAAAGATTTAAAAAAGATTTACGTATAAAAAACCGAAAAAGAATCCTCTCTAGAAAAATTTTAAGAAATCGTAAGAAACGTAAAACTGTTAACGTAAAAAATGTTAATGTCGTTTTGTCTACTCGGGAGAATGTACAAGAGGGTGCGCAGAACGCCTGCTTTACCAGCAATTGTGTTGTTGATGCCGGTTTTTTCGAAAATATTGATTCAGTTGTTGACATTCGACCCGAAATTGAGGTGGATAACACTAATGAAACTATGTCCCGTCCAACCCGTGTTTGTGATGTACACACTGGTGTTGACGGTAACGTGGACTCGTTTATTGTTGAAAATATTGATTCTTGTGTGGAAGATGTTTATGAAATAAATACAGATGGAGCTAATGTATCGGCTATGGCTGTGGATGTTGATTTTAGAGATGTTGATTTGACCGTGGGGGGTGTCGTCTTGGAAGTTGATGCCAATGAGAATGTGGGGTCTGTCCCAACACAGGTGGACGATATAGGTGTGCAATCTGGTTCTGGTCGACCCGGGAGTAATGTGAGAACAATCCCCGCTTTTAATGCATTAGAATTACGACGAAATATAGATTTTAGAGATATTGTCATAGAAGACCCTGTTCTGATCCCGCAACGTGTACACGAAACACTCACAAGCGTGATAAATGATGCATTAGACTTGTCGCAACCTGGAAGTGTATTAAACGTGGCACTTCGTGGACCAGCTCTGGCTGAGGATGTTCAAGTTTTACTGGATGAGCGTAATGGATATGACACAGACCTTTTTCTAGAGGAGATTGAAAAAGTTCTGCAGAGCAACGACGAATCTATGACTGAGGCTGAATTAGAATTCGTAGTCACCATCGCGCAGAATGAGAGCGGTGGACAACGCCTCAAATTAGCCTCCATCCCGTATGATGCGATCATTCATAAGAAAGGCAAATTTCTATATGACCCCGGGGAACATTGACGATGCATTGTGTTTTAGCATGTGCGTTATCAAATCCAAACACCCCGCGGTGAGACACGATGAATTGTGTGAAAAAGCCAGACAACTGCAGACTGCAGTAGGTTTTGATCATGACGCAGCCAAAAAGTTGGGGGATGTGCCGCTATTTCGAAAGATATCTAGATGTTAAGATTGTGATATTTCATCACAATGCTAAAAACAAATGTTTACAACGTTTCGAAACAAGCGACTGTCCGCACGAGCGTACAATCTGTCTCTACTTACACGAAAAACCATTACTATTTAGTAATAAACAAGAAGGCCTTTTTCGGCTGTGCGAATGTATGCAAATTTTGTATTAAAGTATACAGTAACCCTCTAGGTCACGTCTGTAAAAACCTATGTAACGTTTGTTTCACGCGTTGTGAGGAGAGGTTCGGTAAAACAATCAAATGTACGGATTGTAAACGCATATGTAAATCACGTGCTTGTTACACACGCCACAAGCAACCTGATGCTGTGCACAATAAAGTACCGTGTGACACCGTTAGATACTGTGAAAAATGTCGTTCTCACTATACCGTTACTAAAAAAACGAACCACAGATGCGCCGTTGAAAAATGTTCGCATTGTCGAGCGAGCATGACTGGTGGTAAATCCGCTCATCAATGTTACATACAGCCCCTTGAAAAAACAAACACCTAGTGACAAATATGTATTTTTTGACTGTGAAACGCGGTATCATGACAGTAAACATGAGGCTGTATTATATGTACGATGGACCTGGACGGCACTAAATATTGTTTCTCCTCAGTAGACTGTGTTCAACTTTTTATTAAACGTTTTAGACAAAAAAAGTATCGCGATTATACATTTATCCCGCACAACTCTGGGCGTTTTGATGGATACTTAATTCTGGAGTATTTGGTATCGCAGGGGTTAACGCCGGGGCTAATTGTTAAAGGTACCAACATTCTTATAATGATAGACACGCATTATAAACAGAGATGGATTGACTCATTCAACTTTATACCTATGGCATTGTCGAAAACCCCAGATGCACTAAATTTTGAGGGTTCAAAAGGATACTTCCCACACAGGTTCAACAGGAGAGAGAATGAAAACTATGTGGGTAAGTACCCTGACCCCATGTATTATGGCTTTGACAGCATGAATGAGAGCGACAAAGTCAAATTCATGGAGTGATACATCACCGTTAAAGATGGTGTGTATTTGATTTAAACGCTGAAATGGCCCATTATTGCATTAATGATGTTGATGTGCTTCGCAAAGCCTGTTTGACTTATCGAAAAATCACTCTGGAAAACACCGGAGTTGACCCCTTTGCGTTCACGACCATAGCGGGGGCTTGTATGGGTATTTTTAAGACGTTGTTTCTAACACCGGACACCCTGGCTTATGATGGATGTTACACTAATCAAAATAAGAGCTACTCTGATGAGTCTATAAGATGGTTGGAGTATGTGGCGAAATCATCAAATTGTGTCATCCAACACGCTCTGCACGGCAGTGAGCATCGGGTTGGGAAGTATTTTGTAGACGGTTTTGATTGTTCCACAAACACCTGTTATGAATACTTGGGATGTTTCGTCCATGGCGATCCTCGTTGTTACCCGGAAGGTGACACTAACCCAGTCTCCAAAAAAAAATATGGTGTTCTGCACCAACAGGCTCTGAATAAAATACACGCTCTCAGGGAAGTCTATGGAATGAATGTGATCGTTATGTGGGAGTGTGAATGGCAAGCCTTGATGAGAACAGACATCGATGTGCAGGCTTTCATGGCTGAATATGAAAAACCTGCGCGTTTGAACCCCCGCGACGCCCTTTTTGGGGCCCGTACTAATGCGTTCAAGCTGTACCACATTATGGAGGATGGAGAGACAGGCCGTTATGTGGATTTCACAAGTTTGTATCCGTCTGTGCAGAGTAAGTGTGATTATCCGATAGGACATCCCATAGTTATACTAGGGGTTTTGAGCCGATTCAAAATTATTTCGGTTTTGTCAGATGTACAATGCTGCCCCCTAGAGGTCTCTATCATCCTGTTCTACCTTACAGATGTCACAACAAACTGATGTTTCCTCTGTGTAGAACGTGCGCGGAGGAGCTCAATCAGACAAGCTCCTGCAGTCACACTGATCGAGAAAGGCAATTATCAACAACGTGGGCCACACCGGAGCTCCAAAAATCGATAAAGAAAGACTACAAAGTAATAAAGATTGACGAGGTCTGGCATTTCCCTAAAAAAGTCTGCTGGTTTGTTCTCAGGCTATGTGAAAAAGTTTTTAAAAAGCAAACAGGAGGCCAGTGGATATCCCACACACGTGGTGACGCCCGAAGACAAAAAAAAATATATTGCGGATTATCACGAGCGGGAGGGGATTTTACTGGAGGCGGACAAAATTGTGTACAATAAGGCCCTGCGTAATTTAAGCAAAAGCTACGTTAACCACTTGTGGGGGCGTTTCTGCCTTCGCCCTAACCTACCAACCACCGAATTAATAACAAAACCAGAAAGATTTGCTCAGTTAATGTTCTCTGATCATTACGACGTCAGACAGTTCTTCTTCATTTCGGACGACATAGCGCTGGTGCAGTGGTGTCATGCTCGGGGTGTGGGGGCTGCTGTAAAGAATGTGAACATCTTTTATAGGTGCTATGACTACAGCGTACGCACGTTTGGAGTTGTACCACTTTTAGACAAACTGCAGGAGCGTGTGCTGTATTGCGACACAGATTCGGTCATTTTCACATCACGTGATGGTGAATGGTGCCCACCCACAGGACCATACCTGGGCGATTTGACAGACGAGCTCACACCAGGAGACCACATGGTTGAGTTTGTTTCGGGAGGACCAAAGTGTTATGCTTACAAAACGGCTTTAGGAGAAAGTCATGTCAAGTGTAAGGGTGTGAGTCTTAACGTCAGAAACTCCCGCAATCGTTACTTACTAGTCACTGAAGGGCCTGGTCGATGCTTTTGTGGTTAACCGACAGGCAGACACACATCTGACTGCTGTAGCGGACACGATTGTCAGGGATAAGAAGCGTTTCCAGCTGAGAAATCGGACGGTTGTGAAAGAAAGTGAAAGTTGTTTACAACAAAAGGCGCGTGTTGGACGATTATCGCACGGAGCCTTATGGCCTATGAAGGAGATAGTTTTGATCATAGATTAGTTCACCCCTTTAGCTGTGTTGTTTCCGGTCCTTCCAGATGTGGGAAGACTTTTTTTGTGAAGGATGTTATCGAAAATGCATCCAGGATTATTTCACAACCCATCGTGAATATTGTGTACATATATGCATGCTGGCAACCTCTGTACGACCGACTTCTCAAAATATGCGACATTAAATTAATCGAAGGTCTGCCTGAGACACTCTCAGACGATAAACTCCTCCCACCATCCAAAAATAATCTGCTGATTATTGATGATTTAATGAACGATGCGTCCAATAATGTTGAGGTTCAAAATGTGTTTACAAAAATATGTTCATCACAGAAATTTAAGTTGTATATATCTGGTGCAGAATTTATTTGTTCAGGGGAAATCAAGCCGCACCATTAGTCTAAACACAAATTATTTAGTTCTTTTTAAAAATCCTAGAGATAAATATCAAATTTCACTCCTCGGTAGACAAATGTTTCCTGGAAATAGTAAATTTTTTCTTGATGCTTTTAATGACGCTACTCGTCAGTCATTCGGTTATCTGCTAATTGACTATAAATCAAAAACACCCGACCATCTCAGACTCAGAACCGATTTGCTCGCAGACCACCCTGTTGTGTATGTACACAACAACTCTTGTGTACATAGAAATGCCTATTTTTATTTTTATTGTACAGTAATTTTAAATTGTTTCCTAATGCATGCCCTTTTTTGATTGAATATATGTTGTTTTATTATTGCTCAGTGTTTTATGTTGCACCTTAAGGCCGAGACAAGTTCCTACGTTTTTGAATTTTGTTCATTGACAATGGCAATAAACTCTTTCTGATTCTGATTCTGATTCTGATTCTGATGTACCAAAAAAAGGTGTGAAGTAAATCATGTCATCGTGTATTAAAGCGGAACCATGCTCTTCTGGAGCTGTTATTTAAAGCAAGGCCCCGAATGAGAGAGGCTATAATAACAAAAGCTGGACCGGACTTTATCAATGCTCTCTGCGAGATAGCGCTTAATGTGCTTAAAGGTAACATCCCACTTACTACGGATCAATACAGGCAACTTCAAACGAAAAAGTCTATCGTAAGACTAGTGGCGGATAAAAAAGTGAATGCGAATAGAAAAAGAAAAGCTATTACGCAGCAGAGAGGTGGTTTTCTACTGCCCCTCCTAGGCGCAGCACTCCCCATCATTATTGATCTGTTCGGACGAAAATCGTAGATGGATTACGCTCAAAAGATGTACCTCGTGCCTCAACAACAACTTGACAAACTTAAACATCAACATGCTGAGACCTCCATCAGTAGACTCGTACAAACTGATCTTGATAAGGAGATGTCCGAAATCCTGGGCATTGCTAACATGGACGTGAGTGAGAAAGCTAAAAAATATGGGAATATTTTACAGCGGTACCTCTCATTAGTGAGACAGGATGCACAAGAGAAATCTGTTTTAACGCTGTCTATGCCCCCCACCCCAAGTAGTATGACATTAGCACTGATACGGAGACATCGTCCTCCGATAGTGGCGCCGATAATGTGGTGCATACAGTAACTGCAAATGTTTTGAAACATATGCCTATACGAAGTCGTAAAAAATGCTGAACAGATTTTGGAGACATTGAGCCGTGCTTCAGACATAATCAGGTGGAATGCTCAGGGGGTAGTTACTATAAATAATCAAACCATTAGAGGGTCTCATGTATACGATCTAATCAAAAGCGTTACTGCGTCTCACAATGTCTCAAATGAATCAAGGCCCGCTGGTTGGAAGACGTTTTTGTCAACCTTAGCCAGTTTGAACATTCCAATGTCCACAGTCCCAAACACACAGGTTAGAAACACCATATCTGCTTTTAAAAATGGTGGTGATATACCCGTCAGCGAGCCACATGACAATCTGTTTTGACATTGTTAAACGTAAAAAGAACATATAATTTTTCCCCTAATTTTTACCACACCGGCACGACGGCCTCATCTAGCCGCAAAATGGTTGAGTTACTAATGTGCATGATTCTCATTCTGTATTTTATGTCTAATTTGTTAATCTCATTTGTAATTTTGTGAAGCAGGTGTCTTTTTTTTTTTTTTTTTTTTTATTTAATGAATTTGAATGTATTATGTTGATCTCATTTGTAATTTTGTGAAGCAGGTGTCTTGTTTTCTTTAATGATTTGAATGTATAATGTTGTTCTTTGGAATGAATATAAAATAGTAAAATAATACATGTATGATGTATATGATTTTTCATTTTATCGTATGACTTTTTCTAATTTTGTGAAGCAGGTGTCTTTTTTTCTTGTTTTTCTTTAATGATTTGAATGTATGTATGTTTTCTTTTGAAAATAAAAATAAAGAGATGTACTGAATAAACTTTCTCCTGGTATTTATTTTTGATTTGGTACACTGGACACATGTCAAATGAATATCGCGACAGACCAGAAGCAGGTTGTAACCGTTTAACAAAACGGCAAACCATCGAATCATTACACAATAAATCAGAATCATACATACTAATTAATCTCTCATAAGTCATACCTTTCTGGATATGATAGAGAAAAAACACACAATGTTGTCCAACATGTAGTAGACAGGTTGCTTTGAACCTGTTTTGTGGAGTGATAAACACATACACAGTTTTTCTTGAGAAAAAGTCTAATATCGCACAGAAAACGTTTACTCTCCGGAGGGTTTCCAAAACTATCAAAAAAATATCCAATTTGCTTTTCGTTAACATACACTCCGAGCCAGTGCTCGCCCGGCTTTGTGCGGGCTGGTGCGTGTTGATAATAGCCATGCACGGTAACTTAGTTACTCGATTCGGTAATTTGGTCAGCGGGCAATACACCCAAAAATGTACGTCCTTTTTTATACACTTCTTCATAACAGATGATAGCTCCATGGTATTCATGTTATCGTGTATCTAATAATAATCCAACAACACTTGTCTTCTATTTGAGATTTCGATTATGGAGTCAAAGACCGAGTAGCAGATCAAATTAACGGTGTGCGGTAGCGGAACTCGAAAACGGACCTCCAGCCTCACATTTCCCGTTTTAATCAGTGAGATATTACCGCTGTGTCCCTCATCAGGCTCGAGATTAAAACAGAAAAGCGTGTAACCATCTCCATAGTCATCCCTTGTAATAGATAGTGGTCTGTCTTTCAAATGACGACCCGTTGTCTGAACTAGCTGGTAGTACTCCCTCACATACTGTTTTCTATTAAAAAACGGCTGGAAAAAGTCTGTCCATCGACGTATAAGGCCATAAATTCTGTGTCAAGATGTTTGAAATTAAAAGGGTTTTTTGTGTACTCCCCGTGTATGCATCGTTATCAACAAAACCTATTATTATGAATTTGGGATTTGTCCCATGTAGAGGTTATCCTGATTACACACTCTAGTACCAGCTGGTATGGAGCATGTTTTTAAAGCAACTCGATCGATGTTGTACTTAGCATTAGCATGTTGTAGGGGGCGTTGCTGTGTGCTAACCTCACAGCAGGGGCTACGGTGACTTTTTTGACAAAAAATGCTGGCTGACGTGATTTTAACACGGTAAGCGGCGTTATTATCGGGTGACATTAATGCGAATTCATCCTTTGACCGTATAAATTTCAGAGACAGGTCTAGCCGTTAAGGAGTAGCTTTTCTTGAAAAAATAAATCTGAATGAATCGGCCCAATTAGTTCAAGAAGGCGTCCGCGATCCGTGTAGGCGCTCCTAATTGTCAAGCCTGCATTGTCCCCTACTACAGATGCTACATCCATGTGTCCTCCAGTGTCTTTACAAAACAACGCTGTGCTAAATTGTGTATCCAATGTATCTTGACTATAGTTTAGCAAACACTCAATAACGCCGCGATAGGGGTAGGTGTTTGATGATTGTGAAATAAGCCGGTCGCCCATCATAATATCCACTTGAGAAGATAGTGAAGCTGTGGGGTAATTAACTACCCCCACGTCGTCTCCCCCGTCTATATTTGACCCGTCGGCTTTAGTAATTTTGACGCGTAGAAGGATGTATGAATCATTTAGATCTATGTAATCTTCACCACTTCCTGTTATGTGAAACTCTATGGGTCCTGTGTCGCTTATTGAGGAAACCGGGGGTATCTCGATAAATGTAGACTTTTCAATCGATGTTTGCGTGTACGGCACAGTAAAGAGATCCAGCTCCGTCTTCACGCACTCTTTTGACTGATTATGTAGCAGAGCCATGTTAGAAAATGTCTCGTGAGAATAGACGCGTGTTCCTGGTCTTGGACCTCCCCGTGAATGAGCTCTTTCTGGTAGCGTCTCCTCTTTTGGGTGTATTTTTACGTTTTTTAGACGCTCGCGTCTGCGTGGTGGGTGGTCTTTTATCCCCTCTTTTTGTGAACACCACTAACCCCTCTCCACGTTGTTTTTTATTCTTTGGAAATCTTGTAAACGCTGCTTTAGCGACATTCGACGCCACCCCTCTCGCGATGTTTCCAAACGCTGTTTTCAAATGAGGTTTAGCTATGCTTATCCCCTTCTGTAGAAGGGGAAGACCCAGCCTGAACAGTCCTCTAAAGATTCCCCCCAAACCATTGCCGTACTGTACTCGTGCCCCGCTAAATCCACTCAACTCTCCTCCAGCCTGATTTGCGTAATAGACCATATATTTTCCGTTATCGGAGGTGAATGGTGTGTGAGCCATTTGAGCCACCCCGATTAGAAATAATTTTTGGTTGGTTTGAAGTGAAGCTTCACAAACACTTTTCCGTATAAAAAGGGGATGTGATTATTTTGATCGTTCTTGAGCGAGATTTCTATTTCATCTATAACCGTTTTCGACAGAGATGCGTAGTGTGGCTTGTCAAAAAGTAGTTGTGGTTACATCGGGTGTGTGATTAGCTATATTTACGCAGCGTAGAAGAGGCGCGTGGGTGTCACCTATCAGCTGATAATCCACTATATCACTATATACAAATATATTATAACTACCACCATAGATATCAGCGGGGTGTGGCGCCGCCGCTTGTTTACTAACGTTATTTACATCAATGCTGAAATGCTCCCGGGGCGAAACCCTAGTATCTCCGCTAGTCTCCCGTGGAATATAAATGTGTAACCGTTTGGCTCCAGATATCTCCACTGTGTTTGTTATGTTATTGATTTGTATGTTCATATGTGTTAACGCATCGTGACTGGCGAAACCGTAGTTAATTTCTTTAAGCAGTCTGTATAAAGTAGCGTAATACCCCACAGTCGTGTTTATGATGTACTTCTTTCCGGAGGGGGTTTTTTATCACTATGCTAGCATCCGCCTCTGTAAAGTCTTCCAGACTCTTGGGTATTGAATCTCGATAAGTCCCACCTCATAAGGTTCCTTCAACAAAAGGGGTCGCGCCAGCTTGTTTCTAAAATGCCATATTTTATTGTTTGGGTAAATACCCACTGAGGCATTGCTCGCTAAAGTAACGTAAAATCCACTGTTTCTACTCATTTCTCCTTTTATTTGTTTTGTCTCAGCTTATATCAACGATGTCCTTTGCTTTCACCCAGGAGTTGAACTTCTCCGGCCAACCCAGCCACTTTACAAACGCATAGGCTCTCTCACCTTTACCCCTACGATCCAAAATCTTTTCAATCTTAAAAGACTTATTCTCACCCACAATCACGCGCTATAGCTCTGCTTCATAAAAAAGTACCTTTCACCGTTTCTCCTGTGAGATCTTTCATTTTATAAACAGGAGGCTCTCGAGCTATACACCGCGTCACGGTGAAAATTCATCTGTGAAACTCTGCTCGTAACCCTTTCTAAATATACCTTTCTTCTTTGATATTCTCCACGCGATCACCCACGTTTAACCCGAAAACAAAACCCTCCCCCCTGGTTTTTCCTTGTACAACGCATTGAATACTGTCTTCTCGTTGTCTTTATCTACAGATGCCGGTGTTGTCTTTATTGACCGATGGTACGTGCTGTTATAAGCGCTTGTCAGCTCCGGGATAACGTCTAAATACCGACGCGAATTCACAGAGGTTAAATAACGCCACATTCTTGTCTTGTACGTTCTGTTGAAGCGCTCCACCACGCTAGCCTTGGTCTCATTCCCCGTTGAAAAATGTATTATCTTATATTCTTTAACATCTGTTGAAAAGTGTTTATTGTAAAACTCTGTCCCCTCATCCGTTTGAAGCTTGGCAGGTATCCGTCCTTCACACAGTATGTCTTTAAACGCTTTTGAAACAGACGAACCAGATTTGGACTTAAGACATCTCACCCACGCGTATTTTGAAAATACATCTATACATGTTAATAGATAGCGCACGCCATCATTATCTGTTGAATATTCATCCATGTCCACTAAGTCAGCCTGAAACTGATTGTCAATACCTCTAACCAGAACCCTGTTTCTTCGGAACCGGCGCTGAGCGGGGGCATGGAGAGTGTACGCGTCTTCCCCCAGCAGAACTTTTTTACTGTATGATATGATGCTGTATTACCATCAACTTCATTTTGTACAGCTTCTGTAATTTACTAACACCACCCAAACCACCAGGATGTGCTGATCATGATATATTTTACGTAGCGTACTCTCCATGATGAGACAAAACATAGATTAACACGGTTTATAGAAAGACAAAAGCTTTATTAGCGTAAGAAACACATCGTTTTAAAAAATCATACAAATGATTATGCACAGCCCTGCCATGTTTAACCCTACATCCAACATAGCTGTTTTAACCAGTCTCCAGCTAGTGTTCATACATCGTGTCGATCACGGTGTGTATGTTTCTTCTTGCTTCAAATCACATAGAACAGCCTCCACAGCGCCCTGGATCCTCTCATCGCTGCTGAAACACCATGCCCGGTCAAGAACGTGATACGGCTTTGTGAAATTATCATTCCATAATTTCTCCTTCACTTGCTCAAACCATACCTGTAAGTGGTCGTCTGAGTAAGGACCAGACAATGGTGGTTTTTCTGACTCGTGGTTTATCTGGCAACCGTAACATGAGTCCTTCCAAGATTTTATCATCACCTGGCTGAGCAGTGAGTAACGATTATTTTCACGGCTCAAAAATTTCACCACAGTGCTCCGCACAGGTTTGCACGGTACGTCGTCATTCTCCGGTATCCATCTGAGACGCAATAGGTGAGCTAGGCGAGTACTCGGTCCGTTAGATGTCACTGATGAA
>BJKM01000566.1:215389-305389 GCA_015082035.1 Chaenogobius annularis
TCACTGATGAAAACAAGGATTTCGTATTCCTAATCCACCGTTATCATCTCCAAATCGTCATCCTCGAAAATTATCAAAGACGTCTCAACTGCTTATATGGTCTTTCTAAAACAAACAAACAAACAAAATAAGAACGATTTAGTAGTTAAATGATAATAAACCAGGTAAAAAAAAAAAACACACGTATATTACATTCACGCATGCACAATACCCACCATTCTGCTTTTATCACGTTGCTATGGTTTTTTTCGTGTTACACACGGAAAAATCTCACGCACAATTTGGTGAATCGTCAAAAACAAGACGTTTCCTAATGTCCTCCAGACTATGTGTAAGTCTATCTTGCCGGATGACCTCGTCAATGTCTCTAAACAACTCACACATATGCCCCCAGTCTTTCCACTGTATAAAGAACAGGTTGTCAAAATATCTTTCCTGTCATAGGGGGTTAAGCTATAGGGCTGTAAAATCCACTCCGCTAACCCCTTTTTCAAAAAGTAACACCTCTCTGTCCGCGCAGACGGATACAAAAACAAAAACCATCTACTCCACCACTCGCACGACCGGACTCTAAACGGTACATTTGATCACCGCTAGAGCTAGCCCAATGACACGCGTAAGATTCTGTCTCAAAAATAGATCTACGAGCGTCGTTACAGATGCTCCTGAGTTGTCTCCAGTCTGATACAGACATAGGCCTCACCCCACCAACACCCCACGGTTTGTCTATATCTGATACGGAGCTCTTTAACGTAACCAACCCATCATAATGATACGCACTATAGACATACCCACCATCGCCTGTAAATGAAACCCCAGAGCCGGGCGGTGGCGTGTTCGCTAGTCTCTTAGGTCTTCGCTTCGGAGCATCTGGCACGCTCATCAAAAACTCGGGCGTGCCTAACTCATCGACTTGTGAATCCATTGCGTTCTCGCGGCCATTGCTTTTTTCATAGTTGTCTCGTGTAGAGAGAAATCCTAAAAGAAAAGGAATCCACGTACCTCTCAGAGAATGATCCCCTATATATACGTCACCACGGCTTTGAAACACACCCCCAGCTCGTCTTCTGGTGGGCGTTTCTTAGTTGAGGTACGACCCACCTGTAGATCTCACGACATTACGTATGTCCTTAATAAGGATTACATACAACACACACACACACCACAACAACCAATACAGTAATAAAATATATTTATTTATTTTAAAAAAGAGAGAGAAAGAGAAAGAAAAAAACGGTTAAATGATCTCCTCGTCATTACCCCATGCATCCCTATTCGTTTTTAAAGAAGCATATCCTGCATAGTTATACACCCCCCAACCACTATGCCATGCGCCACTGAACGTTTTCTAAAAATAAAATATACGCTGTAATTACACAACTTCACCACTACGTCATGAGAAAAAATATATTAAAAATATTTAAAAAAAATAAAAAAATATTAAAAATATAATTAAAAAAAATATTAAAAAAATATTAAAAATATTAAAAAATATTTTTTAATTTTTTAAAATTTTTTTTTTTTTTTTATTTTTTCTTATTTTTTAAATATTAGTGTGCAGTTATACATTCCTACCACTATGTCATGCGCCCCCAAAAGGAGTCTCCTATCACTACTGCAGATGATGGTGCAGTTCTACACGGCCATCATTGAGTCCATCCTCACCTCCTCCATCACCGTGTGGTACGCTGGACCCACAGCCAGGGACAAATAGAGACTACAGCGCCTTCTGCTGGAGCCACAGCCAGGGACAAACAGAGACTACAGCGCATTGTGCGTTCTGCTGAGAAGGTGATCGGCTGCAGACTTCCATCTCTGCAGGACCTGTACGTCTCCCGGGCTCTGGGACGAGCAGTCGGATCACAGCTGACCCTCTCACCCTGGACATGGTCTGTTTGAACCACTCCCCTCAGGCAGGAGGCTACGATCCATCCGGACCAGAACCTCCTGCCATAAGAATAGTTTCTTTCCCTGTGCTGTCGGACTCATGAACACTTCAAAACACCTGTCACTTTAACTGCAACTATTCAAGCACTCACTGCACTGTCACTTTCTGCACTACAACTTTAAACATAACTGTAAAATTGTGTACATAGAAATGCCTATTTCTATTTTTATTATATAGTAATTTTAAATAGTTTCTTAATGCATGCCCTTTTTTGATTGAATATATGTTGTTTTATTATTGACTCAGTGTTTTATGTTGCACCTTAAGGCCGAGACAAGTTCCTATGTTTGTGAATTTTGTTCATTGACAATGGCAATAAACTCTTTCTGATTCTGATTCTGATTCTGATTCGCTGAAAGACGACTCAAGTAAATCCTCTAAAACTGCACTTACAGAACACACGACAGGGGTCTTTCTATGTATCGGCCCATGTTTGGGGGGAGAGCACCCCAAAGTTACAGTTTGTGAAGAACAATAAAAAGATAAAGTAGAGCTGTTCTACAATGGAAAACACGTCAGTTTTAATCCTGTCGCGCTCCAAAACCAAAACATAATACAGTTAGATCGTTTATGTCAAATCTCGTTATGAAGAGCAGAGTGGTAAAGTAGACTTGTCAGCAGTCCCGGCCCCCGTGCCTGTGTGTGGGCCACTGCTGTATACCCCACTCAACACCCTCCTGCCACCCCCCACGACCAGTCAAACGGAACAAAAGCTTTATTTCCAGAAGTTAGTGACTTGTGTGTTCATGTGTGTTTGGACATTTGCAATCGCCGCTGAAGCTGTAAAACAGTGACAGAAGTGCCACCTCCTGGTTCACTCGCCCCTGCAGTGTCACATGTTCCGCTGGGCCCATCCGGGGAAGTTTACATGTCCAGGTTTGTTTAAATAAAAAGAGTGAGCTGGATGTTTGTCGTAAGAGCGCGTCGTGAATCTGGTGCAGTTCTCTCTGCGTTTTCTGAAAGTGGAAGTTTAAACGAGAAAACATTCATGAACGAGGCCCATTCACTTGAAATAATCAGACGGTTACTTCCTTAATACTTACATTATTATTAGTTATTTCTTGGACTTCATACTTGAGTATTATTATTTTGAAGTACATGTACAAAAGGATAATTCAAATTAATCCATTACATTTGTTCAATTGTAACTTTCTTGTCTTCAACTGTTTTATTTTTATATTTTTACTTGCTACTACTTGCTTTTGTACACACTTTTTATTATTATTATATTATTATTATTATTATTATTATTGAATCCATTTACATCCATTGCAAATGTGACTTCAAATGCATTTTTCTCCCACAGACATAAAGATCCGCTCGAATGTCTAATTTACTCCTTTTTTTATATAATATATATATATATTGAATCCATTATACGTGCTGACAGACAATTTGAAGAAGTTTCCAATCGATATCTCTGAATTAAGATTCTTTCCAATTCACCTGCACTTTTAAAACTGTGTCAGTGTCGCTTTCATTGCCGCTGTATGTCACTGCAGATAGAGGCCTCTTCCTCCTCGTTAATATTCAGTTAATCCACAGAATCTGGGTCAGCGCTGGCTCACATCCCTCTGTTTGCTGTTTGGCATCGACATCCTATAGAAATGTGTGTGTGTGTGTGTGTGTGTGTGTCGTGGAAAAACCGCACACGGATAATTCACAAAATGAGGATTAGCAGATGGAAATAGAAAGTGGAAGTGTTGCGTAAGGGCTGGGCGAGCGAGGGGAGACAGAGGCGAGAGAGCTGACGTCAAAGGCGCATTTCAAACTGGGTCAGGGTTGTGACGTCACCGGCCCAGGCCCCGCCCCCTCGACCGCCCCCTCCAGTGCGACACAGATCTGCGCCAAACCGCCTTTGAACCGGCGTTCAAATGGTATCGATGACGACGCTGCAGCCAAACATCCTTTTCCCCAGCGGCGGAACGGGTTTTGGATTTAAAGCCTCATTATGTAACTTTTTAGGCACAACATTGACTGTGATGAAAGTATGTTGTTTTTCATTTTGGAGGTTTTTATTTCAGTGAAAAAGTGTAAAAACATTTGTCCTTCCTGTGAGTTCACGGGTTTGTATTTTCAAGACTAAAACTATGGATAATTTCAGTGTTTATTTGCAGGAAATAATTAGAATATGTCCCTCACACTTTATTTGGGACGAGGAGTTTTTTTGAAAGTAGGACAAGTAATAAAAGGCATATAAATTGCAAAAACAGACGTATAAAGATTGGATGAAATGTGATTTATTTGACTAAAACGTTCCGTTTGACAAAACTATATTAAAAATTGTAAATAAATAAAGATACAACTGCAAAATCACTTAAATAAAACATAAACATGGAGGACCACACAACTCACACAGTGTTAAAAGCCAGAGGATAAAAGTGGGTTTTAAGACGAGACTTAAAACACTCCTCTGGGGGCCATTCAGAGCACTTAGGGGGCTCAGAGCGTTTAGAAAGTTCAGGGCATTCAGAGAGTTCAGAGAGCGTTCAGGAAGTTTAGAGAGTTCAGAGCGTTCAGAGAGTTCACAGCATTCAGAGCGTTCAGGACATTCAGGGGGTTTGGAGCGTTCAGAGAGTTCAGGGGGTTCAGGGCATTCAGAATTTTCAGAGCGATCATGGGGTTTAGAGAGTTCAGAAAGCGTTCAGGGGTTCTAAGCGTTCAGGGCGTTCAGGCTTGCTGGTGTACATGTGCTCAGACTGTCTCACTGTGTGGAAAGTGTGCCCTCTGCTGGACAAAAAGCAGACGAGACACCACTGTTGTACAGTTTATTAAGCCTGGACAGTTTAATCAAGTACTCGTTCTACAAATTTTAATGCAAATGTGTAAATAATCTTCCATCCATCCATAATCTTCCGCTTTATCCGGGGCCGGGTCGCGGGGGCAGCAGTCTAAGCAGGGACTCCCAGACTTCCTTATCCCCAGACACTTCCTCCAACTCCTCCGGGGGGATCCCGAGGCGTTCCCAGGCCAGCCGAGAGACATAGTCCCTCCAGCGTGTCCTGGGTCTTCCCCAGGGCCTCCTCCGGTGGACATGCCCGAAACACCTCCGGACAGATGCCCGAGCCACCTCAGCTGGCTCTCTCGACTGGATAAGCAGCGGCTCTACTCCGAGCTCCTCCCGTGTGACTGAGCTCCTCACCCTATCTCTAAGGGACGCCCAGCCACCCTGCGGAGGAAACTCATTTCGACCGCTTGTATCCGCGATCTTTCTCGGTCACTACCCAAAGCTCCATGGTGAGGGTAGGAACGTAGAGTGACCCGTAAATCGAGAGCTTTGTCTTTGGACTCAGCTCCTTCTTCACCACAACAGTCACTGCGT
This sequence comes from Chaenogobius annularis, assembly GCA_015082035.1. NCBI lineage: Eukaryota > Metazoa > Chordata > Actinopteri > Gobiiformes > Gobiidae > Chaenogobius > Chaenogobius annularis. The sequence continues at coordinate 220,660 of BJKM01000566.1, forward strand.
CACTGCGGACGCTGCACCGATCCGCCTTCAATCTCACGCTCCATCCTTCCCTCATTCGTGAACAAGACCCCGAGATACTTGAACTCCTCCACTTGGGGCAGGACTCCCCACCCACCTGGAGGGGGCAAGCCACCTTTTCCGGTTGAGAACCATGGCCTCAGATTTGGAGGTGCTGATTCTCATCCCGGCTGCTTCACACTTGCTGCAAACTAAGATTGTGATTTCTGCCATGTCTGTGTGATTTTAATGAATTTTTTCCTGTTGTGTGAAGCACTTTGAATGCCTTGTGTACGAATTGTGCTCTACAAATAAACTTGCCAAACCGTCCCAGTGCATGTTGCAGGTCCAGTTTGATGGAGCCATCAGGACAACATCATTTGCAAACAGCAGAGATGAGATCCTGTGTTCCCCAAACCGGACCCCCTCCGACCCCTGACTGTGCCTAGAAATTCTGTCCATAAAACAATGAACAGAACCGGTGACAAAGGGCAGCCCTGGCGGAGTCCAACACGCACTGGGAACAGATCTGACTTACTGCCGGCAATGCGAACACAGCTCCTGCTCCGGTCATACAAGGACAGGACAGCCCTGAGCAAAGGGCCCGACCCCGTACTCCCGCAGCACCCCCAAAGGGCACCCCGTGGGACACGGTCAAAAGCCTTCTCCAGATCCACAAAGCACATGTGGACTGGTAGGGCAAACGCCATGAACCCTCGAGCACCCGATGGAGAGTATAGAGCTGGTCCAGTGTTCCACGACCAGGACGAAAACCACTCTGCTCCTCCTGAATCCGAGGTTCGACTATCGGTCGGATTCTCCTCTCCAGTACCCTGGAATAGACCTTACCAGGGAGGCTGAGGAGTGTGATCCCTCTATAGTTGGTACACACCCTCCGGTCCCCCTTCTTGAACAGAGGGACCACCACCCCTTCCGGTGTCCACTGCCGGGTTCGGGGGTTGCCGCCGCGACAGGCACCTGAAACTGCAGCTCCACCAGCTGCACCAAGTCAAACTCTCTCTCTGATGGAAACATGCTTCTCATCCTCACCATTAAATCTGAAGGATCAGAACCCTCTTTCAAGCATATATTATCACCGTACCATATGTTCACCATCACTGGAGAAGCGACGTACCAAATATTCCGTGGAAAAACGTCTGGACCTTGCCATTTGGTTTCTTCATCACAAACAAGCAGAGAAGTGTCATACAAACTCCTACGTCGCTGTTCTCCAGTCAAAAGCAATCTCTGGACATTAACGGACATGCCCACTACATTCTGTCAATCACACACTGAAACAGTAACACACCTTTTATGGTCATGCCCCAACACCGCCACCTTCTGGTAATACTATGTCAGGTTCATTCAAGAATCTACCCCGAACTGTTCTTTTGGTTTTCCAGACATGCTCTTTGGTTTTTACAACATTCTTAACAGACATTACATCATAAACATACTCGATAAAACTGAGTACTGTACTCGATAAGACTGTGTAACTGTACTCGATAAAACTGTAGCTGTACTCGATAAAACTGTGTAACTGTACTCGATAAAACTGTGTAACTGTACTCTATAAAACTGAGTAACTGTACTCTATAAAACTGAGTAACTGTACTCTGTACTCTCTGGCACCAAACCCCTCCCTCCTTTCTCTGCTTCATGTCTCTCCTTCTCAGTAGCCCCCTAATGCAAAAGAACTGTACCCTGACTGTTATTTTTGTTCACCTGCAGCATTATTATCATTAATTGAAAAAAACCAACCTTTTATTGTCAAATTCTCCTCACAAACTGCCACTTGACTGATGTAAAAGTATAATTATTTACCACAGGAACGATATGTCACCATCAAACGTCATAATTAGTGAAACACAAGAACCGGTCATATTGACGTTAATGTCTCTGTACATTCTCCCTTCAAATAAAGACTAAACCAAACTGAACCGTGTCCTTCAGTTATGTGTTATTAGCGCCCTCTCCTGGCTCCATATATATCTCCTCTTCTCTGCCTCGCTCCATTCCTCTGTCCTTCTCATCTCCTTTCTTGTTCTCTGTATCGCGCCTCCTCAAAAGTTATTATAAAAAAAGTTGTTGTTTTTGAAAATAACTTTTTAATCCTTTCATTTCAGACTTGTCAAGACCAGAGCTCTCGAGCTTGTCTAGTACATTTATGATGAAGTACTTCTGTTACTGTTCCAACAAACTTCTGATCTTCAAGTCATTGATCATTTGATTTCATCATTCATTTTTATAAAAGTAGTTCCAAACTTGTTCATATACGAACTACAGGAATTCAATAACAGGTGTTTTTATTGCTTTGAAATACTTTGAAAAACAAGATCTTTTTCACAGATCTGACCTGTAACTTGGGCTTGAGATAAATATGTCATACTGTGGAACATCACAAAGCGATCGCATCTCCATGGAGAAAAGACCAGAAAAGTGACATAGTTAAATGTGTTGGACGGAGATGGTGAAAGGAGCTGAAGGGATTTGATGAACGTACAGAGCATAATAATGAAACCATGTGTACAGATGACGTGTCTACAGTTTCATCATGTTGCATTTACAATTATGTTCAAGTCCAGGTCCTTTACTCCTCCGTCTCATGTGTTTATTATGGTTCGTCACTGAAAAAAAACCATGTGATTGCACGGTTCTGTCTGAGTTTGGCTCGAGGTGCAATGGAGGAAGTGGGGCCCAGACTGAGACCCCTCTGTATAAAAAATACAGATATTCTGGAACCAGTCCCGTGGACTGACTACATTGTTTTTATTAATTGTCAACGAAGATTTATGTATCTGTAATATTATCAATTCATCCAACTTTATTTATAAAGCGCTTTTCATACAAAACAATGTAACACAAAGTGCTTTACAGTTCATTAAATCCAATCCCACATCCCATCCACCACCAAAACCCTCTAACCCACACAGCAAAACATGATGTTCACACACGAGGCGGAGTACAGATGAACCAGTAGAGAGAGCACCATCAGAGGAGTCTGCACCAGGACACAGGGCCCAGAGGAGAGATGAGGCCCCCAAACCTCCACCGGGTCGACAAGCAACTAGTTCTCTCAACTGCAGGTCAAATATTTACTTCCACTGTCACATTTCTTTTGCTGCCTGCAAACTAAGCCCTTTATCCAGCAAAATATTATACAGTGAAACCAGACCAATAACATCTTCTTTATGTTGAAGCACACAAACCCAAACATTAAACAACCTAAACACTTTTGTGGAGTCTGTATCAGCTGGTCACATCAGCGAGGCTTGGTCTGAGGATCTTGGTAAAACCATAACAGAAAACACATGGAAAGATGCCCTTGCAAACATGGATGGAACTGCTCCATCACGTCAAGATACAGATTGATTCAATTCAAGGTGACCCATAGATGACATTAGTCCAAGGTAAAACTGAAAAAAACAGTTTTAGCAATGTGCGACAGATGTAAGATATCTTATGTTTCTTTAGGTCACTTGTTTTGGTTCTGTCCTGTGTTACAAAAGGTTTGGTCAGATATCTTTCAGTGGTTCTGTGATAATTACAAAAGTCAAATTGATCCTCTTATAGCAGAGTTGTGCTGCTTCAATCACTATGACCCACTGACTTTTATGTTAAAAAAAATATTAGGATTGGGATGGTTACTGAAATTATTATTTATTATTGAGTGACTGCAGTGAAATGCACTTATTGTTCCTGTATTTCCACATTCATCCCGTTTTTCGGCACGTGTCACAGGTCGCATTTCTTGTCCGATTTTCATCATTCAAAGTTCAGTTTGTAGATATTTCGTGTATGATTCCTGGTCTTGATTTCGGTATTCTTCGGTCTTGTCATTTTTTCCTAATTCGTCTTCAAAGTTGGGTTTTTTCCCTATCTCTTAGAGTAGCGGAATGTTGGTAATGTTGCGGAATGTTGGTGCTTTGTGACATTATCGTCATGGCAACTGTAAAGAATTATGGCTGAGCATTATGATTGGTGCCCCAGCGCCACCCACAGGAATGCATTACATTACTTTGACTTTTATGGGTGAAATTCTGCAGAGCATTCCTTGATGTTCCCTTGATACGAAAAGTCCATCTTACAGGTATTGTGTAATTTTTTACTATTGGCCAGCAGGGGAGCAATTGTAGCGCAAAACGCGCTTCATCTGATTGGGTTGAAATTTTAATAATTTGTACTCTTCCCAACACTGATTACAATAACGCATCAAACATTATGATTGGTGCTCTAGCGCCACCTACAGGAATGCATAAACATTACTTTGACTTTTATTAGTGAAGTTCTGCAGAGCATTCCTTGACGTGCCCTTGATCCTAAAAATCCATCAGACCTATGCCCCATTTTGTAGTTTTGCCTCTAGAGCCCTCCACACGAAATTATACAAAATGCACCAAAGTAAAGCATCTCATCCCTCTAGCGCCCCACTGTGGCACCTGGTCTTTGCGGTCTTCCATCCAAGTACTAACCAGGTCCTGTCCTGCTTAGCTTCAGAGAGCTAACGAGAGCCAAACTTATACTGCTGCTTTGGAAATCATCAGCCCCGCCCCTTTGTATTAATTGACTTAATGAAATGACCTTGGTGGCCAAGCTTGAGTTCATAAGGCATGAACAAAAGGATGCAGAGGACTTTTATCTTCAAATGTGGTCTCCATTTCTGAGTAAAACTACACACATTGTATTATGAAGGAAAAACCTACGTATCTTTTTCTGGCTTTTGTTCTGTGAATTCTCAAGATTAAAGGGTTGTTCTTTTGTCTTATTGGACACAAGTTATGTAAGTTATTGAATTAATTATAGGCCACAAAAAGTGGATCTTAACATTCCAAAATTGAGGATACCAGAGTTGCTCTAACACAATTACTTTGGGTCTTTTGAGGTTCTTACTTCATTGTTAAGGTTTTGACCTGCTTTGTATATACAAGGGAAAAGGGTGACGTTATTGAAACTCTGGTATACTGTACTACATAACCCAGTTTGTGGATAGTACTACAATAGTACTGTTACTCTTATTAGTATTTTTGATCAAAAACATGAATAAATAATCACAGCTCGTCCTTTTTCTTCTTGAAAATCTTTCCGTCTTTTCCTTTTTTCCAGCTCAGTTTGACGTCCGACAGGTTGTTTTGCTCTGAAGTGCTCGTACAGCTGAAGGAAAAGGAGAGAAGTTCATTTTTCTGAGACAGAGAAATGAGAACAATAAACACGGACACTGGAACTAAAGACGATCCAATAAAGGAAAACAAACAGAAAGATCCAGTGCACAGATTTTATTTATTATGCACAATTTTTAAACCAGTGGCTTTTGTGATGCTCAGAAAGATAACCCTAAAAAGGATTCTATGAGAGACTTGAACAAAGCTGATCTATCGCATTGTAAATACGTAATTTAGACCTACAAACATGTTCTGAAATGCATGGGATTCTTGTGTTAGTTTAGCACTTGTTTCAGTTTCTTAAACGTTAAAGCTCCTGAATGTGTTCGATTCGATTGCTCTGCATAAATATAAACTACAAATAACTACACGTACCTGTTGGAGTATTGAAGGGTCGAGTGAGTTGAGATCTACAGCTGAGGACAGTCTTAGTTTCACTGAAGTCTTCTGAATTGTCAAATCTGCAATAATAAAAAAGTTTTATAAAGTCATTTCAGGAGTAACACTTCATCAGCCATTCACTTATTTTTCAGTTTGTTTTGAACAGGGGGAAAAGGTCCAGACGAGTTTTTACTGTTTTTCTTGTGTGAAAGTTTGTCAGTCTGTGTGGGAGGGTTGGTAAATATGATATATAAAGTCGTCTAAAGTGACTTTAAAGTTTCTCTATTTTTTGCTCAAACACAAACACATTTCCTGGAGTTTTAGCAAATGATTTCACATTATATTTGGTTGTTCCTCGTACACTCACCGCCATGGCAGAGAAAGGGTTTCTTTAGGTCACAGTCAACGCTCTCCCATCGGCCCTGAGCTCTCAGTGCGGCACAATTATTGTTCAGTGGAATTACTTCTGATTTCCAGTTTCTGAAGGAGGAGTCGCTGCCGTCTGACCACGCCCAGGTGTCCCGGGACAGACCAATCCAATACTCGCCAGAATGGGTTGGATATTTGCCTTCAAACTGTCTTTGCTGGTCCAGTCCACTCATCAGGTCAGTGTGGTGTTCTCTGCAGAACTGCTGAGCCTCTGTCCAGGTTCTTGAGTTATTGATCATGACAGTAGTGCTGGAGGACTCTGTAGAACAACAGATTTGTTCAGAAATGTGGGAGTAGGCAACTTTTAGCAGTACTCCCGTCCGATAAATTGAGTTTTTATCATCAAAAACATATTTACTGAGAATACACCTATTGATCATTGCTCTTTATGATAGCGGGCATTGCCTGCTAATGAAAATTGGACCAAAAAGGTCCCATTTTGATGAAGAAACTGACGGAAGAAGCCGAGGATGAGCCGCAGGGGAGCGAAATGCAAGATGAGCTTGTTGCTAGTCCTTCGACTGATATCGCTGTCGTGCTCGCTGCCATCGGGCAAATGAGCCAGAAAATGGATGTCAGGTTCAACTCTTTAGACACCTCCTTGAAAGCTAATCAAGCCACCTTGGCTGAGCTCGAGTCACGTCTTTCTGTGGTGGAGAAAACGAGCAGTGACCATGACGGTAGACTGGCTAATCTGGAGCAACAGGTTAGGCTACTGGAGGTTGCGAACAAGGCCTTGCGCAATAAAACTATTGACCTCGAAGTCCGCTCCAGACGCCAAAACAAAGATTATTGGTTTGCCTGAAAACGTGGAAGCACGGCGACCGATTGACTTTGTGTGGAATTTGTTGCCTGATCTCTTTGGCAGAGAAAATTTTGTGAAACCCCTGAAAGTGGATAATGCGCATAGGCTGGGCATCCAACCGGCTAATGTTGCTAACAGGCCCCGTGTGTTAAAGTATTGTGTTAAAGAGCGCATCATACGACTGGCGATTGAAAAATCTCCTGTGATGTACAAGGGACAATATGTACACATATTTCCCGACTTTCCTGCCGAGATTGTGCGACAGCGTCAACTTTTCGAGGACACTAAAAAAAAACTTAAAGCTGCTGGCGCCCGCACTGGAATTGTCTATCCTGCTCGCCTGCGGGTCATTGTGTCCAATGATCAAAGGTTTTTGGTGTTCCATATTTAGATGGTACTCCCGTGCACTTAAAGTAAATATTGACCCTGATCCCGAAACAGCTCTTCTTGGTTTTTCTAGTACTTTGGAAAAGATGGGGGATAACGTTTCTGCAGTAGTCCAGATGACTACAACTGAATCTTTTTCTACAATGGAACACTCCTGGACGAATGAGGGATTACACCGATTTAGCTCGATTTAGCTCTTTAAATAACATCCTAACCACTTTTTACAAAACAAAAACCCACCAACTAAATACAAAACCCCACAAAATATAAAACCCTAAAAACCCAAACACCAAACATACTTAAAACCCCGAAACCATTAAAACACCCATCCCGCTTCCCCTATACAGTTCTTCCCATGGTCTGGCCCGGAACCTTAAAAAGGGAAAGTCATGCCTCTGGGGCCCCATTTGCCACCTGGACACAAGAACACGAGTAAGTACGAAAATCAACATTCACTAAAACACTTCACTAAAATACACTAACACACAAACACTTAAAATATTCTCAAACAGATATTGCACTATATTGCACAAACACACTTTATTGTAATTGGTAAACTAATGTGTTTTCCTTTCCCTCCAGGGACCAGCAGCTGCCAATCAAAGTGCCACTGTGCCTAGGATTAAAAAGTGGTAAAAAGGAAAACAAATTTAATAAATACTTTTAAAAACCAATTATGTGCAATGTAGTTTTTTTAATGTGCGACGTCTGTTCAAAAGTGCTGTGTGTGTGTCATTTTAAAGTGCTCTAGTGAAGGTGCGAGTACTCAGGGCAACAAACTGCCTGCTATCGAGAGGGGGAGGTGTCTGGTAACCCTAGAAAATCTTATATGGTATGGAAACCCATTCTAGAGCATTTGACCCTTTAGTGGACCCCTGAACTATGTATATTTTATACATGGTATAGGATGTCAATGCGAACAACTTTCTCGTTTTTCTCTCTGGAGGTTTTGTACCCGAGCATATTTTATTTTTATTTAAAACCTTTTTATATATGTACGATAAAGTTATGTAGGTGTGTGTATTTATGTAAGTTGTATGTTAAGTTTTTATTTGTATGGCAGAAGATTTAGTGATTGGTCATGTGATACAGCGACTCTATCTTGTACTAACAGTGAGCTTGACATTTTTACTGCCTTTACTTCTGTGTGACGTTCTTTATATTTGAAAGTCAAAGTTTAAAAAACTGCAAATCTTGTCCTAACTCTCGTTTCCTTCTCCGAGACACATCCGTGTGTCCCGTCTCTACAGTCTAAATATGTATGATATAAACATGTACAAACAGACAGTACTATAGTAACATATCAAAGGAATAAAGTATTTAAAATAAGATTTCTTTGATTTTCAAGTGTAATAAAAGTAAAAACAGTGTTCTCACCGTTGTAGCAGAGAAATTTAAGTTTCCAATCACATGAAGTATCACCCCATTTGTTATCGTTAAAAATTGTCACACAGTTTTGAGGTCCTCCAGAATCATTCGGTTGCCCTGTCTCCCACTCAGTCGCTCCTTCATTGTACTTGACCTCGGGCTGAGACCAGTGCCATTTCCTGTTTACGTCTAGGGAGTTGTTGCTGGTTTGATAAAGTCCGATCCACACGTCTGTTCCTCCGTCTGTTCCTCCGTCTGTTCCTCCGTCTGTTCCTCCGTCTGTTCCTCCGTCTGTTCCTCCGTCTGTTCCTCCGTCTGTTCCTCTCAGTCTCTCCAGGTCCTTCATGTTCCTCACTGTTGCCAGGTCTGTGTAGTACTTTCTGCAGAACGTCTGAGCTTCAGCCCAGGTCTTGGACTCTTTTATAAAGTGGTACTCGAGGTTTTGAGACGCTGAGAAACAGATCTGACCTTTGAAGAAGAATCAAATGTGACACGTTACAGCATTAAACATGAAAGGTCAGATGCTTTCTCTTGTGTGTGGTCACTTTGCTCTCGTTCCCATGGAAACAAAAACAGTGTCCAATCTGCACCTGAAGACGTTTCATCATTTCATTGAATCACATGAATCCAGAGATTTACACGGGACATTTGAACAAAGGGCGTTTTCTCCTCCTCCACCTCTCTCTCCTCCTCTTCCCCTTCCTACTCTTTCTGTCCTCATCCGCCTCCTCCTCTCTCTCCTTCTCCCCCTCCTCCTCCTCTTACTCTTCCTCCTCCTCTTCCTCCTCCCCTCTCTCCTCTTCCCCCTTCTCTTCCTCCTCTCTCTCCAGGTGCCTTGATTGCTCTCATCAGAGGTGTTCAAACGGAGGCCTGATGGAGCAGAGCATGAACACTGACATGAATCATTCTCTTCCCCCTCCTCCTCCTCCTCTTCCTCCTCCTCTCTTTCCTTCTCTTCCCCCTCCTCCTCCTCCTCTTCCTCCTCCTCTCTTCCTTCTCCTCCTCCTCCTCCTCCTCCTCCTCCCCTCCTCTCTCCTCCTCTTCTCCTCCTCCTCTTCCTCCTCCTCCCCTTCTCCTCCACCTCCTTCTCTCCCCTCCTCCTCCTCCTCCTTTTCCTCTTCCTCCTCCTCCTCCTCCTCTCTCTCCTCTTCCTCCTCCTCATGTTCTCCTTCCTTTCTCTCCCTCCTCTTCCCCCTCCTCCACCTCACCTCTTCCTCCTCTTCCCCCTCCTCTCACCTCCTCTCTCCTCTCTCCTCCTCTCTCTCTCTCTCTCCTCCTCCTCCTCCTCAACTCTTCCTCCTCTTCCCCCTCCTCTCACCTCCTCCTCCTCTCTCCTCCTCCTCTCTCTCTCCTCCTCCTCCTCCTCTTCCTCCTCTTCCTCCTCATAAACACTGACATGAATCATCTTTTTACACTTAAACTTTTGGAACTTTTGAATGAGAAAAAACAAAACAGAGAAATGATGAACTCACTCAGCAGCAGAACGAAGAGCCTCACAGACTGGTCCATCTTCACCTGAGAAGACACAAGTGTGAACCAGGTCTAGACCTGGACTGGACCAGGTCTAAACCAGGACTAGAACAGGTTTAAACTAGTACTTAACCTGGACTAGACCAGGACTAGACCAGGACCAGACCAAGACTCGACCAGGACTAAACTAGGACTAGATCAGGACGAAACAAGGTCTAAACAAGGTCCAAACCCGGTCGAAACCAGAACTGAACTAGGACAAGCCCAGGTCTAAACCCGGGGCTGATACCGGGCACAGACCAGTTTTCTGAATGTCTCTGCCGCCTCTGACCCCATAAAAGTAAATAAACCTGGACTAGAGCAGGTGTAGAAGAGGCCTAACCAGGACCAATCAGGACTTAAACACGACTAACTCACGACTAACTCAAGACTAACGCAGGACTAAACAAAGACTAAACCAGGATAGAGACTTAGACAAACTTTACTGAAGCTAAAGATTAAACTATAAGAGGCAAAAAAACATTCCAAATAATGAAAGTATAAAGAACAGACCAGGACTAAACCAGGTCTAAACCAGGAATAAACCAGGACTAAACCAGGTCTAAACCAGGTCTAAACCAGGTCTAAACCAGGACTAAACCAGGTCTAAACCAGGTCTAAACCAGGACTAAACCAGGTCTAAACCAGGACTAAACCACTAAACCAGGACTAAACCAGGACTAAACCAGGTCTAAACCAGGACTAAACCAGGACTAAACCAGGACTAAACCAGGTCTAAACCAGGTCTAAACCAGGACTAAACCAGGTCTAAACCAGGACTAAAACCAGGACTAAACCAGGACTAAACCAGGACTAAACCAGGTCTAAACCAGGACTAAACCAGGACTAAACCAGGTCTAAACCAGGACTAAACCAGGACTAAACCAGGACTAAACCAGGTCTAAACCAGGACTAAACCAGGACTAAACCAGGACTAAAACCAGGACTAAAGTACCTGTGAGTTTCAGCTGGTTGAAGTTGGTCTCGCTCTGCCTCTGCCTGTGAGCTTCTCTGGTTTGACTATTAAAATGATTCGAGGAAACAATATAGAAAAACAGCCCTGGCTCATTTCCGAAGGCGTCATGTAGTCTTTGTTTTATCTCTTTACATTTGAGTATTTAAATGTGAAATTTGTTTGTTCCTTCCAGTGAGCCAGGCCGGGCCAGTCCACAATGGCAGTCAAATTAGGTTATGTTCACTTTCTAGACCATGATTTGATTATGGAAAGCAAGGGCCAATGTAAGTCTGTGGGAGAGTCGCTGTTTATGAAAGAAATATCTCAAGTAGAAATCCACAAACATTGAAGCTTCTTATCATTTATTTAATATTGGCTCTACAAACTTGTCATATTGATCTCATGGCATGAAGTCTGACAACTGACAACAATCAGGGCTTTGGAGTCGAATACTGCACTACTTTCTGAGGCTCATGTAAAGTGTACTGAGAGTGAAAAACGTTGAACTTTGTGGATAAACCCAGTCATTAGAGTTACAGTGGGTACGGAAAGTATTCGGACCCCTTTACGTTTTTTACTCTTTGCTTCATTACAGCCATTTGCTAAAATCAAAAAAACATTCATTTAATTTCAGAAAAAAACAGAAATGTAGAAATAAATGAAAATGCATTAAAAAGAACAACTGAAATATCACATGGTCTTATTCCGACCCTTTGATGTGGCACTCATATTTAACTCCCATGCTGTCCATTTCTCCTGGTCCTCCTCCAGATGGTTCTACTCCTTCACTGAAGTCCAGTTGTGTTGAATGAAACTGATTGGACTTGGTTAGGAAAGGCACAACCTGTCTATAGAAGACCGTACATCTCGCAGTGCACGTCAGAGCAAACGAGAATCAGGAGGTCGAAGGTTACAGCACTCAAGGTTCCGAAGAGCCCAGCGGCCTCCATAATCCTTAAATGGGAGACGTTTGGGACCACCAGAACTCTTCCTAGACCTGGCCGGCCAAACTGAGCAATCGTAAGATGGTGCTGTTGTGAGAAAGGTAACGAAGAACCCAAAGATCACTGTGGCTGAGCTCCAGAGATGCAGTGAGGAGATGGGAGAGTTCCACAAAGTCTACTATCACTGCAGCCCCTCCACCAGTCGGGGGCTTCATGGCAGAGTGGCCCGACGGAAGCATCTCCTCAGAACAAGACACATGAAAGCCAAAAAACACATGAAGGTCTCCCAGACTTTGAGAAATAAGATTCTCTGGTCTGTTGTGACCCAGATTTGGTTTGGTGTGTGGAGAAAACAAGAAACTGCTCATCACCTGCCCAATACGACAGTGAAACAGAGATATCCTGGAAGAAGACCTCTTCCAGAGTGCTCAGGACCTCAGACTGGGCCGAAGGTTCACCTTCCAACAGGACAATGACCCTAAACACACAGCGGAAATAACAAAGGAGTGGCTTCAGAACAACTCTGTGACCATTCTTGACCGGCCCGAGCCCTGACCCGAACCCAAGTGAGCATCTCTGGAGAGACCTGAACATGGCCGTCCACCAACGTTCACCATCCAACCTGACGGAACTCCAGAGGATCCCCAAATCCAGGGTATTCATGGCTGTACTAGCTCAAAAGGGGGCTTCTACTCAACACTGAGCAAAGGGTCTGTATACTTAAGAGCATGTGATATTTCAGGTTTTCTTTTTTAATAAATGAGCAAAAATGCAGATGAAATTAAACAAAGAGCGAACCATTTAAAGGGGTCTGAAGACTTTCCGTACCCACTGTATGAACTATTATTTCTTTCACCGAGACTTGTTTTCCGCTTGGTTCTGTTGTGAACGTCATAGTTTGTTAGACCAGAAGGAGAAGCATGAAGGGAAATAAAGTATTCTGACCTGAATATTTAAATGTTCTAATGTTCTAGTCAGTTAGAGCCACTTTCAGCCATTGTCACTGGGTGAACTCGAGCGAGGGGGTCCGGAGGGGTTCCTCTGACTAACTGCAATGTAGTGTAATGGAAAAATGTCTTTCTATCAAGGTTGCAAATGTCATGTCTACGCATCATATAATATTATCTTAGCTCCGGCCAGTCGTGGGGTCAAAACCTTGAGGGGTGTTTTCATTTTGACTAGAGCTGATTTGATTGTGACAATGTGCGTACGTGTCAATGTATGTGACTGTCTATAAAAGGATGTTTACAGTCATTGTTCTGGAGTCAGGAAGGGAGAGATGATCTTGTCAGGGAAAGTGTTTCTATTTACTGTGCACAAGTAAATAAAGATCGAACTATTGAGAACGACAAACTCTGTTTACCTCTCTATTTCTTGGTACTTTTTCCACACAGAAATGCCACAACAATTTGGCGTCACGAACAGGATTCGAACCTGTGCGGGGAAACCCCATTGGATTTCGACTCCAAGACCGGATCTGAAAGAACAGCCACTCATTAACCTGATTTAATTTTTTATGTAGATGGATCTGCATCTCGAGACGCTAACACTGGTCAGAACCGTGTTGGCTTTGCTGTATGCTCTGAGTGGGATGTGGTGGCGTCAGGCCCACTGCCCTCACATTTCTCTGCACAGACTGCTGAATTGGTGGCTCTGACAGCTGCGTGCAAACTGGCGAAGGGTCAGTCTGTCACAATTTTCACAGATTCTCGCTATGCGTTTGGTGTTTGTCATGAGTGGGCTGGGTTGTGGCGACACAGGAACTTTCTGAAATCAGATGGTAAGCCGATTCTGAACTCCACACAGGTTGCAGGACTCCTGGAGGTGATCTTGTTGCCATCTGAGATTGCTGTATGCAAATGCCAAGCTCACACAAACCGAGATGACCAAATCTCACATGGTAATAGCAGAGCAGACTCCGCCGCCAAGGCCGCGTCTTATCTCTGCAGGCCAAAACAAAATGAATGTTTTGTGTCTCATAACACTTCTCTTACAGAGTCCTTATCAGCAATGCAGGAGTTTGCCAACGTCAGAGGAAATCTCTGTGTGGACTGAGGCTGGGGCTGTGACGTCTGATGGCACATGGCTTGGACCAAATAACAAAACCTTGCTTACCTAAACATTTTTTTAGGCAGATGGCGTTGATCTCACATGGCCGTGACCATGCATCAAATGGGGGATGGTGACTGCTGTGGGACAAAATTGGTTCACAAAAGGTTTTACAATATATGCCCAAAAGTTTTGTCGATCTTGTGCTATTTGTTTGAGCAACAACCCAGGTAGAGCAAAAACAAGTGCCACAGGCAGCGCACCCCACCACCACAAAGGCCGTTTGGGCACATGCAGATGGATTTAATTGAACTAACTCCATGCGAGGGCAAGAAATTCTGTCTGGTGTTTGTTGATGTTTGGTCCTGGTAAGTGGAAGCTTTTCCATCTAAACATGCTTCTCGTAACGCAGTGGTCAAAGCTCTGATCACAGAGATTGTGCCACGCTGGGGCATTCCTGAAAAGATTTCTAGTGACAATGGCAGCCATTTTGTAGCTAAGGTGGTGGAGGAGGTGGGTCAATTTCTGGGTATTGATCTCCGTAAACATACCTCTTATCATCCTGAATCACCAGGTCTAGTCGAAAGGAGTAACGAGACGATCAAAACAAAAACTGACTAAAATCTGTGAGCAAAACAGGACTCTCCTGGGTCAAGGCGCTTCCACTCGCACTCATGTACATGCGTATGCGAGTACAGGCAAGATGTAAAATGAGTCAATTTGAAATTCTGTTTGCTCGCCCACCCAATTTAGGCCTGAGCCCACCTCCACCACGAGATCTACCCGATTCTTCCCTTTGTGATGATTCAATGTTAGCTTATTGTAAAGAATTGGATGCACTGTTGTCCTCTATTTCTGCGCAGGTAAAAACCGCTCTCCCGAAGGCAGCTGAGGCTGTACTTCATAACTTCAAACCAGGAGACTGGGTCCTGGTCCGAGAGCCAAGACGTAAGCACTGGAAGTCCAAACGCTGGTTAGGTCCATTCCAAGTTCTTCTCATCACGGACACCGCAGTGAAAGTAGCCGAACGCGGTACTTGGGTTCACGCATCACACTGTCAAGCAGTCTTCAGCTCACCTGCGGAGCTCGACAACAACAGCACAGCTGTCTGTCCACCAGGGGTCAGACACAAGGGCCGGCTGCAACTGCAACCTCAACCACTGAGGACGTCGTGGGACCTTTGAATTGCAACGATCTCAAGCGCGTGAGAGCAGGGGTCAGAGCAGGTCATAAAGCTCGACCCGCACCAGAGCCCACTGATCGGGTGCTCCGAGCACGGGGCACTCCGCCAAAACCCAGCGCAGTTTGACGCTCTGCATCATTTTTTGGTAATCGCATCTACACAACACGATCTTCGTTGTCTTCATGACTCCTAAAGCACATCCATGTGCTCTTCGGTGGAGAAGAGCCCCCGGAGCCTGAGAGCTCTATCCTGATCAACAGGAGGGTCAACATCAGGTCACTGAATTGTAGAAAATTAATGTATGCCTTGTTGATGTCAATAGCTCTGGCTTTGTTAATCATGTGGTTCATTCATGTGGACAACACACAGATTGTACACTTATTCATAACCATTCCACGGTCTATACTCTAAATTACTGGTATTGATATGCTAAATACATAGCCGATAGCCATAAACGGAAAGATTGTTATGTATGTACACATACGTGTTGCCTCTCCTGACTGAACCTGATTTAGCCACCATTTTACCTAAAACTCTAATCTCTTTGGATAATCCTAAACTCCTGAGTAAAATAGTTTGGTCTGTGTGGAAAGTAATGATTCCTCTTGTACTGCACAAGACTACAAGGCGACCTGAAATGAACATTAGACCTCCTGAGAATCTAGAACTGGGACCACTCTTTGGACCAGTACATATTCAACCTGGCTCTAAATTTGCATGTTTCACACACATATATTTATATCACCGTGGTCCACCGAAACAGAATCTGAACTTAAACCACTGCACGTAGGACGAATCCCTAATATATATATATATAAGATGGTTTCTTACTTCTTGGCGTGACGTGCTTATAAAATTTTGGCATTATTGTGGTTGTAATCTTGATTGTGTTCTCCTGTGTTCTCCCGTGTTTATTCAAAGTCATTGGTAAATTGGTTCCTGCTCAATATGTGTCTGTTCAGGTGACAGGGCCAGATAAAGACGCTTTCAAGCAGGACACGGGTTACATTAGTGATTCAGACGATGATTCAATCATTAGGGGAATGAAGTAGTTTTAACTGTTTAAACAGAATTTACTGATTAAAGGGGGGAGATAATAATGTTTAAAAAATCCTAGATTATGTGTCCGCCTGTCCGTCCGAGGGAGTCGGGTTTCTCCTTCACTGTGGAACTCCTCCAGGTTTCTACCTTTTCCTAAAAGAGGTTTTGTAGTTTTTCCTGGCCGAGAAGGAGGGTCTAAGGACAGGGGAAAATACTTATTACTATTTTTATTATTACTATTTTTATGATTACAATTTTTTATTATCACTGTTTTTTATTATTACTATTTTTATTATTACTATTTTTTATTATCACTGTTTTTATTATTACTATTTTTATTATTACTATTTTTTTATTATCAGTGTTTTTTATTATTACTATTTTTATTATTACTATTTTTTATTAGCACTATTATTATTATTACTTTTCTTATTATTACTTTTTATTATTACATTATTACCTACTTTTTACTTATGATTATCATTACATTTGTATCATTACTTGTTACATTTATATTATGCTTATTATGCTAAATGCTAAATGCTAATTCTATGCTAATTTTGCGGTAATGTGAGGATGAGATACTCAGTGGTCAAAAGGACCAGAGCAAAATGGAATTTATACCCTGCACATTTGTGGTTCAAGGTTTCTCCTCTGAAAGGTTTTGCTTCAGCTAATTTTTGATTATTTTTACTATCTCTTTGGGTTTGAAGTTATTAATTGACTGATGATGATGATTTCTTTTTGTTAATATGATTTATAATAAAACAGGGTTTCATAATTATCAGAGGAGGGGATTGTAATGGAAAAATGTCTTTCTATCAAGGTTGCAAATGTCATGTCTACGCATCATATTATATTATCTTAGCTTCGGCCCAGTCGTGGGTCAAAACCTTGAGGGGTGTTTTCATTTTGACTAGAGCTGATTTGATTGTGACAATGTGCGTATGTGTCAATGTATGTGACTGTCTATAAAAGGATGTTTACAGTCATTGCTCTGGAGTCAGGAAGGGAGAGATGATCCTGTCAGGGAAAGTGTTTCTATTTACTGTGCACAAGTAAATAAAGATCGAACTATTGAGAACGACAAACTCTGTTTACCTCTCTATTTCTTGGTACTTTTCCACAGAAATGCCACAACAGTAGAACCAACAAAAGAAGAAATGATTCGCTAAAATAACTTTAAATCTTCAGAATATATCATTTAGTATTATTATTTCCAGCTGAATTGTTTTTTTGAACCAGTTCTAAACATTAAACAAGTGTAATACTGAGACAAACATGAGAGAGAATTTATTTTTACATTTTGCAGAGTGAATTTAATTGCTTTTGGAGGAAATCAAGAATCTCTCCATTTATTTATGTGGTGAAACTGTTTCCAGCAATCGTTTTAATAAAGTTATTATCTTCCTTTGACCAAAAATCCGAATATTTGACGTTTTTAATAGTTCTCAATGTGTGTGTGAAGTACTTTTTGAAGTGAAGTACAATTTTCAACGCGCACGTCATACTTTTACTGTGATACTTTTGCTTCAGCCCCTGTATCTGCTCTGGTGTATGGGATGACGTGCGGTACGAAGCATTCTATTTGTTTTGCAAATGTTGTTGAGTCAAATGAAGTGCTCGCTGAAAGACGACTCAAGTAAATCCTCTAAAACTGTACTTACAGAACACACGACAGGGGTCTTTCTATGTATCGGCCCATGTTTGGGGGGAGAGCACCCCAAAGTTACAGTTTGTGAAGAACAATAAAAAGATAAAGTAGAGCTGTTCTACAATGGAAAACACGTCAGTTTTAATCCTGTCGCGCTCCAAAACCAAAACATAATACAGTTAGATCGTTTATGTCAAATCTCGTTATGAAGAGCAGAGTGTAAAGTAGACTTGTCAGCAGTCCCGGCCCCCGTGCCTGTGTGTGGGCCACTGCTGTATACCCCACTCAACACCCTCCTGCCACCCCCACGACCAGTCAAACGGAACAAAAGCTTTATTTCCAGAAGTTAGTGACTTGTGTGTTCATGTGTGTTTGGACATTTGCAATCGCCGCTGAAGCTGTAAAAACAGTGACAGAAGCGCCACCTCCTGGTTCACTCGCCTCTGCAGTGTCACATGTTCCGCTGGGGCCCATCCGGGGAAGTTTACATGTCCAGGTTTGTTTAAATAAAAAGAGTGAGCTGGATGTTTGTCGTAAGAGCGCGTCGTGAATCTGGTGCAGTTCTCTCTGCGTTTTCTGAAAGTGGAAGTTTAAACGAGAAAACATTCATGAACGAGGCCCATTCACTTGAAATAATCAGACGGTTTACTTCCTTAATACTTACATTATTATTAGTTTATTTCTTGGACTTCATACTTGAGTATTATTATTTTGAAGTACATGTACAAAAGGATAGTTTAAATTAATCCATTACATTTGTTCAATTGTAACTTTCTTGTCTTCAACTGTTTTATTTTTATATTTTTACTTTTGCTTTTGTACACACTTTTTATTATTATTATTATTATTATTATTATTGAATCCATTTACATCCATAGCAAATGTGACTTCAAATGCATTTTTCTCCCACAGACATAAAGATCCGCCTCGAATGTCTAATTTACTCCTTTTTTTTTAAATATATATATGAATCCATTATACGTGCTGACAGACAATTTGAAGAAGTTTCCAATCGATATCTCTGAATTAAGATTCTCTCCAATTTCATCTGCACTTTTAAAACTGTGTCAGTGTCGCTTTCATTGCCGCCGTATGTCACTGGCAGATAGAGGCCTCTTCCTCCTCGTTAATATTCAGTTAATCCACAGAATCTGGGGTCAGCGCTGGCTCACATCCCTCTGTTTGCTGTTTGGCATCGACATCCTATAGAAATGTGTGTGTGTGTGCGTGTGTGTGTGTGTCGTGGAAAAACCGCACACGGATAATTCACAAAATGAGGATTAGCAGATGGAAATAGAAAGTGGAAGTGTTGCGTAAGGGCTGGGCGAGCGAGGGGAGACAGAGGCGAGAGAGCTGACGTCAAAGGCGCATTTCAAACTGGGTCAGGGTTGTGATGTCACCGGCCCAGGCCCCGCCCCCCTTCGACCGCCCCCTCCAGTGCGACACAGATCTGCGCCAAACCGCCTTTGAACCGGCGTTCAAATGGTATCGATGACGACGCTGCAGCCAAACATCCTTTTCCCCAGCGGCGGAACGGGTTTTGGATTTAAAGCCTCATTATGTAACTTTTTTAGGCACAACATTGACTGTGATGAAAGTATGTTGTTTTTCATTTTGGAGGTTTTTATTTCAGTGAAAAAGTGTAAAAACATTTGTCCTTCCTGTGAGTTCACGGGTTTGTATTTTCAAGACTTAAAAAAATGGGGTTTTGAAATGTATGGATAATTTCAGTGTTTATTTGACTAAAACATTCCGTTTGGCAAAACTATATTAAAAATAATAAATAAAGAAGCAAATGCAAAATCAATGAAATAAAACATAAACATGGAGGACCACACAACTCACACAGTGTTAAAAGCCAGAGGATAAAAGTGGGTTTTAAGACGAGACTTAAAACACTCCTCTGGGGGCAATTCAGAGCACTTAGGGGGCTCAGAGCGTTTAGAAAGTTCAGGGCATTCAGAGAGTTCAGAGAGCGTTCAGGAAGTTTAGAGATTTCAGAGCGTTCAGAGAGTTCAGGGGCTTTTAGAGCGTTCAGAGAGTGTTCTGAGCTTTCAGGGCGTTCAGAAGGTTTAGAGAGTTCAGAGCGTTCAGGGGCTTTAGAGCGTTCAGAGAGTGTTCTGAGCTTTCAGGGCGTTCAGAAGGTTTAGAGAGTTCAGAGCGTTCAGGGGCTTTAGAGCGTTCAGAGAGTGTTCTGAGCTTTCAGGGCGTTCAGAGAGTTCAGGGCATTCAGAGCATTCAGGACATTCAGGGGGTTTGGAGCGTTCAGAGAGTTCAGGGGGTTCAGAGTGTTCGGGGGTTTAGAGAGTTCAGAGAGCGTTCAGAATGTTCAAGTATTTTAGAGCTTTCAGAGCGTTCAGGGGGTTTAGAGAGTTGAAAGAGTTCAGGGGGTTCAAAGCGTTCAGGGGGTTCAAAGCGTTCAGGGGGTTCAAAGCGTTCAGGGCGTTCAGGCTTGCTGCGTGTACATGTGCTCAGACTGTCTCACTGTGTGGAAAGTGTGCCCTCTGCTGGACAAAAAGCAGATGAGACACCACTGTTGTACAGTTTAAGTCTGGACAGTTTTATCGAGTACTCGTTCTACAAATGTTAATGTAAATGTGTAAATAATCTTGGTCCAGAAATGATAAAATAATCCAGAAGTGTAATCCACTGGTGTCACCACAAGGGGCGCTGCAAACTGTGACTGTAGAGCAGCTAAAGAGCACTTTTGGACATTTCACATCATTTTTATCATATTATTAAAGGAAAATGTCTAAAATTGGATCAAACCTCGGTGTAATTTGAACATGAAATCAGAACACTCTCACTGGTTATATTTAGATGTTTGGGATCAGTTTCGGCAACACGAGGCCTCAAAACACAAATAAAACCGAAACGCGCCTGAGCTGTAAGTGCGGCGGTCTAAAAGTCTGGTCCGGGAGAAATGACAACGCGCAAGAGCGAATGAAACATGAATAAAATATGAGATTTATAATTAGTAGATAATATTACTAGTTAATGTAATTCATTTTTAAATGTATCTCTATTTATAGCAGAAAAGCTTGACGAGAGCAGCAGACAAAAGACGCAAAATAGTCCGAAAACAGATACATTAAAACATTAAAAGCAGGTGCAGCTGTGACTATAAATCTCATATCGCCAAATTGTTAAAGTTCATGTGACAGTTGCTCACGTTTTTCTAATTATGACGTTGTTTGGCGAGATAGTCCATGATTATCATTGTGCTGTCCTCACGCTACTGTGTGAAGCCGCTGACTGTGCGAAGAACTAATACAGAAAACTTCGCACACAAGGCATTCGGTTCTTGCTTTATGGAGGTATCTTGAATGGATATTACAAACTGAGAGTATTTGGTAAGTGGAACATACAGAAAAAAAATGCGTATAACAAACTACAAAGTACATTTGAAGATCTAACAAACGTAGCTAGCTTGTGCACATGTAATAAACCCGTCACAGTTAGCTTCGCGTGATGAAATAAAACACAGTTGTCATTGCAAACTAAGTGCTTGTGAACTTGTGAACATACAAATACTCACAAAGACGATAGTTTCCCATTGTTCAAACGTTCAGAGCACATTCGGCGCGTAAATGAGCCGTTCAGGACTTGACTTTTGCCGTGGAACTAGGGCGTTTATTATCGAGAGGGAAAACGTCAAAAAGATCCTCTCTGTGCGCACAGGAGCACTTACTCTGCGCTGACACTACAAAGATCCTTAAAGGAGAAGATGTCGTACTCTGACAATTTTACCCCAAACTCTTTTAACAGTTTGGAATATGAAATGATCTTATTCATAGCTTTTAACTAAATTATTAATCTTATGGAATTATTCATGTCTTTTGACCCTGAGACGTGACAGTCATAGTTTTCCGTCAATCAGTTTGTGAAGAAAATTTGACAAATAAAAGTTCCAGGAAAAAAAACACACACACACACACACACACAAAATCCCTCTGTGATGTCATCAAAAAGTGCCATTCCATCAAAAATATTGATAATTGTAATTATTGTATGATTGAAATGGACTTTGGCCCTTGTTTACAGTCTGGTTGCTAAGTAACAGTTGTAAAATGACCTCAGCGTATGTCATATTTGCTGGCCATGTCAAATCAGGAAGTGACATTATAAACGTCACTATAGTCATTTTAAATTCTGTCTTAATGCATTCCCTTTTGATTTCACATATGTTGTTTTTATTATTGATCAGTGTTTTATGTTGCACCTTAACGCCAAAACAAGTTCCTGTTTGAGAATTTTGTTCATTGACAATGGCAATAAACCTATTCTGATTCTGAAAATTGCCAAATTGGAGACAAACAGGCAAAATGTTGGTTAAAATCTTTAAATCTAATCATGTTCCCTCTGTTGTCTAATGTGTCACGTGGACTTCAAAGTGAGAAGGTTGCACCAATCGCACATCTCGGAAAAAGTATTCCATTCACGGGAGGCAAATCAACCAAAGGCCGGTTTCAGCTCTCGTTTTACACCTGTGGCAAGGATTTGTTTTACCTGCGCTCTTGTCTTTTGGTATAACGACCATTTACGTCTTCTGTGAAATTCAATCGAATTCCATTTTGTAATGTGAAGCACTTTGAATGACTTTGTGTGCGATTGGTGCCCCGTAAATGAACTCGCCTTACCTCATGAAACCGACTGGAACTAAAGATCACGTTTTAACTTTTTGGAACAAACTTGAACCTGAACTAAACCAAAAGTCTATTGCATGGTTGTTTATTCATATATTTCTTTATTATTTATTTTAAGTTCCCGACATAAATGACCATAAATGGGGCACTCGTGACACTCGTCGTGACACTTTCTTGTTGGATAAACGGGTTCAGTTTGGAGCGTTTTCGTCCAGCCAAACCCAAAGGTCAGAGGTGAGACTTAAAATTGCAATGGGAACAAAACAAAAAAAAGCATTAAAATGTCAGATTCTGGTACTTTCCAAAGAATAGACACGAAAACAAGTTTGAAGGTAAAGCTGTGCAGACAAACCAAGACTTTTCCTTCACTGACTGAAAGAGGTTTTTATGATTTTCTAATTTCGACTTTATTTGGTGCATTTGAACCTTTTGTAAATGTCAATGACAGTTTTACACCAAACAAGAAGCTGTTTGTGGAGAAAAGTCGAAAAATCTACGAAAAAATTATTATAGGAAGTGACATCACACTGAAGTTACACAAAATTAAAACAAAATATTGATCCTCTAAGCATCAATTCAACAAATTAAAGGTGCTTTTGTGTATTCTTATTGGGCCAACATGTATCTACTGTCAAATTTAAAAACAATAGTAAACTTTTGGCTTAGTAAACGCAGGCCAATTTCCTATCGTGATGTCATCAATTACAAACAGGAAATACAATTATAAACCTAAAAAACTCCATTTAGTGTCTCGGGCCCTTTAAACCTGCAGACTTGAACCTGGACATCTTCAGCGAACGTATGAAACTGCGGCTTAAATCAGGATTTCACAGTTTCATGAACCTTTGCCAATTTATTTATTTATTTATTTTGAATTGAATTGCTCCATTCTTCTTCTTCTTCTTCTTCTTCTTCTTCTTCTTCTTCTTCTTCTTCTTCTTCTTCTTCTTCTTCGGTGTTTTATGGCGGTTTGTATCGGACGAACCGGATGCATAATTAAAAATAAAGTAAATGGAATGGTATTGAATTGAAATGAAAGAGCCACAAAGTCCATTTAAAAAAAAAATAATAATAATAATTCATTAATTTATTTATTTAGTTAGTCATTAATTTATTCATTTATCACAAAGCAACAATGAATGAGCTTTCGCGTCTCTCAATCGCCTTGGAAACCACCCTCTTCTGCCTCATCTCTCCCGAGGCCGTGGACTCGACGCAGCAGCGGGAGACGGCCTGCAGGGGGCAGAAGGGTCGCAGGGTCAAACGCCTTCATTAAAACCAGCCTTGTTTGACAAAAGCTGTGCGAAACAGCGAGGAACCTTTTTAAATTGTGACCCAGGAGCCAGGCACAGCTGAAAAAAATACAGTTTTCCCTTAAAATGTATGTATTCTCTTATTTTCTTTCTCACTTGATTGAGTTTATGCTTGCTACATTTAAAATACATGTTCTTGCTGAATGTTTCTGTTTGCTTGTTTGTCTCATGTCTGTCAGACTTTCAGTTACGTTATCAACTCATCCCAGACATGAACTGTCGCCCTTTGAGTGAGCGGTCTGCTCAAGGGTTTCACTTCCTGATAAGAAGACAGCAGGCTCGTGTAAGACTGTTCAGAATACTCTTGTCACATTAGTCCTGTGCTCAGGTCTCTGCACTGCCCCCTGTGGCTCAGAGAATAGACTTCAAAGCAGCTCTGCTTGTATACAAGTCTCTCCATGGCCTAGCACCAAAGTACATCTCGGACATGTTAGTGCCATATGAACCATCTCGGACTCTGAGGACCTCAGGGGCCGGCCTCCTGCTGGTGCCCAGAGTCAGGACTAAACATGGGAATCTGCGTTTCAGTTTTATGCAGCTAAAATCTGGAACAGTCTTCCTGAGGATGTGAGACAGGTTCTACTCTGGCAATGTTCAAATCTAAACTAAAAACTGTTTTGTTTGGCTGTGCATATGACTGAAATGCTTTTCTTTGCACTCTTCTCTTTTATGTCTTGAACTATTATTTGTGATTTCTGCCATGTTTTTGCTTTATTTTGTGATTTCTGCCATGTCTTTGTGATTTTAATGCATTTTTTCCTGTTGTGTGAAGCACTTTGAATTGCCTTGTGTATGAATTGTGCTCTACAAATAAACTTGCCTTGCCTTGTGAGCTCCAATGTTGTTCAGAGGGGCCGCCGTGCTTCTTCGCCTGCTTTCAGGAAGTTTGGTGGAGAATGTGGGCATCTCGTCACGTTTAGAAGAGATGATGGCGCTCTAAAAGATTCCCTTCTGGCTGACGGACATCGCGGCCAGTGACGACTCAGCTCGGAATCGTGTGAGAATAAGTACAGAGAGCTGAGAGGAATCGACCGCCTGTTTTTCTCAGACAGAACTTCCACAATTGTGACTGGGCCGACTCAACAGAAAGGTTGCGTTCTGCAAAGTGAATAACAAACACAGACTCCTGCCGTGCCCCTCCTCTACGACAACCAGACACAGGCTCGGGTACTTTGACCAGGGTCCAGTAAGAGCCCACTCCAGAACGAAGACGGATAAAGGATTTGAAGCGACAGACACAGATGACGAAAAGAGACTACAACTGCTGGAATAAAGAGAATGCGAAGTGGCTGCTTATCGACACGTGAACACAAGGAGCAAAGAGACGTGAACACAACCTGACAACCATGTAGAGTATCCATACAGGCTGATCCCATGGTTTGCCGAAACTTAAACTGAAATGTCCACATTGCTAGTATGAAGTATGAATATAGTGTAGTATAGTGTATAGTATAGTAGTGTCGAGAATCGGTTGGACTGATTTACAAAGGAGTGGGACTCCTAAAACACATGGGACGTGTAGGTAACTAAAGGTAAGACTTTCACTTCCTGATGAGAAGACAGCAGGTGAACACTTCTGTAAACTGTATAAAACGCAGTACTTTAAGACCCTTCCAGGCTCCGTTTCAGACCACTCTTTGGACCCTGCTGCGATCTCGTCGGAGCGGCATTAAGCGCACATAATCTTGCATTCGTTCATCTTCAGCCGTCTTCATTGCTCACGTGCCTCCCGTCTTCATGGAGATTGGCAGGTTTAACGTCGTCCTTTGGAACATTCCGTGATGTCGCGTTAGTTCATTTGGACCGACATTTCACTTTGTGCCAGGTTTTGCTTCATGTGGTCAGTCATTTCAGAGACATTGAACCGCGAACCAGGTCGAAACAGCGGCATTTCGACGGTTTCGAGGCAAATTCCGACCTTCCCCGCGGACAGTTTAAAATGTTCTGGCGTCGGGTCAGGCATACTTTTTGCTTTTTGTAGAACTGAAACACAGACGTTTCCAGGCTCGTGGTTTTTTTTTCCTAAGGTTTTGTTCCCCCCGAGTGTGTGGGCATTGTTGAGCTTTTGGCAGCGCTACAAAACAAAGTCTACTCGAGTACGTGACCAGAAGTGTCACAATACAGGGCAAAGAAACAGAAAAATGTCGGGTAAGGACACTCGATATTACAGGTGGGATACAAGATCAGAACAAATCAGACGCTTTTATGTTAAGTGTACAATTGAAGGAGATATGTTATGCTTGTTTGCGTTAGCACGTCACTGCATCGAAATTGGGACTAAACCAGGGCCAAACCTGACACTAAACCCGGACTAGATCAGGGATGAACAAGAACCAGACCAGGACCAAAGCAAGTCCACATCAGATTTAAAATGAGGCTCCGTTTAGGACCAAATAAGGACAAATCGTGAGCACAGGCTTGGCTCCTTACCAAAAACACCTTCTTTTTTTTTCGTGTGAATGATGATTAAAAAGTCCTTGTTACAAAAAAATTAAATGTTCCAGTTTGTTCCTGTAAAACTAAACGCTGAAAGTACGTCCAGCTATTATTTTTTTCAAGGCGAAGCATCAAGTCGAGTCCCAAGTACAGATGCGAAGATGATTCGGTTAATCGATAACTGTGATTATTCAGTAAAAAACAATAATCAGAGGCAAAAACGACGCAACGGTGTCGGAGGACGTCATCGCGCAAAGACCAGACCAAAGAAGAACTTGTTTTTTAACCTTTTAAATCAATCTGTAGTCCAAAGCGCCTTTGGTCTTTCTCCATTTCCAAGTGTCACGTATCGTAGTAAATTCGACTCGCAAGTGCACACCTCTGGCAGCAAACCTTTTTCTTAAACCTGCGCATCATTCTCAGGGGAAAAACGATTTGTGTGGAATTTTTTGGGACGAAGAGATGCCATAAATTGCATCTGATATCTTTTCCTAACCGGCAAATAATTGTATTCGTCCTTATAAGATGGTGGTTTCTCAGGCAGGAGAAGGGTGTTTTGGGTCGCCGATGTATCCTTGGGTAAAATAGGGGTCGCTGGGTTGTGGGGGGAGGGGGGGGGAAAGGTTGGGAACCGCTGCGGGCGACCCGGGAGTCTTCGTTGTTCAAAGAATCAAAGGCGTCAGGGTTAGTCACACATGCATGAATCAACCAAAACATAGCTCTGAGTGAGATGAAAATAATGCGGGAGAATCTTTATAACGCGTTAAACCGGAGAAAGTCATTATCATGGTAATGTCTCCCTAAAGTACCCAGTGGTCCGGTGCAGAGGTCAGGTAGAGGGCGGAGCACGGCATATCTTGAATGTTGATAACGGCTCAGGGTTTTGTGGTGGTGAGAAATGTAAAAAATGCGTGTGGACTGAGACAAAACAAACATACAAGGATAGTAAATGTATACATATTTAGCATACCTACCTTTAGTTAAAAAAAATGTATGTGTTATGTTACCTTTTTAACATAACGCATACATGTTTAGTTAAAAAAATGAAACGTTGACTCTGCGTAGTGCTACTTTAGATAAATGTATCACCTCTTCCCGTTTAACTAGCTTCATTTCATCCAAAGAAAAATAATGTTGCTTTAATTTTCTGATTTTGTTGTCGTTATTGTTTTGTTTTATTGATTCATATGATTTTTATTTTTGAGGTCAATCAAAGCGGGGTTATGAATTGTTCACTTTCAGTATTCACAGGATGTTCTTTCTCTTTCTTTACTCTGCATGTCGGGCACTTAAAATCCGCATAACAGCCTATTTTATAATAATAATAATAATAATAATAATTTATAGTAATGTCTATTTTTATTTTTATTTATACTATAGTATTTTTTAAATTGTTTCTTAATGCATGCCCTTTTGTTTGATTGAATATATGTCGTTTTATTATTGCTCAGTGTTTTATGTTGCACCTTAAGGCCGAGACAAGTTCCTGTGTTTGTGAAGTTTGTTCATTGACAATGGCAATAAACTCTTTCTGATTCTGATTCTGATTCTGATTCTGTTCCAACTCTTCAATAGCGACGTTTTGACTGTCTAATGGTGTTGCAAATACAAAGCGAAGAGAAGGCGAGACCGAGCGAATCCCTGCCTCACTCCTCAGCCAAATGACCGTTTTTTATGTGAATACTTCCTGTTGCACTATGGTTTATTTTTGATTCACCTATTTGAAATGTGTTTAGCACTTTAAGGAAACAGAGCCCGCTAACAGAGTCTAAGCTAAGTATTACAGCTTTGTTTTGATGTTTTTTGTATGATTCATGATGTGTAACGTTGTCTTTGGTTTTGTCGGCGGTCTTTTCTAATTGGCATTCACAATGTTTTTATTTATTCATTTGGGATTGATCTTGCAACCCTAATATTCCCTCATTTGTATTTAAACTTCTATTTAGCAAGGAAAAGGGGGGCTCGAGATGCAGCGCCACGTCCCCAACTGCACGGAGTCATGCCGGTCTAGTCCGGGTTTGGTCCAGGGCCACGTTGCGTCAGAGGCGAGCCCTTAATCCTGGAGCGGAGCCCATCTGCTGGTCTTGGGTAAAGTCCGGGCCAGATGCTGCCGCAGCTGCTGTTTCCGTGGAGGGCGAGCGCATATCGTCCGGCCCCCTTTGCGCGACGTGAAACAACACCGCAGATCTGTTTGACTGCCGCCGCCGGGTCAGAGGGGTCAGAGGGGTCAGAGGGGTCAGAAGGACGTTTGAGGGGACGGATTCATGTAGGACAAACAAAGCAATGGAAAACACGACTTACTAACAAAATATATACTATTCAGCGATATACATTTGAAACTTCGTCTATAGTTGACTCAAATAAATCTAATCTTACATTTCTTGCTCACATTTGTTGACATATTAGATCTATACAAGCGTTACAAAAGGGATTTTGTATTTCTTATTTGAGAAACAGAAAATCAACGTAAACATTCACATTTTGCCCAATTTTCTTCAATAAAACTTGAAAAAAATCAGGCTTAGAACTAGATTTAAGCTGTCAAAATCTTGTTTACAAACCCGCTAGTTAATATTTTGGCTTGAAAAAAAACAAGATATGTAGTAAATACATCTTAACTGGTGAAAACGAAAACAAACAGATGAAGATGTACACCCCGCTTTTCTTGGGAATTTTAACGAATCAGAATCAAAAGCGCTAATCAAAGGCGCTAATCAAAGGCTCTAATCAAAGGCGCTAATCAAAGGCGCTAATCAAAGGCGCTACATGGGATTGACCCAATAAACAAACAAGATCAATGAATACGACAGCGAAACACATAAAGACCACATGTTCTTGCTCTTCTTTCTGAACCGTCAACTCGGAGGACGGCGGCAGAAAACAAAAGAGTGCGTCGCTACCTGCCAAAACAGATGTTCGGTTTGTACCAACGCCAACACGACCCCTGACCTGCATCCAACGGAACTCCCGACACGACCCCTGACCTGCATCCAACGGCACTCCCGAGCAGAATCGGGACACGCAAGACTTTTTCACATTTAGAAGAAGATTCATGAATAATCCTACGACTTGTAACGCACCTTTGGAGTGTCTGGAATTGTTTGAAGACGTACAGAACGGGCGTCGTCTTCTTCTTCTTCTTCTTCTTCTTCTTCTTCTTCTCCTCCTTCTTTAGCTTTCATCTGGGGTTTTAAAGTGTCAACCGCACTTTCATTCGGAACCTTCATCTCAGATCTACCACAAGTCTTTTAAGCACGCTGATGTTACAATGGTCAGAGAATTCGAAAACGTTGGGTTAAAAAGTCGGTCTGAGGGCTGCGTTCGGACCCCCGCCCGCAGTACACGGTGCACCTTTAAGTCCAGAGGGAACGTGCGGAGACAGTACGTTCCCGTTTTATTTCATCATTTTTAATCCAGTTCCACTTTTCACTCAGAAACCAACGTGAAGTTTGAATACCTCATGGACTCGCTCACACAGCTGTGGCGTTACTTGTTGTGGGGGGGATTGGGAGCGACCCCTCTGCAGGTCAAACGTAACACACACCCACACACACACACACACACACACACACAAAGAGTCTGGACCGCTGCGGAGCCCCCCGTAACCCCCTCCTCCCGTTTGAACTCGCATGTGTGTTTATTATTTACCTGCCCCCCCCCACAAAAAAACGCAGCGGAAACGCTCTGGTTGGCCCCGTCACTCACACCACACAGACGATGCTGATGACACCTTGCTACATCTTGTAGACGCGCGCGCGGGGTTTTGGACTCGAACCACACGCGGCTGGACGGGGCGGGGAGGGGGCAGGCGGGTTTTTGGAGGGGTGAGCCGAGCTGACCGCGCACATTTCCCCCGTAACAGCCGAAACGCTCCACGACCCGCGAAGCCCAACCCGCAAGGCAGCGTGGGGCACCCCCCCCCCCCCCCCCCCCGTTACCGAACACGGAGGGCCGCTCTTTCACTCCGAATTCGATCACGTCCCCCACCTCCCCAGCCCACCCCCCCTACCCCTGTACAACTCGACTTCTTCTCGCGTGGAGCTTGTGATTGACCGCTCCGTATTTGCCCCCCCCACGCCCCACCGCCCACCCACTTTCCGCGCAGCGAGCGCAGAACGTTTGGTCCGGTGGAGAAAAAGGAGGAAAATAAACAACTCTTCTTTGGAGCAGCACTGGAGAGTAGAAAGCACGGAAGGAGGCAGAAGAACGCGAGGAACGGAGCAAAGCAAACGTCTCGCGTGCCTTGTTCTTCTTCTTCTTCTTCTTCTTCTCATTTTTTTTTTTTTTTTTTTTTTTTTTGCAATCGTGTGCGTGAATAGGAACCGTTTTTGCGTGGACGTGAAGGGGCTTCGTGGTCATTTTTAGACGGGTTGTGTCCACCCCACCCCTCCCCCACCACCACTCACCGGACCCCCAGGAGCGCACACACACGTACGCACGCCACACACGACGGTAAGTTTTCGACGTTCTTCTTGCGTTGATTCTTTTGCGTTTTTGCCGTGCGTTGATGTCCGGTTCTTCTCTCTGTGTCACGTGTTAAATTAGTTTCTGCACTTAAAATCTTGTTTGCGTTGCGCTTTTAATCGAATGTTGTTGTTTTTTTAATTTAATTTTAAAAAATAAAAATTGAATTACAAAACTGCACCGGGATTTGTGGACATTGCGCACGCGACGACAGCGCCAGTAACGTCCCCACACACAATTTGCGCCTCTCGCCCCCCAACCCCCAGTGAGCGCGCGTGTTATCGTTTGACGCGCACATGTGCCACCCTGCGGCTCTTTGTTCCAGTCGCTGCTGCGCGACACCGTGCGGACCCCCGCGCCGGCATGACCTCAACTCATCCGCGCCGCGAATAGGCCACTTATTGACACCTGAATATCGTGAGGTTGGCTCGTTTCCCACCAACGACCCCCCTCCTCCCCAGCCCCCCCTCTCGTGTGTTCTATGTTTCTGCAACAAAAACAAGGGGGGGCAAGCGCTTCCTTTGTGGCTGCGCACGGGCTCCAGACCTCGCAAAGACCCGCGGTGCGCGTTTGAGGGTCGCAACTTCGGGTAGAATTGGCCCGTGTTGCGTTTCGGTGTAAGAGGAGAGTGGGGGAAAGGTCGTTTTTGGGGTGGGGGTGTGGGGGGTTTAAAAAAAAAAGAAAAATGTGTGTCAATGTCAAATGGGGTGGTCCCCGGGCGCTGCGGCGCTCTGGCCCGCGATTGGTTTGGCATGGAAACAACGCGCAGCGGAACGGGAGCAAGCGCGTGGGAGAGGCGGTGTGGTGAGGATGGGCGTCCCGGTGCAAGTGGGGGTCGGGGGGGGGGATCAAGGACACAAGTATTTACTCCAAACGTTCTCTAAGGTTGAGCTGAACCACAGAGACGTCATCGCGCCTCGGATCGGTCACGTGCTCTTTGGGGGCTCAGTGTTGCTTGATTTCGGGGGTCTTCAGCTCGAGTTTCCTGAGGGGGCAAGATTATTGTTATTTTTTGGGACGGTCAAAGATCTGCACCAAGGTTTTTGGCTCTCTAAAAATGTAGTTTATACAATCAAATAATTACTGATATTTTAGATTATTGTGAGAAATAACAAACACTTTACCAACATCGCTTTGCAAAGTTCAGGACTGGACCAGGACTAAACCAGGACGAGACTAGGACCAACCAGGTCTGAACCAGGACTAGACTAGGACAACCAGGTCTGAACCAGGACTAAACTAGGACGAGACTAGACCAACCAGGTCTGATACCAGGACTAGACTAGGAAACAACCAGGTCTGCAAACCAGATAGACTAAGGACCAACCAGGTCTGAACAGGACAACAGGACTAAACCAGGACTAGACTAGACAACCAGGTCTGAACCAGGACTAAACAGACTATACTAGGACCAACCACGGTCTGAACCAGACTAAACCAGACTAGACTAAGGACAACAGTCTGAGCCAAGGGACTAGACTAGGACCAACCAGGTCTACGACTGAGCAACAGGACTAGACTAGGACAACCAGGTCTGAAACCATGAACCAGGACTAGACTAGGACCAACCAGGTCTGAACCAGGACTAGACTAGGACCAACCAGGTCTGAGCCAGGACTAGACTAGGACCAACCAGGTCTGAACCAGGACTAGACTAGGACCAATCAGGTCTGAACAAGGACTAAACCAGACCAAACCAGTTTTAAACTAGTGCTAAACAAGATATTTTGCTCTGTTTTAATATTTGGAAGTGCCGTCGTGGGCCGGATTAAACTGCTTGGAAGGCCTGATTTGGCCCTCAGGCCTTACCCTGCTTTACTTTTGGCCCTAGAACTGATCACCCTCGCCGCGTTTCCACTGGTTCACTTTGGAGCCGCGGCCTGTTTAACGTCTGAAGCGGACCAAGGCATGTCAGGATTATCGGGCGAATGGATTATTCAGGTCACAATATAATCGTAAGAAGCAAACAATAATAATCGTGACGATTTTATTTTAATCTTTTTTTTTCTTTCATAAAAGTTTTTCAAAATAAACAAACAAACGGAACATTATTTTTTTTCCATTGTCTAATTCCTCTAAATCGTCGGGAGGTTTTGTGTCATCCATTTCTTTGTGGCGGCCTTTTTTCCTGCCGCCAAAAGCACAGTCCAAAGGTATCCATCCACTGTGTCCATGGCAGGAGTTTTGAGGCCCAAGTACATATATCAAAAACTGTGCGGCGCATCCTTATTTTCTCCCAACAGTCTGTATTTCTCTGTGAATAACGGGCACTTTGACACGGTGTTATGAAAAAAACGTGACACATTTTTCCAACAAAACTCTCCCCAAACATGTGATTTCGTAGTCCTCCACAGGGATGTACACACACTTTCCCACTCTTCGTCCGTCAAAACAAGACCACCCTCTCTTTTTCCTCATGTGCTTTTAGTATATTTAGTAGAGTAGCTGTCCAGATTAGAAATGCTTTGATTCAATTTGGATATTATTCGTCTTGAAGTTGCGATGTATAGTCCTTGATAAACATCTCCGTCAGAGGACTAAGCGTGACAATTTTAGAAGCAAAATGAAGTCTTTTATTCTTCAATATACTGCCCAAAAAAATCAACCTAAATGTAAAGAACTTTATTTTATCGGGATGTTTTTGTCCACTTTAATATTATTTTGTCTTTCGGAAAGTTAAATGTGGTAAAGCTGGTCACAAACTTGAGGAACAGTTGGACATGTCAAGAAAATGAAAGATTTTTCAGTAATAATCGCGAATAATCGTTAAATCGTGATGTTTTTTTTGACATCGCGACGTCCCTAAGCGGACCAGGCGAAGACGTCTGGCTCTGTTTTGGACCGAGCGAGATGATTGGTCAGGAGAGAACGCAAAAAGCAGCGATGAAGACAAAAGCGCTGACCCGATCTTGTGACGAACACCTTATTTCCAGCAACGCCAACGAGAGAACTTTTGTTTTACGTTTGGCCCGGTGAAACTTCTCTGCGCCGCTGAAAAGAACGGGGCCGACGCGAAACTGGACCGGTCAGAACGTGGCTAAGGTGCGCCGCGTGCAGTCGAGCGCAGTTTCGTACGCATGCTACAGGAACGACGGAACCGAAATCGCCGCTCAAACTTCCTGTTGGCGCCCGTTTCGACCGTTTCGTGGCATGTGTGGAAACGATCTAATGGTGTCACGAGCTTCACGTGCCAGAAGAAAACTGATTCTCGATACTGTTTTTCGATACTGTTTTTTCGATACTGTAATGGTACGAAATCAAGAGTCTGGGGGTACATTTTCCGGACGTCCCTCTAAACCACAGGGTCTTTCTCTCCTTTGTCTTTCTCCCCCTCTTCCTCCTCTTCCCCCTTTCGCTTGTCTTTCTTGCCCTTGTCTTCCTCTCCGCCTCGTCTCTCTCTCTCTCGTCCTCCTCTACCTCTTTCACTCTGCTCCTCTCTCCTCTCTCTCGTCTTCCTCTTCGTCTTCCTCGTCCCCTCTCCCCTTGTCTTCCTCCCTTCCCTTTCTCCTCTCTCCCTCTTTCTCGTCTTTCTCTCCCGTCTTTCTCCCCCTCTTCCTCCTCTTCCCCCTTCCCTTGTTCTTTCTGCCCTGTCTTCCCCTCCTTCTCTCTCCCTCTCTCTCGTCCTCCTCTCCTCCTTTCATCTTCTGCTCCTCTCTCTCTCCTCCTCTCGTTCTGCCTCTGTGTCCTCCTCGTCCTCTTCCCCCTCTCCCCCCTACCTCGTCTGCCTCCCCTCTACTATTCCACTCCCTCGTCTTCCTCTTCCCTTTTCCTCGTCTTTCTCTCCTCCTCTTCCCTCATTCCGCCTTCTCCACCTCCCTCGTCTTCCTCTCCTCCTCGTCTCTCTCCCCTCCTCCTCTTCCCCTCTCCCTTGTCTTCTCCTCCCTCGTCTTCCTCTCCGTTCTCCTCCTCGGTCTTCCCTCTTCCTCGTCTTCCTCTCCTCCGTCGTCTCTCTCTCTCGTCCTCTTCCTCCTCTCTCCCTCATCTTTCTGTCCCCCGTCTGCCTCTTCCTCGTCTTCCTCCTCATCCTCTCGCTCCTCTCTCTCGTCTGCCTCGTCCTCCTCTTCCTCGTCTCCACTCCTCCTCGTCTCTCTCTCGCGTCCTCTTCCTCTACCTCATCTTTCTCTCCCCCATCTGCCTCTGCCTCGTCTTCCTCCTCATCCTCTCTCTCCTCTCCCTCTCCCCTCCTCTTCCCCCTCTCCCTTGTCTTCTCCTCCCTCGTCTTCCTCTCCTCGTCTCCCTCTTCCTTGTCTTCCTGTTCCTCGTCTTCCTCTCCTCCTCGTCTCTCTCTCTTCGTCCTCATCCTCCTCTTCTTCCTCATCTTTCTCTCCCCTGTCTGCCTCTGCCTCGTCTTCCTCCTCATCCTCTCTCCCCTCTTCTCTCGTCTTCCTCTGGACCTCGTCCTTCTCTCCCTCGTCTTTCTCTTCCTCCTCGTCTCTCTTCTCTCTCGCCCTCTTCCTCTAAATACGTAAACTAAATCAAACGGAGTGGGATGAAGTTTGACAGTTGACTGCGTCTCGTCTCCATGACAACAGAACAACAGAAACAGATTATTCATGATGTTTCTCTGCCTCAAGTCAAATCTGCTGGAGCACAAACGTTGATCAGTGATTACACATTCACAATACCGCTCTCATTTCATCCACGAATCTGTTGAAGATATTTATATTTCAACTGTATTTCATTAGAATGGTGCATCTCGTCCACGGTTACAGTGCTCCAATGATCTGACTCCAGTCTTTTCCTTTTACTCGTTTTAAAATTTCACGTTGCCCCCTTAAAGGATTCCCCTCGGCCCGTGCGTTTAATAGTTTAATATATCAGTACGTTTTAAAAAGCTTTAATTGAACAAAGAAATGATGTGTATTTTCCCCGCTCTCACCCCCCGTTTGACCCGTTTGGCCTTCTTTTGGTTTTAACGTAATCTCCGCAAAGTATGTGCAGTTCAAACACTAAAACATCAGAAAGAATCACGTTGTGTTTAGCATTTTCTCATTACGCTCCCAGCGGCGGCACGGCGTGAGCAAGAGTCTCCGAAAGAACAGCTGCTCTTTAAAGGTGGTTTTATGGATAAACGTGAGTCTGTCGGACCCTGTCGGAGTCTGTCGGACCCTGTCGGAAGCGCCGGGCGTCTTCAGCACTCGTCGTTGCGGAGGAAAGCTGACGTATTGACCCCGGTTTGTGCCGCTTTAGTGCTGCTTTAGTGAGCAATGAACCACCAGGCCTGACACTGCCATATGTCGTTACATTTAAACTGAAACGGTCGGGAGCTGCTGGTGGTCTTTGTTTATGCGCCTTGATTCCAGTGCATTTGTGGCACGACCAAAAACAAGTAAAAGTACAACGTATGTAAATAAAGCCGCAACTAACGATTATTATTAGTAGTCGACTGGACAAGGGACCCCCAAAATTAACCGCACAAACCGACTCGGGACCCCCAAAATAACCGAACAACCGACCCGGGACCCCCAAAATAACCGTACAACCGACCCGGGACCCCCAAAGTAACCGCACAACCGACTCGGGACCCCCAAAATAACCGTACAATCGACTCGGGACCCCCAAAATAACCGTACAACCGACTCGGGACCCCCAAAATAACCATTTGACCGACTCGGAACCCCCGCAGTCAGTTATCCCAAAATAGCTGATTTTTAAGGTTTATCGTGTTACTTCCTGGTTGTAATTGATGACATCACAATAGGGAATTTGGGCCAAAAACCCAATGTTTTTTGACCCGTTTTAGAGGGTCAAAAAAAGTAGATGTTTCAACTTTTCTCCCCGAATAGCCGCTCGATTGGTGTAAAACTATCATGTATATTCACAACCGGCACAAATACACCAAATTAAGTCAAAATCCGAAAAATGTGGATGTATTATTATGAGACTTGTGACGAGACGACGCCCCTTTCCCGTTACCGTTGTGAGATTGAAAGCGTCAGACAAAACACATTTAAAATAGACTTGCCTGAACTGACCTGGTTGAGATTATCTTCTGTCACATTCTGCCACTCGCATTGTTCAGATAGAGTCGAGCGGGTGGAGTCTCCGGAGAACCCCTCGCTCGGGCTTGTTTACGTCGGGCTGAAACGGAGAGGAAGCTCAAACTGTCGGGGCCAAAGCTCCGGTGTACAGCTTTAACTGAACCACAGGAGGATTTACACCTCCTTTAATGTCTTTTACACCCGAGAGCTGTGTCTGTTTATATTTTCATGTTCATGTTTTTGTAAAGACCTCTATCTATCCTATCCTACTGTCTATCCTACTATCAATCCTACTATCTATCCTATCTATCCTACTATCTATATCTATCCTACTATCTATCCTATCCTACTATCTATCCTATTATCTATCCTATCTATCCTACTATCTATCCTATCCTACTATCTATACTACTGTCTATCCACTATCTATCCTATCAATCCCACTATCTATCCTACTGTCTATCCACTATCTATCCTATCTATCCTACTATCTATCCTACTGTCTATCCTACTATCTATCCTACTGTCTATCCTACTATCTATCCTATCCTACTATCTATCCTACTATCTATCCTACTATCTATCCTACTATCTATCCTATCCGTCCTACCAATCCTATCTATCTATCCTACTTATCTATCCTAACTATTTATCCAACTATCTATCCTGTCTTATCCTATCCTACCTACCTACCTACCTATCCTACCTATATGCTAACTTCCGAACTCTCCTCTTTCTGATGATGCGATTGGCACATTTCATCATTGGCATGTAACGTTTTAGTCAATCTTAAGTCAATCTAAATGGTTCTTGAGAAGCTGTAGTTTCATAAAAGAGTGCTACAATCACAGCAAAATACCAAAAAGTAAAATACAATACAAACAAAAACAGATAAATGCCCCCGTAGTATCAATAAGCCTCTGGAGTGTGAATCTATTGACAAGTTTATAAAGATGTAGGAAAAGAATAAGTAGTGATGTGATGGGAAGTTACAAGTATTAGCTGATATCAGTAATGGTCGATACTGAGGACTCGTCATAGAGGGCTGTTTTTGGATCAAATCAAACTTTATTAGTCCTTGGATGTGGCAATCCAGAGTGCGGAGCTAGGGCTGGGTTATGGTGCTAAAAATCGAATTGGCATCGGCAAAATCTGCTTTTTTTTCATATCACGAGTCAGTAGTTTGCTTTTGAACACAGACACATTCCCCCTCCTTTCCTATTGGTCCGCCTCAGAAAGGCCCTGAGAGAGTTTAACCAATGCAATCAAGTGTGAACGCTCAGAAGAAGCAGATGCAGAAGCTTTAGTTTCCTCTTCAAGGCAATGTAAAGACACAAAGAGTGAAGAAAATGGTGGTATACATTTTTACACCAGATCAACTCTCGCGATATTTGTTCCGCAGTCTCTTGAGAATCCTCTGGTCGGGCTCGCGCTGTCCGGTTTGAGCCGTTTTTTGCGCTTGGCCAATCACAGCAGAGCCAGGTTAATGAGGAGGAGCTTCTTTGACTTCAATAAATAACATCAACGGTTGTATTTGAACAGGTTTACTTTATATCAGGTGGTTAACAATTTTCGTTCACGGCCATGTACCAGGGTCTGATGCTTTGAGTGCTTGCAGTTTCTCCTGCTGCTTTTTCGTATTTGTGGTGGATTAAAACCTTCTTTTGCCCCCCGTGTTTGGTCTTCCATCTGCACCGGCGACTTACGAGCTTGATTTACAGCTGCGTAGTTCCTCTCTCTGGCCTTTTTGTCTGTTTTTCACCCACGAAATATCGCATCAGATTTTGACTTGCGCGACCAAATGTGTCGTAACACCGACAGCCCATT
Organism: Chaenogobius annularis; assembly: GCA_015082035.1. NCBI lineage: Eukaryota > Metazoa > Chordata > Actinopteri > Gobiiformes > Gobiidae > Chaenogobius > Chaenogobius annularis. The sequence goes on from BJKM01000566.1 coordinate 259,188, forward strand.
GATGCATTTTGTTTTGTAGGTGTACGTTTGTTGTTGGGTTTGATAGACACGGCTGGGTAAAGGTCAAGTGTTAAGAAAGAATTTTAGGGTCATATTATGGCTAAAAATATAATATTCTTTTTTCTGTCCTGCAGTGTTATGTGTAATAAAATAGATTAAAAAACAAATACATTATACAGCAAGACTAAAGAGGGCTATTTACAAGCATTACATCACTCATCTTCTACCGCTTGTTCTTGTTCCAGTCACTCGCGGCCCCTATCAGTGACTTTGGGCCTTAGGTGGGGCACGGGAAGGACGTGCAGACTCCACCTCCATAGAGAGATCATGTGATGTTGGTCTGGCTCGGGAATCGAACCCTTGATCTCCTCATTGGGAGGCGAGAGCTTTAACTGTATTCATTTTTGTGCTTTTATTTTTTATATTGACCATCTCAATTACCTCTGCCTCAATTCCAAATCAATGCGACACGTTTAATCATTGCGAGATGGTGCCAGTGCCTCTCGGCGTGCCCTCCAGCCGAAAAGTTACGCCTCATTCAGCAGTTAATTCCTGTCGAAAATGGCCGCGCTGGGCCCAAACCACGTATTTAAAGCCTCCGCGTTCAGACGGGTGCGGTTGGACCATAAAAGCAGGTTATTACGCGGGTGGCGTTCGCGGTCGCAGCAGGACGGCGGCGTATTTTTAAATATGACGCTGTGGCGCGACCGTCGAACTCTCCGGGAGGTTTTCAAGTACTTTGTCACACGGTTTAAAATAACCTGTTTGCTTTGTGCGGGGACCAGACTGGTAATCCGCGGGGATAATTAAACGTCGACATATGGAGAAACGTACGGAGAGTCCACATGGGAGACGAGCCAAGCCCAAAGCATCTGGATCCGACTGTTTCAAGCCTGTTTGTCGTAATTACACCACCTACGGCCATTTTGCGCTTCTCCAATCCAATTGCGTCAAGGCTTAGAAATCAGAACTTTCAAGGGGAATGATATCTAAATTATATCAATGCATTGCTAATCTGGACAGCTACTCTACTAAATCTTTTAAAAACAAATGGGAAAGAGAAGGTATTCTTGTTTTGACAGACGAAGAGTGGGAAAATGTGGGGAAACTGCGATCTGACATTTAAAGTCTATTTGACAGGTTAAGAGTGCACGTTTCTCTTAAACGTAGTGAAACACAATTATATTTTCAGATTTTACCAAACATTTTGCCTGTTTGTCCCCAGTTTGACCATTTTTTTATTGTAAAGTTTAGAATTGTACAAATCTGACATAGGTAGAGGTCATTCCACAAGTGTTACCTAGCAACCAGACGGTAAACAAGAGTTAAACTCCATATAAATTACATAATACAGTTCAGATCTGACACACAATAATACAATATAAACACCTTTATTTTGTCGAACAATTGTTTAAACAGTCAGAAAAGTGTGTCAGTTACGTGTTAAACTGTTTGTGTTTTCAATGGCACGTCCCACATTGATGACATCATGGAGGGATTCCGTTACTACTTCTTGTAATTTTAAAAATGTCTTCACAAATTGGCAACTTAACAGAAGTTAAACTATGTGATAAACCACAAAACTAAGTAATAATTCCAAAAACAGGAGAACCTTCAGATGGACTTTAAACAGACAATTCTACCATTAATTCAACTCATGCTTGTTCTTGAATGTTCTGACGTGACTTTTTCAAAACGTCTGTCCGCAAAGTAGCAGCACTGCCGTTATCATCCAGGAACCCCTTTTAATGTCCGCCCCAGCGCCGTTCCCGCCTCAGTCTAGCGAGCGCTGCAGTGGAGGCTATTGACGCTGGCTGCCATTATCGGGCCCGTTCGGTCACGTCACCTCTGACAGTTTGACCTTCTGCTCCGGATCCACCCGTAGCCTCCGACGCTAATGTACAAAAACGTCAATGGCATCCCCCCTCGTGCATAATCTAAAAAGGGTTGTGCAATATTACGAAATGCCAAGTAATGCGCTGGCTATTTTTATTACTAGAATTGTACTTTTTAAACATAAAGCCAATCTCAGTTATTCATAAAAAGGCATTTAGTAATTAGAAGTTTGTGGCGCTGTGAGACGTGGCTAAAGCTAGAAATAACTTAACTCGTCAGGTTTTTGTCTCTACACGATATTTTAACGTCTCTTTTATTGTCATCTATTGGGTGTTCGATGCATCATGAACTGGAAATATGATCTTTTCAGTCGTGATAAACAAGAAACAACTGTTTGCTAACGTGCTAGCGCTAACTTTGTTTTGCTAAGTTTGTCGGCTCAACATATAAAGCTGGCATCACTGGAAGTATGGCGGTTTATCCAGATCAAGTCGGTGTTTGGTGAGAAATTTAAATCTTCTCTGCTTATATATATATGTATATAATCGTGTCGCTTCCGGGAGCCCAAAGCTAGCCAAACCGCTTTGACCGCTTTGGAAGCTCCAACTCTCAGGTCCACTTTGGATCGCTTAAGTGGTCAAGTCAATGGTTCACTTAAAAAAAAAAAAAAAAGAAAAGTCAGTCAAATCAACTATCCTGCAAAGAATGAGCATCAGTTTGTTCTCCAAATACACATATATAATAAAGTGAAATAAGTAAATTAAAGTACTTTTACATGTTTGCGAAATTAGTTTCAACTTTTGACTTGTCAAAACTCAAAAATGCCCAAACTAGTTTCAATCAGACCATCCTCCAACACCAGCTGTACTTATATTTATCAAAGAATATGTAGGTGGAATTTGAAATCAGATTTTCCTTTCCATTTAGAGTAAAGGTCAATTCATACTTCATCGAGAACAAGAACAAATGTTGTTTCGGCTCTGGCATTCATCTTCAACAGAAGCGCCGCAGCCGAACTCCTCTGGACCCCGCCCCCCGTGATCCCCAACAACTGTTTCTACGCTGTTGCTATAGAGATTATTATCACAGACAGCTCAGTTGATATCATTTAGCCAATCTGAGACGAGTTGACGGACAGCCCTGACGAACAAAGTTCTGCTCAGTTGATGTGTCAAGGACCTGCTGTGAGAACTGCCCAACAAGGCGCACAAAGGCGCACAAAGAAACCTCTTGCTTCTTCTGAAGTATGAATTGGCCTTTAATCAGACATCAGAGGCCCCGACTACAGAGTCTCAGCTTCACAAAGAGTCCACAACAGCTTCAGTTTGAATCGGGGGTCATTTTAGGCAGGCGTTTTGGGGAATAATGAGGGGTTTAGGACATCGGTGACACTTTTGGAACATCCTGATCTGCTCCAAAACAAACTAGTGGAAACATTTCTGGTGGAGGGTCATCTACCTGCTCGTCTCCACAGAGATGTTATTGCTTTGCACAGAATGTTTGACGGAATGGCATTCAACCAATTTATCTTGCATTTATTCAATTACAGTTGTTGTTGTTGTTGTTGTTGTTGTTGTTGTTGTTGTTGTTGTTGTTGTTGTTCAGAAATATCTTGGAAACATTTATTCTTATTGTAATTGGCCTGGTGGCATGAGCAGCTTTTTGGGAGTGAATATGTCATTTATTGCCACAACTGAACAAAAGGGGACTGGTTAAAGAGTCAATAAAGTTACTTATTTTTATGATACAACAAGCAACACCTATAATTTCAAGACCAATTCATTGCTCAGCTTTTGGCACAAAAATAAGGAAAAAGCTGACTTTTTCCATAGTGTTGTTTTTTCCCCCAGTCTCTCTTCCTTTTTAACCTTTTGACTTTGCTTTCCATTAGCATTTAGTCCCTTTGCGTTGGCTAATCAATGCGGCCTCTATGGGACACCTCATTTCAAACGCCGACCTTGAAACGGCCAATCGCTTATCGACGCATTCAAAGCGCACGCCGCACGTTCAAGTCTTAAGCAGTGGCTGGTCCGAGTCATTCTTGTGAAATTACAGTTTGAAGTCTTTGTAGTCTTTAGTTTAAAAATAGTCCTTGTTGAAGCGCTGACAAATGCCTTTTTGTGCTGCCAACTGGGCCAGTAAACAACTATAATTAGACAATCGCAATTATAAGAGGCGAGCGTGAGGACGATCAAGGGGACGATTTAGATTAAAGCCGCGGGGGACGCGATTTGTTTTGAAATGCGTCAGGGGGAAAATCTGTTTACCCCAGACATTTCAATCATCACAATCTCGAAAACGATTTATTTTTAATTTCTTCCCCATTTATTTCAAAATACAGATATTACAGTTCTGGTTCGAAGGTGCAGTATGTCGTATCACTTGTTTGCTCGATACAATTTTCAGTTTTAAAAAGATTATTCCCCAGAAACAATCCACCAACTGAGGCGCGCATTGTTATTTTGTTCTATTTTGTCTTCTTTTTTAACCCTGTTCTAACATTGTTCCCTCGTTGAAAACCCGGAGTAGCATTTAGCTTCAGCCACGCTTGTTTCATTTATCCCGTTTACTCTGTGAGCCTCGCAAATCACTCCGTTTCAATTGTTGCGTCACAGGCAAACATCCGGATGTCGCCTGCTCAGTTTCAATTTCCTGCTCAGAGTCCATAAACCATCACTGGGCTAGTTCTGTTATCAAATTGTGTTAACAACAAACACAACGCTTTGTTAGCGTAGCAATCACGTTGCCTAAAGGCTTCATTTCGGGGTAGTTAGTTAGAAAATACTTGACCAAAACATGTTTAAACGCCAACTAAAGTCACAATAATGCATAATTTGTCAAGCTCTGCTCACAAATATTCAAAAAGAACTCTCAAAACAGGCCTATTGCAGCCCACAGTTGTTGTTTTTTGTTTTTATCGGAGATTTTGCAGTTGCGTTTGTTGCTTATTTCGTCCGACTTGGTTGTCAACACTCGAGCCCAGTTCTCCGCCCTCTTTTGGATTAGCTTCTCGGCGCTACCCTGCCAGGCCCAGGCCGAGCGCGCGGCCCGCGACTAACGCCGGCCAACGCTGTGTACGCTAACAGCTGCTAATGCTACACGCTAACAGCTGCCGGCGCACATCTCCGCTCTGTTGACTGTGTGTTTGCGATTGGTGTTTCATGACCAAACAAACGAGACGCGCGAGGCGAGTTTGAAAGCGCTGAAACACGCGCGGCCGTGTGTTTTCACAGCTCAGTGTAAATACAGAGGCAGGCCGAAGCAGATGGAGAGGTTTGCAGGAGCTTTTATCAGATTCCCGTCTGTTTTCATGCACTGGAAATGAGTCCTGGTCAAATGAGTGTGTTCCCCATGAGCACGGCGACAATACGTGGAGCAGAAAGTGATGAACAGGACAAATGAAGGTTAAATAATAACAACAATATTGAAGTATTCCTTTTTTGGTGAATCCACCTATGGTTTGTTTACAAAAGTATATACGTTATCCATGTTTATGAATGCAATTTGACACATTCAAAGCAGCTTGTCTCTTATTTATTTTAGTTATTTATAAAAGCACTAATTTAATGAATATATAAAGAGCAATTATTCAAATTATTCATGCTTATTTTCAAAGCGTATGCCCAATTTTGACCACATTTTTGTATGTTTGTATTCTCTGATTGGCTATTTTTGAAAAGTCACCCCCTTTTTCTCAGATAATATGCTGTATTCTGGTATTTAGTATCAAACTATAACATGTGATCATTATTTTATATGTTGTTCATTGTAAACCACACTATTGATCCAAAATGGCTTAAAATGCTTGATAATTTGGGCTGTAGTGGACTAATGCGCTGGTGATCGATTTGTTGACTAAAAGAGACATTTCTATTTTTATTTCATTTTGGTTGTAAATTCTTCATTATATGCATGTCTCATTTGATCGATTTTTTTTTTCTATTATTGTTGTTTGTTGCACTTTTAACGCCGAAGCAAGTTCTAAATTTGTGAATTTTGTTTGCTGACAATGGAAATAAAGCCTTTTGCTGATTCTGAAACTGCTGCTAAAGCTGTCAAACCACTTGAGTATCGTGATCATCTGACCCCAAGTGCACTCGCAACACCACAACCGCCCTGGAGGTCATGCAAAAACAGCATTTATACAAAATAAGCATTAGGAAACTGTGTATTAATATGTAAAAGGCAGACTAAATTCATGATTCACCACAAAATCTCTACACCTTCTACGTTCCGCTTTTGTCCCCAAGAAATCCTTATAATTTACAATCCAAATAAAATAATTAATACAAATTTTGCCCGACAAAAACCCCTTGGATCATTTAATCGACCAAAGACAAAGTAATAGACGTCCTGTTACAAACTGTAGAACTGATTCATTGCTGCTGGACAAGAGTCTTGACTTTTTTGAGCGTAAACGGCAGTAAGTACAGCGCAGTGGGCGGGGCTAGGGGGTAGGTGAACACCGAAAATGTCTGCGCACTCGAGACTGGAATGCAGGACAACGCGGCATTGCTCAGACATGCAGGAATCAACCAAAAAGACGTCGGGGGAAGTCACGAGGGAACGCCGTCTAGAACAGCCACTTTAGCATGACGCGTCCCCCCCCCTTTTAGCTAAAACACGAAGGGAATTCTTATGAGTTGTAAGCGTGTCTAATTTTATGATCCGAATCCTCCACAATGTAATCAGAGGAAGACAGTCCTGAATGAAAGGCGGCCCACTCCTCTGGACGGGTCTCCAAATAAACGCGACGGATCAAGTCGTTTACCGCCAATGGAGAAATCCCTGCCCACGTTCCATTGGACAGAACTCCCGAATTTAAAATAGGCCATTAAAATATCCAAGACGTGTATGTGTGTGTGTGTGTGTGTGTGTGTGTTTGTGTGTGTGTGTGACTCAAGACGTGTCATTTAATTCGATCGCACTCTGGCTATTTCAGGCCCAGCCGCGGCGTCACGAGTGTTCAGGCGTTCGAAACACGAGCCGCGATGTAATTTTACCGAACGGCGAACTGAAAAAAAAGGCAGGTTGAATGTCAGATCTGTGGAAAGGCAAGTCCACAGAGTAAGAACTGATGTTTTTCAAAGTGTTTTGTTTGCGATTAAAAAACATTTGTAATTGTATAAATGACAGAAAATTCCTAGCAAAGCAAAAACTTCTCCATTAGAATTAGTTGATGGACACTTGAAAAGTCACCTAGTGCACCCTTAAAGCCCATTTTCAGCCAAAAAAATCTACTTGAATAAATGGAATCTCTATTACAGGTGTTTTTAGACTGAAAAACATGAAAAACATGCACTTCACTTCGCTGTGAAGGGCCTTGCTTCTCCACAGACATGGCTTGTGACATTTCAGTCAATGGCTGACCACCGGCTTGTCTCCATTTGCCTCGAACGTTCCACAGGAAGGCAAAAACAAGGGATGCACGTTTTTTCAGACCTGGTTGGTTCTAGTCTAGTCCTGGTTCAGACCTGGTTGGTTCTAGTCTAGTCCTGGTTCAGACCTGGTTGGTTCTAGTCTAGTCCTGGTTCAGACCTGGTTGGTTCTTGTCTAGTCCTGGTTCAGACCTGGTTTGTTCTAGTCTAGTCCTGGTTCAGACCTGGTTCTAGTCCAGTCCTGTTTAGTCCTGGTTCAGACCTGGTTGGTTCTAGTCTAGTCCTGGTTCAGACCTGGTTCTAGTCCAGTCCTGTTTAGTCCTGGTTCAGACCTGGTTGGTTCTAGTCTAGTCCTGGTTCAGACCTGGTTCTAGTCCAGTCCTGTTGTTTAGTCCTGGTTCCAGTCCAGTCTGCGGTAATGTCGGTAAATTAGCATATTGTGTGTTATTTCTACCAAAAATCAGCAGTTATTTTATTGCCATTAACTGAATTTATTAAAACGTGTTGGGGACATTTTGTGCGACCCCAAAATGTTTGTCCAACAGTGGACCTCCAGCCCAGAGGTCTCGACCCTCCAAGAAATGGACCCTCGGGGAAATGAAGTTGAATATCCCCGCGTCTATACTGGATCGCTCATTTTGGCTTTGTTGGTTACGAGATGAACTTTAGAGGAACATTCTTTTTTACAGATGGAGACGTGCTTGATCGTGCATTACAAGCGCCACATTTTTAACCAGCTAAATGTTTTCACTCGGTTAGCCATTTCCTGGTGGTTAACCGGTTAACCATGAACACCTCTGGAAAACACCGTGTGACCGTCTGGTTTGGTTTTAACTTCGTACGCCCGCGGAGTAATGCAAGTCGGTCGGAATCTCACTCTGTTTTAATCCAAGCCAATACTCACACTTTCTGCTTCTTTTGAAAGTTCACACGTCGTTGTCGTCGTCGTCGTCGTCGTTGGTGTTGTTAGGTGTGTTGTGCCTTTTTTGTTGTCGGTTTCAGTGACCCTTTAGCGTAACGATGAATAAGTGATGGCCCTTCTGTCGGCTGCTCTGTGCCGCCGCTCCAAACCGTTTTTTTTTTTTTTTTTTGGAAAGATACATTTTTTTTCCAACCAAAACCCCTTGATTTAAAAACTGTATTACATTTTTGGGGGGGACGGTTTTCAGAATATATTGCCACAAAAACCTAAACTGATTTGATTGTGTTAATACGGCCCCCCTTCAATGACAACATTATGGCCCCCTTCAATGACAACATGTAGAAGTTATGATTCTTTTTTAAAATTATTATTATTTTTATTAGAACGTAAAACAACAAAAACACCAGAAAAACATAATAATAATAATAATAATAATAATAATAATAATAATAATAATAATAATAATAATAATAATAAAAGAAAGAATGAAAAATAAACACAGAAAAAAACCCTCAAAGAACGAGCATAGGGGGGGAGAATATAAGGCAGGGCTATTCAACTTAAGGCCCGGGGGCCAGATCAGGCCCGCCAAACGATTTGATCCGGCCCGCAACCCATTTTCCAAATATTATTCTTATAGATTTTTTTTTCTTGTTTTGTGGTTCAACTCGTACAAGTTTAAACCTGGTTTTCTGGTTTTTCTGGTCCTTAGTTAATTCTGCTTTAGACCTGTTTTGGACCTGGTTTAGACCTGGTTTGATTCTGGGTTAGTCTTGGTTAGTCTTGGTTCCGACCTGGGTTGTAGCCTATCCGGCCCAGAGGCCATGGCCCCTGAGAAATCTGGCCCTCAGGAAAATTAAGTTGAATCGCCCTGACATAAGGGAAGTACAGGAATAAAAGTAGAAAATAAGGGAGTTGCGTTTAAAAAATAATAAATGAGTATGAAAGAAAGAAAGCTGTGTCCAAGTTACGATTCAAGTCACGCTTTTAACTGTGTTTGCTTTTCTCTCACACGAAAGTAAACATTTCCCTTCGGTTGCTTGTTTTCCTCTCAGCAGAGATGTTGAAATATGCGCCGCGCCGTTCCAAGTTTGTGTGGTGTTTTTGGTACACGAGCGGAGCATTCCCGAGTTATGTAAGCGTAACTGTCGGCAACGCGGTGGTTTCGGGTGTGGGTGGGGTGGGGTGGGGGGCTGTGAAGAGTCGGAGAACGGAAAGAGTGGAGAAACGCTGGGCTTAACCTGGAACGTGCGATCGAGGCGCGTCTGGTACTGTACATTCTGGAGGCGCGGGCACGTATCTCCTAGCAACAGGCCCATAATGGAAGAAAGGGAGAGCGACGCAGGGAGGTAAATATGGAACGGGAGGGGGAGGAAGACCGGGGGGGGGGAGGGAGTTAGGTAGGAACGGGAGGGAGCGAGAGGGAGAAAGACACAGGGGAGAGGAGGAGAAAGAGAGGAGAGGAGGAGAAAGAGAGAGGAGAGAGGAGGAGAAGGAGAGAGGAGGAGAAGAGGAGAGAGAGGAGGAGAAAGAGAGAGAGGAGGAGGAGAAAGAGAGGAAGAGGAGGAGAAGAGAGAGGAGAAAGAGAGAGGAGAGAGGAGGGGAAGGAGAGAGGAGGAGAAAGAGAGAGGAGAGAGGAGGGAGAGAGAGGAGAGAGGAGGAGAAAGAGAGAGGAGGAGAGGAAGGAGAGAGGGAGAGGAGGAGAGAGGAGGAAGAGAGAGAGAGAGGAGAGAGGAGGAGAGGAGAGAGGAGGAGAAAGAGAGGAGGAGAGAGGAGGAAGAGAGAGGAGAAGAGAGGAGAAAGAGAGAGGAGAGAAGGAGGAGAAAGAGAGAGGAGGAGAAGAGAGAGGGGAGAAAGAGAGGGAGGAGGAGGAGAAAGAGAGGGGAGAGAGGAGGAGAGGAGAGAGAGAGAGGTGAAGAGAGAGGGGAGAGAAGGAGGAGGAGAAGGAGAAAGAGAGGAGAGGAGGGAGTGGAGAGAATGAAGAGTAAAGAAGGAGAAAGAGAGAGTAGAGTATGAGAAGGAGGGGGAGGAGAGAATGAGAAAGAGGAGAGAAGTACAAAGAGAAAGAGAGAAGGAGAAAGAGGAAAGATAGAGAGGGGGATGAGATAGAGAGAGGAGATAAATGGGGGAGGGAGATATAAAGAGGAGCGAGAGAGAGAGAGTGAAAACGGGGAGAAGAAGAGACGGAGAGAGAAGAGGGGGAGAAAGGAGGACTGAGGAAGGAAAAACAAAGGGAAATAAGGAGGGATGAAGGGAGAGATTTATTTATTCATTATGAATTACGACGCGCCCAACGGAGCGGACCATTGTCGAATCGGAGAGTTTTGCGATGATTGTGGGGAGAGACGTCGCGCCATTATCGACACTAGACACTAGCGACAAAGCACGAAACAAAAAGAGAAATCCGTAAGTCATTGCGACATAAGCGGCCACAAATGTACTTTTTGTCCGGTGGTCCGGGTGAAACACACTTTTGCATCTAAAATAGCCGCGATTGATTCATTTTTAGTCCGTACGATTGCGTAGTGCGACCGGAATAATCGCGAGAATATCGATAAGCCGATTAATCGTCAGCAAAACTCAGTTAGGGGGGAAACGGCAGCGATCCAAATGCAATTATTATTATTATTATTATTATTATCTTTTTGAGTTCTAAACATGCTAAACTAAAGTTACTCCAGAGCATGTTTAGACGCTAATAACAATGCAAATAATTCATAATATTTGTCCTTTAATAAATCACCGAAAAGTAATAAAACGTGTCCTGTTACTTCATAGAAAAGAAAAAAAATATTTAAAAAAAATTAAGAAAATAAAGAAAAAAATCTAAACAAATTATTGGGCACAAAAAAATACAGCGTTTATTTTCTGAACGCTACGTCGCCATAGTAATTCCCAGGTGACAACAATCCATACATTTTTTTTTTTTAAGAACCGTAAATTCCACAACAAAAACTAAAAATATGTCATCTTTATTTGAGAGTTTCTACTGTACATTGAGAATTTTAAATACATTATCAACCAAAAAAAGGTTGAAATATAGCTTAAATCAACAGCATTAAATATGGGTTGTTTTTATCATTGATTTCAAACAGCATCTTTAACTCTGCGTGTGTTTAACGGCGTGTGACTTATTTGACAGCGTTTGCATGCGACATTTGCTGAACATGCAAAGTCCGTGGTTTGCCTTGTCCTCACAGCGGCAGAGAGTTCGCGGCGCGAGGTCGTTAAGAAGCAGGAGGCGGGTTTGGTTTCCATAGGTTCCACCGCCGCACCAGCTTTAGGACGCGGGGGAAGGATCTGTGCGCGCGCAAAAGTAAAATAACATGCGACTGTCACTAAGTTCAGGATTCGAGCGAAAATCTGCAGGAAATAATGACGGAAAAGTTCAAATATGGATGTATATTCTAGTGTATTGGACCGCCACAAAACCGGCGGGCCACAATCATTTTTTATTTCATATTTTACTGGTGAAACCCAAATTTACCAGTGGATAAGATGACCACAGGTAACAATGTCATCCTTTGTATTCGACTGATAATAATAATAATAATAATAATCATAATCATAATCATAATAATAATAATAATAATAATAAATACAAATTATAATAAATAAATAAAATAGTAGTAATAATAATATAATTAAAAAAAATACAAATTATAATTAAAACATAATAATAATGATAATGATAATAATAATAAATAAAAATTATAATAAATAAATAAAATAGTAGTAATAATAATATAATTTAAAAAATACAAATTATAATTAAAACATAATAATAATAATAATAATAATAATAATAATAATAATAATAATAATAAATACAAATTATAATAAATAAACCAAAATAGTAGTAATAATAATAATATAAATAAATACAAATTATAATAAAAAAAAATTTAAATAATGGCAAACATGCAGCAACAAAAAAGTCAAGCGTACACTACAACAAAGCTTAACGCTAATGAGAAAAGGTGTGTTTTAAAGGCCCTTTCACCCCTGCTTACAATGACAATAAAACTTTTAGTATGTGTTATTGACAAAATGTAAACATTTTTGGAGTATCCGGATAACAATATTCAGACAATGTTATGTGTTAATCAAACAGAAATGAGGTAAAACATGTCTTTAAACGAATAAGTTGAGGTTGAATTATCAGACAAACGTGAAATGTCTGGCACATATGTGATTAATTTGACAGACATTTCACGTTTGTCTGATAATTAAACCTCGACTAAGACGTTTAAAGACATGTTTTAACATATTTCTGTTGGATTGACCTAATATTGTCTGAAAACAAAGTAAAAAGCCAGATATTCATTATCGCCCTGCCCTACTTCTAACCTTTTCATTTTTGTTTTTAATCAGCTCTTTTTGTAACATTTTACTGCAAATTACACCTTTTATTAAAACTAGAAAAAATACTCTCGTTTTAGGCACAAATGTCCTTGAAAAAAAATTTTGTGTCTCGATTAAAGTAACATTTGAATTTTGCAGTATAAGTAACAATATACTCCATGTTCTTCTAAACTACATTATTTTAAATTTCGATCCCCCCCCCCCCCCCCCCCCCTCAGCGTCTTCAGTTCCTCAGTAGCCCCTCTTCGTCTGCTGGCTCCAGGACCACATACTCCTCCTCCTCGCCCTGGAAACCACAGACGGGGGGCCCCGTGTTTGGGCCTGATGCGCGGCCCGGAGCATTCCTCGCCGGTTTAACGATCAGAGGGTCCGCGCCAAACTGTAGCTCCTTTTAAATGAAGGTGGTCTCGGCGGGAGCTGATTTAACGCGGCGGATTGTCCTTTTGGGTTTGTCGCTGCGATTAAGAGGGGAAAACACATTGCAAGAGGTTTGAAACGATTCTTGGTTAGAATGAAATGAATAAACTGGTCCTTTAAAAGAGGCTAAACTGGGCGACTGCACTTGTAACAGCCTTAATAAAGATTCATAAAGATTGAATGGTTCGTTAGGATTTAGACCAATATAAAAGTAGTTTGAAGGTGTCGATATCACTGCAGATATATTTAGTAATGTAAAATAACTAGTTTAGATGCAGCTGGTTATAAAAAGTGCTTCATTTGTTTTGAAATGCGGTTTATCCTGCTGCACCAAGGCATCTCAGACATATGAAACGAGCTACAATCTATGATTCTAAGCCTCAAGGAAATAGTGGTTTTCTCGGGCCGTTTGGGCTTTTTCACAGCTGATGTAGCACTTTTTAACAGCTACTTTGACCTGGACACGGTGTGAAATTGAATCGACGGAGCCGTCGCACTCGTTTCATATTGCGTTATTGTCACCACGTTTACAGCCGGCCGTGCGGTTCCAGGGAAGAAGGTTTTTGTTACGATCGTTTCTACCTTTTTATTGCTGGAAAAATGGAAATGTTGACCCAATTGACTGACTATATTGATACAGCTTTATACTTTTTCTTTTCTTTGATTTGCTTTGCTTTTTTATTGTTTTAAAGCGAGTAAGCTCAAGCACTTGTTATTGTTTAGTGTCCGTGCAGCACTTTGGAAACCGATTTGTTGATAAAAATGCGCTAAATAAACTGTTTGGAGGCAGTTTTGCGCCTGTGCCAGCCGCACGCGTCCCTCGTTTGACTCTTTCGGGCTTTGGAATGAACACTTGGAGCGGTTGTGGAATGCCTTCTGATATCGGAGATGGGAAACCTGTTTGGCACAACAGATGAAGGGAACAACTGTCGCCTGGCAGCTGAAGCGGGGGGAAACAAACGAGCGGCGCTGAGTTGGAGCGGAACACAAACACAGTAGTAGCAACAGCGACAGTGAAGTCTGGAGTGAACTTATGACTGTTTATGACCGTTTATGACCGTACCAGTCTGAATTGGTGGATATATCTGAACATAGTTTGCCAATGGAGTTGTATAGTAATACTTGTGGTACATGATATTGACAAAAAGTATTAACTCAATGTTTTTGGTTTTTTTAGCATTATTTCAATAGCAATATCCATACGATATTCTAACAATGCACCAGGATTGTGCTAACATGTGTCTGTAAATGTTGTAAGTATTGCACAAAACGTGAACGGACCGTAAAATGAACCACGAAATATCGGTAACGGTAATATCACTAACCTGGGCAACCTGTAGCGACTCTGATTGTCCACGTTCATTCAGCCTCTCACTCCGTCTGCCACGAGCGGATGAAGCGGCGGAGGAGCTGCGTGTCTTGTGTGTTTGAGCCGCGCGGTTGTGTCTTGTACGTCCTGCAATCATGGGCCGTGTGGGTAAAATGCGGCCTGTAGTTATGACTTTATCCTAGACCAAAGCCGCGGTGAAGCGGGCTCACGCTACCGCTCCGTGTGTTATCAGAGTACCGCGAACGGCAGCCAAACGCGTCATAGGGCCCGTGCAAAATGAATTACCGTGCGTATTGTGGCTGCTGAAAGAATCTTATTGTGAAAAGGCCGGACAGAAACACAGCATTAAAGACAAGCAGCCGACATTGACCCATAGCAGACTGATGGAAACAAGGCTGGTGCCCCTTTTAAACTCGCCTTACAACCTCTACTTATTCATTAAATATGTTAATTTATGAGGAATCGCCTGTATTAGGAGTAAGCCTGCAGCTGAGAACATTTAATAGCACCAAAAATAGCAACAAAAATAGCACCAAAAAGCACCAGAATGCAGAGATTTTCAGACAGAAAATTGTGTGACAGAAAAATTAACTTCTCTAAAATTGCACCCGAAGCCAAAAGCTTTGCCGACCCCTGCTTTATACCCTTGTTTGGAGGGTTACACTGGACCTTTCTGTTTCTTTCAGAGTTCTAACCCAATGAGTCCCTTAAAACCCATAGAGAACAATGGAAACACCTTTTTAAACTGGCCACTGCTACTCAACCTGAATGTGTCCTTGTCAACAAAGCTCGACATTTCATTATTTATTCTCTTGCACGTTGTTTGGGGAGTTGGTGTGCGCGCACGCTCTGACCGCTGAGCCACTGCTGTAGCCGCCTCTTAATTGCGTGTCTCCTGGTGTATCCCCTTTGCCAGGACCGGCTCGTCTCCTCCTGCGCCGTTTTGCACTCATTACACGCTCCGAAACACAGGGAACTGCTCAGACGTGGGAAAACGACAGTGCGGGGCCGATTAAAACGCAACACCGCCAGGGAAACGGCACGGATAGGGCGGGGCAGATGGGGGGGAATGGCAAAGTACGGAGCGTGATTATCAGTGCCTTGCTTAACATGTTGTGGGCTAATTAACAAGCGTAGTCTTACGTGTTGGAATAAATGAGCTCGTCACACTTGATTAGCCGAAAGTTGTTTGGTTGAGGTTTTTAAAATTTCCTTACTTTCCGTTTCTGTTGATATCCTTATTTACTATTTGGCATTTTTCTTGAAATTGCTATTTATTTTGTGATTCAATTAACCTTGTGCTGTAAAAATAATAATAATAATTTATACATTCCATTTTCTTTGCTCTTGTTGATGTATTATAAAAACAAACAAAACAAGGTCAGAGGGTGAAAAGATCAAATCAAAAGGAAATTAAATTTAAAAAGTAAGTTTTTCCATTTTATAAATATCTCAGTCCTCAGCCTCATTATCCATTTCTTTGATTTCCTCTTTTAGATGTCAAATACAATCAAATAAAACAAAACATCACTTTTAGACTTATGTGCCTTGTCCCGCCGCATTATTTTTATCCTTATTTTTAGGAGCTGTTTGTTTGAGTCTTCAGCGTGACTGGACAGTGCAGTTACACATCACTGCATTGGCTAGCGTGTTTTAGCGCCGTTAGCTGTGTAGCCGTGCAAACATGACTGAGGCTGAGGGCCGAATAACACTGAAGGGCCGACGAAGCCTCTGGCCACAATCAAGCACGCACCAAGGAGAAGTAGTACTAGACTAGTAAGTGGTGAGAGATGTAAGTAACAAGTAGTAATACTAGTTTGTGCCTCAATGCTAATGCTAACCTACCTTAAAACATAAATAGGACATTAAATAATCGTTAAACATACAATTTAGGACAAACTGACTGTTTTTATGCACAGAATAAGCCAAACAAACTATTTTAGACTTGATAAATCAATTCAGTTTAGGTTAGCATTAGCATTGCGGCGCAAACACCAACCTTTGTAAACAGACATTTCCTCCAGTGGAGTAAATGAGACTCACGACGCTGTCTGGGATAATCCACCCGTGACCTGTTGTCTGTTGTGTAATCTTTAGTTAGTCATTATTTTAGCATGGCTCCAGAGAAAGCTAGCGTGACCAGACGTCCCCCTTTTCCCCGGATTCTTATTATTATTGTGTAGGCTGGTGAGATTCGAGGCCTAAACGGAATGCTTCATGTCTCACACTCGACACCACATGGGCTCCAACAAAGGAACGCCCACGCAGACTTGAGAAAATAAGCAAAACCCCAAAAGGACAGAACGAAGTATGCGAAAGGGGATTCGTGGACAAGCGAGTCAAACAGAAGTAGTTACTAACAGTTGTAGAGACGGATCGATAATAAAATCACTATTGAAAGTATTTTTTAGAAAGGTTTAGAAAGATCTTGGACTTGATCAGAACCAGTGTAAGATCGCAATGTTTAATAAAGAAGGTATTATTATTTTGTGTTGAAAATGCCTATTGTCTGAAAGCAGGGGTGTCCAAACTGTGGCCCGGGGGCCAAATGCGGCCCTCAGACCAATTTTGTTGGCCCTCAGGCTTGACCCAAACAACAAAAAGTCGTACTTTTTACTGTAAAATTGGAAAAATTTAAATATTTTGATGTTATAACATTGTAATATTAATGTTCCACGTCTTATTAAAGGTGTGTAGGCCCATCGAAACTATGTCAGATGTAACATTTTGAATGATTCACTTCATTGTCGGGTTGTGTGTGGCCCTCTGCTCCATGTAAGTTTCAAAATGGGGCCCTTGGTGAAAAAGGTTTTGACACCGCTGGTCTAAAGTTCTAACCTAAAAATTATACTATTTATCATTGTGGCATCGACTTTAGTATTGGAAGTACATTCCTTAGTATCAAAATTGAGTTTCTGCACTTTTGTGGTTAATGTTATGGTTCATTCATGTTTTGTGTGACATTCCAGCCTCAAACCAGACCTTTACAGACACATTTTCACCCATTCCAAAAGAGTGAGACAGAAATATGCTTTTCATGCCCAAAAAAATATCTGAAATTTAAAAATATACAAGCACTTTTACTCTCTGTTTACCACTGCACTAACGGGATGCTTTAACGGTAACGGCAAAAGTACCTCATTTACATGTCAACACCGGCGTTTTATGCAAACGGCTCAGCCACCTGTGCACTGCAAATGTCGCAACTCCGCCGCAGTTTCCTCTAAAGTAAAGTTTGAATATGTAAAAAAGCCGGTTAAAACTTTGCATTGGACGTCGCCACAACAAGCGGAAAGCGTCGATTTGGCGAAGAAACTCAAACCCACAGGCGGTTTGGGCGCGCGGACTCGAGATGGATGGTCGGGAGTAAAAACAAAGCAGAGCAAACGAATCCGGCTTTTCTAAACCCGCATCAGCGCTTGGCTCGGGTAAACTTGAGATCCGAGCCGCCGCGCTGACGGATCGACGCAGAAACACATTAACCGTGTCATCGTTTATTGTTCTTTTCTAATCACGCGAGCGCCACGTGAACGCAGCGGTGATGACGAACAGCCGTTTCTTCTTATGGCACGGAAACGCCGCAAAGGACCATGCTTTAGCCGTCCCCTCTGTTTCTTTTTTTTAAGCTGTTGCGACGATATATTCCATATGTTCCGTCCAAGGGAGATTACTTAACTACTTTAAACAGATTTGTCATATTTGGATCATCGTAATCGTTTTCTGGACTAAACAGACCTTAAGACACACATGAAAAGATCTTTTTATAACAACGATTTAAGCATTATTAAATCGAAATGTCCAAAAACAAAGAGCAATTTCTGACTTTCATCAATAATTCACTTGAAATGTTAAATAAAATTTGATATTTCAACATTGACTTGGTTTTAAAATGTATTTAATGTGCAATGGAAATAATAATAGAAAATAAATACAATTTTAAATTTTAAATTTTAAATTTAAAAATTTAAAATAAATAATAAATAATAAATAATAATAATAATAATAATAAATATATTTGCTGACTAGTTGACCACTAAAATATGAATCAGTAGCAGCTTTTTTGAGACTTTCTTCTTTTTGGTCGTCGTAATTCGGATGAAAAATACATATTATGCAATCGTTGTCATGGAGCTTAAAGGTTTGTGCAAAGAAAGTACTTTGGAAGAATTTTTTTTTAAACCATTATTTTTTCAAACGTCGCCCCCGTGCAGCTTTCATCTCGTTTTCACCGCCGCCGATTTGCTAATTAACTTCGGCGAGGTCCCCGAGCTCCGGGGGCCCCGGGGAGACGCGGCGCTGTAGTTAACGCGGTTTGTTTTGCACCACTGCCTCGGGCTAAAAGCTTCTGCTGATGTTTTTTTTCCTCTCTCTCCAACAGGAAGTGACACCATGGCGACAGAGATGCAGGAAGTTGCCATCACGGAGGACAAGCCTTTGCTCACGGGTCAGGCCGACAGCAGCAAGGTCAGAACGCTCTGTCGCGGCGGGATTGGGTCGGGGGTCCGAACACAAACCACACACCACGGGGTCCCTCGCCACACGATATACGATACACGATACTCGATAAATGATAAACGATAAACAATACACGGCTCACTCATCAGAGGTGGGGGATATTAAGAAATATAAACCCCATTAAGATATTCAGATGATATTATGTTTTCTTAGTATATTAGACCTGGTTTAGTCCTGTTTTAGTCCTGCTTTAGTCCTGCTTTAGACCTGCTTTAGTCCTGTTTAGTCCCTGCTTTAGACTGCTTTAGTCCTGCTTTAGTCCTGTTTAGCTGCTTTAGACCTGCTTTAGACCTGCTTTAGTCCTGCTTTAGTCCTGCTGTTAGTCCTGCTTTCTTTCTGGTTTGGTCCTGGAACTCGAGACAGTAATAAATGAATAATATTATACTTATTGAAACATTTCCCAAACAAACAGAGGAAAGGCTTTTGTTCTTTCAGGCCTGAAACAAATCCAAATCCAAACAATACCGTGCCCTGCGCTTCGCGATGAACCGTGTCGTTGCCTCCACCGTCAGAGTCGTGAACGTGTGAGAAAAGCCAGACCGAGCAGACCGCGTTTGACTTGTGAAAGCTTTATGTAACTGCGGCCGGAGGGTCATTCCAGGTTTGTGCTCCTGAGACTCGAGTTCATCTACTTTGTTTTGGCTCAGACTCGATCACAGACAGGAAACAGGGAGCGTGCACGTGCGGAGAGGGGCGTGCACGTTGCTGGAGAGGAGCGTGCACGTGCGGAGAGGGGCGTGCATGTGCCTAGAGGAGCGTGCACGTGCTGGAGAGGAGCGTGCACGTGTGGAGAGGAACGTGCGGAGAGGAGCGTGCACGTGCTGGAGAGGAGCGTGCACGTGCTGGAGAGGAGCGTGCACGTGCTGGAGAGGAGCGTGCACGTGCGGAGAGGGGTGTGCACGTGCTGGACAGGGGCGTGCATGTGCCTAGAGGGGCGTGCACGTGCCTAGAGGAGCGTGCACGTGCCTAGAGGAGCGTGCACGCCCCTGTACGCACGTGCTGGAGAGGGGCGTGCATGTGCCTAGAGGAGCGTGCACGTGCCTAGAGGGGCGCGCACGTGCTGGAGAGAAGCGTGCACGTGCGTAGTGGGGCGTGCATGTGCCTAGAGGAGCGTGCACGCCCCTGTACGTACGTGCAGGAGAGGAGCGTGCACGTACGTAGAGGGGCGTGCACGTGCGGACAGGGCCATGCATGTGCTGTACAGGGGCGTGCATGTGCGTACAGGGGCGTGCACGTGCATACAGAGGTGTGCACGTGCGTACAGGGGCGTGCACGTGCTGGACAGGGGCGTGCACGTACGTACAGGGGTGTGCACGTGCTGGACAGGGGTGTGCACGTGCTGGACAGGGGCGTGCACGTGCTGGACAGGGCCTTCCTCTGCTGCAGCCGGGGCTCGCATTACACAGCTCACCACTGACACCTGCTGGACACAAGGGGCAACGACAACAAAACTCACACTAACGTAATTAAATCGTTATTAAAGTCTGAACGACACGTTGAACGACACGTTTCACGAAAAAAACGTGAACACGATTCTATTTTTGCCCGTTTGTCCAAAGTTTGACCGTTTTTTGTAAAGTTTATAATTGTATTTCCTGGTTGGACACACGCACAAATATGACACAGGTCGAGGTCATTCCACAGCTGTTACCTAGCAACCAGACTGTAAACGAGTTTTGATGCTAGTTTAATATCGATTAGTTTCAATACTCTTGACAACGCTGCTCATCACGCCCTCCTCTCACCCTCTTCCTCTCTCTTTCCTCCATTTTTTTCTCTCTTTTCCATTCTACTTCTTTCCTTTCTTTCTCCTCGACTTCTATCCTTTCGCTCTCTCTCTCTCTCTTTCCTCTTCAACTTCTTTACATTCTCTCTCTTACCTCCTCCATTTCTTTCTCCCTGTCCGCCTTGCCTTCTGCTTCTCTCTCCTCTTTTCTCCTCCTTTCCTCCCCTCCTTCCTCCCCCCACGCACCTCTTTTCTCCCCGCTCAACCTTCCTCTCGCCGTCTCGTTTCCTTTCTCTCCTCCTCCTCATCTCCTCATCTCCTCCTCATCTCCTCCTCATCTCCTCCTCATCTCCTCATCTCCTCCTCCTCCTCCGCTCGTTCCTCTCCGACAGGTCGTGTTCTTTTCCCTCCTCCCTCGTTTTCTTTTGTCTGAGTGGATCCGAAGCCGTTAATGAAGCCGCTCGTTTAAGCCCCGATTGTCGCTCGCCCACTTCTTTCCCTCCTTTTTATTATTATTATTTTTTTTAAACGTCCTTTTCCATCTGCGAGCGAAAGAAACACCACCCTTCTCTCGTTCATCCTTACAGTCCTGCGTGGTGCGTAATTATAGTAACGGGACCTCGCATTAAAGCCGTTAGTCCGCTCTTCCATTCATGTTCCGTACTCCTCCTTTAATCTCACAGGAAATAAGTCAAAAAAAATATTTGTTTGTGTTTTTACAGGACGCTGAACTGGCCGCGAGGATTCTGCTGGACCAAGGACAGGTAAAACGAGACTACGGCCGTATCGAAAGAGTTTATCGAGCCGCTGCGAAGAGATTCTCCCCGCGTCGAATGCGTCGCTAGCTTAATTTGCCATTGCCGACGCCTCAGATCTCTCATTTTCGAATTGAGCGAGAAAGAAAATACGTTTTAGTTTTTTTCTCGCTCATTAGCCAAACTCTACTGGTGAAAACGTCGTGCGTAATTGGGACCGGCAAGTGCGGTCCTGTAAATCGTTCGCTTTGCGCTCTGGCGATTTGGTGCGGCGAAACGTAGAACCGACGGCGACTCCGGACACGTTCGCAAGGAGGAGCTAAGAGGATGATTTATAAACACGCACGTCCAGCTTCAGTCCTGTTTTAGACTTTGTTTAGGCTTGGAGCCGATCGTTACAGTCCCAAAGTGTCGTGAGTGAACCGAGAAAGGTCTGGCTCTCGTTTGGCTAACGCTTTAGCTAAGGAGGAGCTACGTTACACGCCACAGCGAGATGAGAGACCTCGCACTCAGGCCAAAACATCAAAAGCGTCAAAAGTAGAAAGAAACAAGAGAATAATCTTTTCTCATCAAACGCCGTCTTGATCCTGTGATAAAGCTTGTATTTTGAGCCCACGAGCTTAGCAAAACAAAGCTAGCAAAGCACGTTAGCATCAGCCGTTTCCTGTTTTATCGACGCACAACACTCGCTTGGTCAAGACCCAGAATATGAATTTCCAGTGTATAATACAGCTAACATTATCCAAACCCGATGCATTACATAAAGAGAGGTTAAAACGCGGAAAAGTGAAATAAATGCATAAGAAGAGGACACTAAACAGGAAGTAGTTTCTTTTTTACTCTAGCTTTAAACGACTTCTCTTCACTTTGTAACAGAATATACAGATACACACAGAAATGTCCTCTCTGAACGTGTCTGTCGTTTTCAGGCGTCAGATCAGTTTGATCCGCGGCGACACCCGTCACCACGATACCGTCGCACGTCCATCGCGTGGTCGGTTGTTGCTGCATCGTTCGTAGCGTCGGTCAATCTCGCGACGTCGATACCTTTTGCGATTCCGTTGTGCTGCTCCAGTTGTAGTCCGATGTTAAAACGACGCTGAACCTGAGGCCCGTCGTTGTTGGTCTGTCGTTGCAGGAGCACAACGTGGAGACTCCGCACGGCGTCCTTCACGTGACGGTTCACGGAGCCCGGAGCTCTCGCCGACCGGCCATTCTCACCTGCCACGACGTCGGACTGGACAGTGAGCGCAAGGACTCGGATTCAGCCCCGACATTAGTCCATTTAGTCCCATTTTCAGTCTTGATTTAGTCCCATTTTTAGTCTTGGTTTAGTCCTACTTTTAGTCTTGATTTAGTCCCATTTTTAGTCTTGATTTAGTCCTATTTTTAGTCTTGGTGTAGTCCTATTTTTAGTCGTGATTTAGTCCTATTTTTAGTCTCGGTTTAGTCCTATTTTTAGTCTTGGTTTAGTCCTGATTTAGTTCAATTTTTAGTCTTGGTCTAGTCCTACTTTTAGTCTTGATTTAGTCCCATTTTTCATCCTGATTCAGTCCTATTTTTAGTCCCTGTTTAGTCCTATTTTTAGTCTTGGTTTAGTCCTATTTTTGTCCCGATTTTGTCAAATTTTTTGTCTTGGTTTAGTCCTAATTTAGTCTTGGTTTAGTCCTATTTTTAGTCTTGGTTTAGTCCTATTTTTCATCCTGATTCAGTCCTATTTTTGTCCTGATTTAGTCCCATTTTTAGTCTTGGTCTAGTCCTATATTTAGTCTTGGTTTAGTCCTATTTTTAGTCCTATTTTAGTCTTGGTTTAGTCCAATTTTGGTCCTAGTTTTAGTCCTGGTTTAGTCCAATAATAGCTTGATAATTTTGAGCAGTTTCGTCTCAAAAACACCGCGTTTTCTTGTTGTTTTTGGTAAAGAAAGCCCGTCTTGAAGCCCATAAGTTGGTCATTGACCCCCCAGTCGAGCCCCACAGTGATGAAGAACGTCTCGCCACTCCAAACGTTTTCACAGATCTTTCAACCGAGGCCGTTCTTTTCCCCAGGTAAGAGCTGCTTCTCGACCCTGTTCCAGTTCGAGGAGATGCAGGAGATCGTGAAGAGCTTCACGCTGATCCACCTCGACGTCCCGGGGCAAGAGGACGGGGCCACTGTCCTCCCCGCCAGGTACAATCTCCGCCCGCGCAATAACCGCCGCGTTAAAGCTAATCCGCAGACATGCTTGACGTCGGCGACATGTCCCCCCTGGACCTTCATTTCCTCTCGAATGAAAGTCCGTCTGGAGCTTCGGACGAACAACGCAAGACTAGACCACAACGCATTGCGAGAGTCTGGGGGGGGGGTAAAACACGACAAGGAACAGCGACTTTTAACTGGACACAACACGAAGAGCTGTAAAAACAAAGCTCTGGGACTCGAGAATATGAACAAAACACCCGCGTAAACCGTTAGTTGCTAGCGTTAGCCGCTAACCTTAGTCTGTTTGTTGTTGAGTGCGAGATCCGTGACTTGTGCGGGGATTATCAGTCCTTAAATGTGTGCGTGCCAGACAGATTTGACCAACATTTATTACAGAAATACATTTTTATCAGAGTTTTGCAGGCTTTTTTTCTCTTTAACTCAGACGTTCGAGTCGGTTCTCGGCTCGTGACGTGTCCGGGTTAAAGTCTATATGTCGATGGGTCAGACGACACGTGTCACTAGAACGCGATGAGGACAATTATTTCAGATTTTACTTAGCGTCGTGCCAATTTGTCCCCAGTTCGACCATTTTTGTCAAGTTTATAATTGTACTTCCTGGTTGGACGTGAGCACAAATATGACATAGGCAGAGGTAATTCCACAGCTGTTACCTAGCAACCAGACTGTAAGCAAGAGCCAGAATCACAACAGTTCTGATCTGACACACAATACTACCATGTGACGCCTTTCTTTTGTCCAACGACGGTTTGAACTGTCAGAAAAGTGTGTCAGTTAAGCGTCAACTGTCGCACGTTGATGACATCACAGAGGGATTCTGTTTGAGCTCTACTTCCTGTCATTTTAAACTCTTATTTGCCAAAACGTCCTCACAAACTGCGACTTAACGGACGTAAAACTATGATAAATATTTAGCACAGGTTCTACACCAAACTGAGTCAGAATTACAAGAAAATGTCGTATGGACTTTAACTGCAGTTAAAGTTTTTTAACGTTTTTTAACTGACGTTTTTTCCACACTCACAGTTGATCCGCCCATTAAACTCGACGCAGTGTCAACATTATTATCTTTTTCTCCACAAAACAAACCGTTATAACTTCTTATTTGACTGCGGCTTGGTAGAAATGGTAGGAAAGGTTTCGTTTGACGTGTACTTCGTTAGTGCTTCGTGACAGTTCGTTGACTTGTGTTTGCAGTTTCCAGTATCCCTCCATGGACACCGTTGCCGAGATGATTCCCAGCGTTCTGCAGTTTTTCAAGTGAGTTCAGCGCGACTCGTTTGGACGTTTTAATTTGTCGCGAAACAAATATGTTCTCACCCAAGTGCTGTCGCGGTTGTAAAAAGAGGAGCAAAGTTGAGGTTTCAAGATGCATTTAGAGCAAAGCATTGTTAGCATGTTAGCTAACCACAAAGAAGCATGAATTAGGTCGATACGAGTGGTGCCGGCACATAAAAATATAAACTTTATCAAACTGTGTTGCTTAGCAGTGGTATTTGAAGAAATAAATACACAAAAATTTAAACATTATGAGATGCTTTGGTCAATCAATATGTAAACTAACTTGAAAGGTTTATTTATGATTTTATTTTCATTATTATTTTTTTGGTTTATTATTATTATTTTATATATTTTTTTTATTATCATTATTATTATTTTATTATTAATTAAATAAAAAAACTGAACTGCCAGATGTGAAATTGGGCCACGTTTACATGTTACACTTTACGTTTATTATTATTTTTATTTATTTTTTTTCCTGAAGTTTTTTATTATATTTGATTTACAATGTTTAATAGTTTAAACTAATGTTTTTTGTCTTTTTTTGAAAACATTCTATAGGCATTTCATTTCTAGTTTTATTCAAGTAAAGTTTTATTTCCTGTACAGTGGTCCTTGGGTGTTCTGAAAGGCGCTTTTAAATAAAATGTATTATTATTATTATATTATTATTATTATATTATTATTTATTATTATTATTATTAAGTATAATATAGACTAAAGCGCTCACTCACAGTAATACTTTAGTCTACAGAAGAAGAATTGTATAACCAGCGAAAAGAGACATTTCATTCTTGTATTTGTTCCGGTTTGCACGTCTTTCTGCAGCTTCCAACTGTGATTGGGATCGGAGTCGGAGGCAGGAGCCCACATTCTGTCCAGATTCACAGTAAGAACTCCAGATTGACTAAAAACACGTTGCATTATTCACAAAAAGTTTTTCATCTGCAAATATTCTCCATGAATAATAATAATAATAATAATAATAATAATAATAATACTACATTTAAATTCGTTTCAGCCTGACGAATGAGAATATTTCTTTAGAGTTGGACTGTGTCAGTAAATGTTAGACCTGGTTTAGTCCTGGTTTAATTCTGGTTTAGGTCCTGGTTTTTGTCCTGGTTTTTGAACTGGTTTTTAATCATGGTTAGTCGGGTTTCAGTCTTGGTTTTGTCTCTCTTCTGGTTTAGTTCTGGTCTAGTCTTCCTACATTTGCCTCAGTTCAACTTGTGTTTTGTTGTGTGTTTTGAAGCTGGTGAACCCGGACTTGGTGGAGGCCTGGTTCTGATCAACATCGACACCAACGCAGAAGTGGATCGACTGGGCCGCTCAGAAAGTACGGACCTTAAGCTGTTTGATCTGTTAAGTCCTGTTTTAGTCCTGCTTTAATCCTGTTTAGTCCTGCTTTAGTCCTGTTTTAGTCCTGCTTTAGTCCTGCTTTAGTCCTGCTTTAGTCCTGTTTTAGTCCTGCTTTTAGTCTGTTTTAGTCCTGCTTTAGTCCTGTTTAGTCCTGCTTTTAGTCCTGTTTTAGACCTGCTTTAGACCTGTTTTAGTCCTTTTTAGTCCTGTTTTAGTCCTGTCTTTGTCCTGTCTTAGTCCTGTCTTAGTCCGTTTTAGTCTGTCTTAGTCCTGTCTTAGTCCTGTCTTAGTCCTGCTTTAGTCCTGCTTTAGTCCTGCTTTAGTCTGCTTTAGTCCCGTTTTAGTCCTGTTTTAGTCCTGTCTTTGTCCTGTCTTAGTCCTGCTTTGTCCTGCTTAGTCCTGTCTTAGTCCTGTTTTAGTCCGGTCTTAGTCCTGTCTAGTCCTGTTTTTAGTCCTGCTTTAGTCCTGCTTTAGTCCCGTCTTAGTCCTGCTTTAGTCCTGTCTTAGTCCGCTTAGACCCTTCTTAGTCCTGTTCTTAGTGCGCGTCTTAGTCCTGTTCTTAGTCCGTTTTAGTCCCGTCTTTAGTCCCGTTTTAGTCCGTCTTAGTCCTGTCTTAGTCCCGTTTAGTCCTGTCTTAGTCCTGCTTTAGTCCCGTCTTAGTCCCGTATTAGTCCTGTCTTAATCCCGTTTTAGTCCCGTTTTAGTCCGTTTAGTCCCGTTTTAGTCCTGTCTTAGTCCCGTCTTAGTCCTGTCTTAGTCCCTGCTTTAGTCCCCATCTTAGTCCCTGTTTAGTCCTGCTTTAGTCCCGTCTTAGTCCCGTCTTAGTTCTGCTCTAGTCCCGCTTTAGTCCCGTCTTAGTCCTGTCTTAGTCCTGCTTTAGTCCCGTCTTGTCCCGTTTTAGTCCCGTCTTAGTCCCGTTTAGTCCCGTCTTAGTCCCCGTTTTAGTCCGTCTTAGTCTGTCTTTAGTCCTGTCTTAGTCCCGTCTTAGTTTGCCGTTTTTTAGTCCTCGTCTTAGTTCCCGTCTTTAGTCCTCTGTCTTAGTCCCGTCTTAGTCCTGTTTGCTTCACAATAAAACGGTCCTTCTTCTCGTCTGAACTTCCAAAGTTGGTCTTTTAATCCACTCATCGCTAACGAGCGCTCTCCATCACTTGACATTTCGACGCGCTCATTACATTACCCCTGCGGTAATCGTCTCGCGTTGGCGCTGATTGGTCGGCGCTTAACGGGTCCCATCCTAGGCCTCGGCGCTGATGCTTTTGTTTTTCCCTTGCAGCTGAGCTCGGTGACTCAGTCCCTCTCACGGAGCAGATCATGACTCACCCTTCAGTCAGGTGAGGACGTTTGTAAGGTCAGTGCGAGTGACAGTGTGAACATGTCAGACGTGGATGTTAATTAGTGGTACGCTTTGATCGTTGAGAAACTGTAGCTAAAAACTCCGCACAGAAAGACTCGTAGAGATTCCTGACACTTAAATCCCAGTATGAATAAACAACATAATAAATGATGATGATGATGATGAGATAATAATGATGATGATAAGATATAAGATGATAATAATAATAACGATAATAATGATGATAAAAACGATAATAATAATGATGATGATGATATAATGATAAAAATAATGATATGATAATATAATAATGATGATGATGATAATGATAATAAATGATATAATAATAATCAACGATAATAATGAGATGATAATAATGATAAAATAATGATGATGATATGATAATGATGATAGATAATAATGATGATAATAATAACGATAAAATAATAATGATGTGATAATACGATAATGATGATGAATGATAATATAAAATATGATAATAATAATGATGATGATGATAATAATAAGAACGATGATGATAATAATGATATAATATTATGATAATAATATGATGATGATGAGATATATAAGAATAATAATAATAATGAAGATAATAATAATGATATAATAATTGATAATATAATATGATAATAACGATGATGACGATGATGATGATGGATAATAATAATAATAATAAGATAATAATATATGATAATAATAGATAATGATGATGAAGATGATAATAATAAGAACGATAATAAATAGATAATAATGATGATAATAATAATAAATATCAGTGCTAAAGTTTGTAAAAATTATCGTTAATATTTTTAAAATAATTGTGTTTTAATCGCAAATTGGGTTTGTCTTTGTCCTTTATTAGAATATGTGCTAAATAATATGATGACCAATAATATTTATGATATTTTTATCCCTTTTTAACAACACAGAAAAACTAAAATAATATTTATTGCAGAATTAATTCACGTTTGGGCAACAAAATAAGAAAAAAATATAAAAAAAATCTCTCTGTAACCCTTGAATTTATAATTGTGGTATTATATGATTACATTTGTAACAGAGTACAATACATATTCAAGCGCTTTAAATGTGTTGTTTTCCTGCGTTTCAGGAGGAGCTGTCTGCGCACACGGAGCTGGTCCAGTCTCACCGAGAGAGAATAAACAAAGCTCCTCACGTGGGAAACATCGAGCTCTTCTGGAAGGCCTACAACAGGTACAATCACTACTACTACTGCTACTACTACTACCTATACTAGTACTACTAATACTATAGCTAATTTCTACTGCACTAATCATGGTTTTATCTGCGCTTTAGTCGGGGCCAACTGCACCTGGATCGCAACAACACCTTCAAGTAAGTGTCTTCCAACATCCTGTGGACAAATGTGTTTACAGTGCCCCCTACAGGTCGGACGACTCAATGAACTAAAATGCAGTTAAGATCAATACTGTCTATGTTGAATCTAACAAAAAAATACATGATCACGGAAAAGGACAGTTTTTTAAGCTTTCTAATTTCACTTCCTGTTTGAAATTGATGACATCACAGTAGGAAATTACGCAACAAACACTCGGCACAAAAAATATATATTATTTGACGAATGAAAATATATGAGAGCGACTTTATTTTGTTGAATTCTTGTTTAGAGGGTCAAAAAAGTAGTTTATTTGTGTAAATTCTGCTTAAACTTTAACTGGAATGATAAATGTCCCCGATGTGATGTCACTTCCTGCCATTTTCTACAGATTTGTCAACGTTTTCTCCACAAACACCTACTTGATTTGTGTAAAACTATCATTTATACGTACGACAGGTATAAATACACCAAATAAAGTCAAAATTAGACCATCGTAAAAGCCCGTCAGAGGCACTTTAAGTGGATGTGGCGTTGAATGCCGGTCCGTGACGAGTCTCGTCTCCTGCAGGTGTCCAGTGATGTTGGTGGTTGGAGATCAGGCTCCATATGAAGAGGCCGCCGTAAGTCTCATCAGATAAAGTGATGATAGTCAGACATCGTTACATAAAGGTTCTTCTGCAGCAGCAAATCTCACAGTTGTGTCTGCTTTGTGACCACTAGGTGGACTGCAACAGCAAGTTGGACCCAACAACCACCTCTTTCCTAAAGGTAAGGCTATTTATTTATTTACTTACTTATTTATTTAAACAAACAGGGACAGTGCACTTGATTGAACATTTCTGTAAATGTGCCAGTTTTAGCTACAAAGTCCCACGTACATAAAACACAATCAGGAAAATTATTCATTTGTCATTATAAGATTGAAGTGAATAAAAGTTAGTAAACTGCGTGAAATAACAGAGTTTGTTTGTGTCCGCAGATGGCTGATGCCGGGGGTCAGCCCCACATCACTCAGGTTTGTTCACTCAAACACTTTGGTTTGTTTGTGTGAAAAACGTTCATTTAATATATATTTTTGTATCTCCTTTCGACGCCGGCCAAACAGACTATGGTGGACGGCTTCAACGTATTTCGTTCAGTGCGGCATCGGCTATCAGTAAGTCCACCCACGTCAGACGCCTACCCAAATCGAGGGTTGAGTGGATGTATCATGTTTTGTAAGACTCAAATGTGGATTGAACAACTTTGTAGCAGCAGTGACCTCTGGGGTACGGGGACTCGGGGTATCGGGGACCAACCTACACTGGGAAACGGCGGTCTCTCTGGGGTAGCGGGGACACTACACGGGGTATCGGGGTCCTCTGGGGTACGGGGACCATACACTGGGAGAACGGGGGTCCTCTGGGGTACGTGGACGCACGTTACGATCTGGGGTAACGGGGTCCTCTGGGGAATCTAGGGGAGCCAACTACACTGGGGTAGCGGGTCCTCTGGGGAACGGGGTCTCTGGGTACGGGTTCCTCGTGGGGAACGGGGTCCTCTGGGGAACGGGGTCTCTCTGGGGTAGCGGGGTCCTCTGGGTAACGGGGTCCTCTGGGGTAGGGACGCACTACACTGCGGTACGGTGGGACCCACTGGGGTACGGGGACCACTACACTGTGGGAACGGGGTCCTTGGGTACGGGACACTACATGGGGAACGGGTCCTTCTGGGGTACGGGGACCTCTGCGGGAAGCGGGTCCTCATGGGTACGGGGTACCTGGGACGGGCTCTGGGGTACGGGGACCACTACACTGGGGTACGGGTCCTCTGGGTACGGGGACCACTACAGCTGGGAACGGGGTCCTCTGGGGTACTCGGGCGACCACTACACTGGGAACGGAAGTCCTCTGGGGTACGGGGACCACTAACTGTGGGAAAACGGCGGTCCTCTGGGGTACGGGGTCTGCTGGGTAACAGGGTCCTCTGGGTACGGGACGCTAGGTGGGAAGCGGTCCTCTGGGGTTAGGGAACCTCTGGTGGTATCAGGGGACCACTGGGTACGGGGACACTGAACCTACACTGGGAACGGGGACCTCTGGGGTACGGGACCTCTGGGTAACGGGGACCACTACACTGGGGTACGGGGTCCTCTGGGTACCGGGGACCACTAACTGCGGGAACGGGTCCTCTGGGGTATCGGGGTCCTCTGGTATGGGGACCTCTGGGTACGGGACCATACACTGGGTACGGGGTTCCTCTGGGGTCACGGACCCACTACACTGGGGTACGGGGACTCGGGGTACGGACCACCTACATCTGGGAACGGTCCTCTGGGGTACGGTGGTCCTCTGGGGTAGCGGGGTCCTCTGGTACCGGGACTCGTCTCGGGTAGTGGCTCTGGGTACGGGGTCCTCTGGGTACAGGAACATAACCGTCACTTATAGCTGACAGGAGGACAGGTAGTAACGGGTAGTTTGTTATCTTAAAATAATGTTCAAAAAATCCGAGTGGTCTATGTGTTTCTATCTTTCTGATAAGTGAAGTTTAAATTAGAGACGGCTCATCATGTATTTACAGCCTGACGACAACTCAATAAAGCCACAAGGGGGCGCTTCAGGATAAACTTACGCCACTCTTTTCTCTAGGCCAAGTTTTGAACTAAACATTCATAACTAACAATATATTCATATAAATAAAAATATAAACCACAGACTCAAATCCTTGTTTGAAAAGTATGATTTTCCTCATTTAAAAAGCAAAGCAGAAGGTTTGAAGCAGCAGTGCTCTGCTCCGGGGGAACCGCTTCAGTCTGGATTCAACCAGATGTTAAACCAACACTTTGAGACACTGAAAATGTTTACACAGAAAAAGCAGTCCTGACCCACTGTTATAAGATGTAAACGTCACCTGCTTGGCACGTTGGGTCTCTAAAATGACCTTCTAACCTGACGGCGTTGTGCTTGTCTCCACAGTGGCCTCCTCCTGCATGACGCGCCTCTCCCGCTCCCGCACCACCTCCATGTCGTCCTCCTACTCCATGGACGGCTCGCGCTCCCGCTCCCGCACGCTGTCGCAGGGCTCGCAGGGAGGCCAGATGCCCCCCAGCCCGTCCCAGACCATGGAGGTGTCCTGCTGAAGCAGACTGAGAGACCACCACTAAATGTTTTTTGGGGTTTTAGCCGCGAGAAGGGAAGGATCACGAAGCACGGCAGTCGAACGCAGGAGCAAGACCTTTTGTCGCTTAAACAGCCACCGCCAATTCCCGAAATGTGTGCTTCAGCAGACGGGGAGAGGGAGGACGTGCGAGGTGTCAGACATATTTGTAGTCCGACTGACAGGCCGAATTGTAGTCCATTTTAAAAAGGCTTCTGACATTTATTGGAGAGAAATTGAAACGCATTGTCCTCCCTTGCTCCTTCTGTTGTAGCGAATAGAGCCCTTTATTTTAGAAAAAGGGGTGTTTCCTATATAAAGAGAACCCCTCTTATTTAACCAATAGTAATAACTCTACACTTTACCATGTTATCGATGCTGTTATGTTGAAAATAAACTTATGTAACACATTTGAGTTTAAAACGACATAGATACCGATATAGCAGAGTTACTTATAATAATAGAATTGTGTTTGTCTAATTACTTTTACAAGCTAGTTTTACTTCTTACATTTCTTTCTACATTTTAATTCTGTTTCCAGCCTCAGAAAGGGGCTGGAAAGTTGCTCATTGGCCAATGAGCTGTGGCTTGCAGCCAATAAGAGCCATTATTTAGCGACTACTTCCTCGTTGATGTTGCCGGGTTGTTTATGTCTTCCATTTGCCCTGTCTGTTTTGTTGTCCACTCTCGATAAAAGCCGCTTTTCTAAATTATGGTTTTTTTGGGGGGAATCCCAAAAGCAAATGGTGAAAAAGCCAATATGAAGGACCAATTTTTAGTAAACTTAACCTAATCATACCGACATTATAATAAAGGTACTCAAGATCATCAAATAACAACTCTCCATAAAAAGCTACTTATGAATAATAATAGGCTTTTATCAAATTAAGTTGAGGACTAAATAATTGGCAAACATTTGGAGCAATATTTTACCCATAATGTAGAAAAATGGCGTAGACGGGGCAGGATTCTCTGTGTTTTGGCTTTTTTTTAATTGTTTGAGAGTTGCATGCCCGATATCAACCCATGTGAATATATTGACTGGATTTTCTGTTCTTTTTTTTTTTTAATTCAAAATGTTTATGTGAGTATGAGTAAATATGCTGTTTTTTTATTCAAATGTTTATGTGAGTGTGAGTAAATATGCTTTTGTGATCGCTTGGAAGGTACAAGAAGCTGCAGTTAGCAAAGTTAGCAATTTAGCCTAAAGGGAGAGAGCTAGCTTAGCGTTTAACTTGTTTCGATTTCTACTCGCACATGAAATAGTGCTTCCACAACTGCTGGCGGTCTCGCGCTGCGTGCCTCGATAGCCACGCTTTCAGCTCTACAGGATTAGCATCTAGCAGAAGCGCTAACTAGCATGGATATTCAGCGTCAGTGTTAGCCTCGACAGAAGGAATTACTCTGTGTTTCAATAACTTATGGGTTGTTCTTTTCAAAGCCAGTGCCGGTACGCATACCTCCCAACCGACCCAGCTGCATACTTGAGCTCGTGTGCGATTTTAGAGCGGAAGAACCGAACAGGCGCTACGCTACTAGCTGCTGAAGAGGCTAATGCTAACTGTTTTTTGTTCGCGGCGGCGTGTGTTTGGCGTGTGCGAGACGGCTAAGGCTAAAGTTCGGAAATGCTTGTGTGTCAGAAGCACAAATAATGCAGCAATGAGGAGGGAAGGACAGGGTCTTTCAAAATATTTTTTTCAAGACTTGTATACGTGGTAAACTAACGAGCCTAAAGAGGATCTAGTCTGAGAAATCACGTTTTAATGTCAAACTGTGAAACATGATATTGTTATATTTTTTTCCCACCTTCAGATCATCTTTTGAAGTTTCGAGTCATATTTTTTTTTTTTTACAAATTCCAACTTTTTATCCTGTCGTTGGTCTTGTTCTGGACTTTGATCCCTGGTTTGGGCTTGGTCTCAACTTTTGTCCCGTGTCTGGTCTTTGTCTGGACTTGAATGAAAAGCATTTTTAAAAAGATTTCTTGAAACCTCAATCAAATCTGGATGGGAGAAATATATATATTTCTTGAAAAAATGGAATCTGAAACCTGAGCGTTTAAATAAGTTTGGTTTTGATTGTCGACTTTCGTAAACACAGTTCAACATTGACACTTGATTTTCCCAGTTTTGCTTTTTCACTTTCAAAGATGTCGTACCTCTTTCGGCTTCCACAATAAAACAAGCCCCTTATTCACTGCCAAAAAAAAAAAAAAGCATTGTAGGCCTATGACATGCCAATTGTACCAATGAAGCAACTAAACGCAACGAAACTGCCAACATTTTATAACCCTTGAATTACACTGTGACATGAGTGTTTTGACATGACACTAATGAATCATTTTTCAACTAAAAGCGACCCACTGCCCTGTGACCTGCAGCTTTTGGAAGTTAAAACAGGCCCAGGCCTTTATCCTAGGAGCGCTTGCGTCTTGTATCTTAAATAATGCAGTATTTTCGTTTGACAAAAATAGCCATTTAAAGTTATTCACTAGCTATAAGTCTCCTTCAAGTGCTCCTTTCCTAAAATCATGTAAGGCATTTTCGCGGACATTGCACAATCTACTCTTCAGTTCAGATTTATTCAGATTTGTTCAGAAAAAAGTGGGCGAAACCTTGATTATCCGCGACGGCACGATAAAACCCGACCGTTTCAAGCCATCGAGTTGGATGTGTACTACAAGTGAGCTGTCGGGGGCGCCAGTGATACAAATACCGCGCCAAAATGTCTCCCAATGAATCGAGCTTGATCTCAGACGTTCCATATCAGACCAGAGCAATTCTTCTCAAAGCTGCAAAAGTGTTACTTTTCTGGAGAGTTTGCCACGGTCTGATTTTGTCCGAGGAGATGTTATTGCTTGGCCTTTGAATGTTCCACAGTACGGCATTACACTTATTTAGCAGTTATTCAGATGCGGGCGTTTTTAATGCTCAAAAATACCTTGAGAACCCAGTCGTTCGTACTGTGATCCCCTCTCCACAGATCTGTTTTGTTTTTTCCACGTTAAATTGTGATCTAAAAAAAAAAAAGAGAACTTGATGGTGACGAGATCGATCCGGTCCAAAAAACGCTTATCTTTGCCGGTAAAGGGGCTTCCATAGACGAGCCAAAAGGCCAACTGTGCTCCGACCGATGAAAACGATTGTATTTTGATACTTTTAATCGTTATCTGGACTACAGACTCTAAAACACGCAGATACAGTTAGCAGCGCGTCATATTAGGCGCTGAAAACTCTCCGTTAATTCAATACACAAAAAAGGTCTCCTGGTGGATTATGTCTATTTTAAGCATGACTTAATTCAAATGAAGTCACAATTGAGTCTTAATGGAGGTTGTTGACATGCTGTTGCCTCAGAAGAGCTAGCGGATTGTTCTCTAGATGTTAAAATACAGCTGGCGGTGCTCGCTTCGCGGTAGGATTTAGCCCGCAGCTAGCATTAGCACATTCTTGGATAGCGATACAAATTTGGGCTACTTTTTTTGACCATTTCATTCCTTTCCAGGTCTTTGTGTCTGTGTTTGGCACAATTGAACTCATGAAGCGTGCGTTTGCTCTTGTAGTTGTTGAACAGTGGGTGATGGAGTAGCTCTTCTACATTGAAATGAATGGATTGGTGCTTTTCCGTTGGTGGGCGTTCCCTCGAATGGCGACTATATCTATACGAAAAGCGACAGTGGCATTATTAAATCAAAATGTCAAAAAAATAGACACCACTTTCCCCCTTTTTTATTTGTTAAAAGTGTATTTCAAAATGCGCAAAAGAAAGAACGGTTTGACTAGTCGACTGCTAAAATGATGGTTATTGACCGCCCTGATGAAAAGTGGGCCAGTTCGAGGAGGTTTATGGACGTTTTTGTTGCATCCCGTATGCGCGCGTTTGTAAGAATTCCACGTAAAAGTTTCATCAACGAGATAACGAGCACGTAACCTGCCGGATACACACGTTTTTAATGTCGTATGAACGCTCCCAAGCGACGCAATAGCATCTCCAGCAGGTGGCAGAGGCTTCACCAGAAAAATGACATCGTGCAACTCTACTTTGACTCTAAAATGAATCGTGTGAAATTCCTTAACGCTAGAAAAGGGAGGAAAACGCTGGTGACGATATCATTAAATCATTACTTCTCTGGTGCTGGTTTCATCCTCAAACCGCTCTGTACCATCGTGTTGTAAGTCGTGGAAGGAACTGTTGCGTTTTTTTGGGGGGGAATTCTACCAAATATGGAACAGTGGACGGGAGCCTTGAAGGTGAAATGACTCAAAATGGCGGTGCGTCTCGTTTGTGAGGCGAGCAAGGTCGGTGCGTTTTGTTTTTCGTCCCCCCCCCCTTTCATGTTCGATTTTTAGGTTTCTCCTGTAAAATGTATGTTTACTGTCCCCCATGTGTTCACAGAGTTAGCTAAACGTGTGATAGTTCTTGTGTAACTTTTTTAGCATTAGCGCTGATGAGGAGAATAATAATAATAAAATAATAATATATAATATAAATAAAGATGAAATGTAATGGGAAACAATCAGATTTATTTGTGTGGATATTTCTTTCTGTGTTAACACAATGACCATCCTAAAGAAGCAACTTAAATATTAATAAACGCTTACAGAAATCACTTTTGTCTCTATCTTTTTAAGGGCGCACATTATATTCTTTCTTTTCCTCGTTCTTTTCATTGCTGTTGTCCTTCACATAAATCACGTGAGTTACTGGACTGTGGCTTGTATGAACACGCGGAAGGGTAAACCCAGGGAAGGTGCTTCAAGAATGCAGAAGTGAAAGGTCAAACACTGCATTTGATTACTTGAGTAAAGGTACAGCTTCACCCGGTCAGTTGTGTTTGTGTTTAGCTGTGGCCACGCCTGGACGATCGATGAGAGTTGAACTGTTCAGTGAGAGCGGAGAAAAAACTGTAAACTCCACCAGTCGGATCTGCGCAGGTCTTGGTATTCTCAAACACACCGAGTCCCTCAATACAAGAAGAAGTTGCTCTATGAAATTATAATTATTCACTTATTTAACTATTTTCAATACGTTTTGTGAATGATAACTTTGTGGCTTCAAATAAAATACAATACAGAAGGTTTCTTTCTAAAGAAAGGTATACAATAGTATTTTGTTGTTGCTGTTGGAACAGCCAACAGCCCATTAGAACGCAAGTTAACAACCCTTAAAACAGGTGGTGTCAAACTCAAATCCACAGTGGGCCAAAATGTAAAACTTGAACAAAGTCGCGGGCTAGTATTGAACAAATGAAACTTTTAATATTGACCCAAACAAGATTTGCTTTAACATTGAATATGGAACAAGCAACACTTATTACTATACAATATATAATGGGATTGTAGTAGTAACGATGAATGAATGCGCTGTATAATACCGGCGCGCCAAGCCCTAGTAGTCATTTGGTATAGCCTCTCGGGCCAAATATAATTACACTGCGGGCCAAATTTGGCCCATGGAGCAGAAGTTTGACACCTATGCCTTAAAGAGATGAAGTCAACCTGACTAGTCAACCATTGGCCTCCATCACCTACAGGGGCAAACCTGTAAACCATTGTTTTATTTTATTCGTCCTATCTTTGAAAAGAATCCCACCAGAGAGAAGCGAGGGTCCAACACAAACACATCTGTGAGACCCAAAGACTTGAGTTTCTTAAGCTCATGATAAATGTCCAAAGCGGAGTTTGTGCTGAGCTGCTGCAGGCCCAGCTGGTCTCTGGACCGGAGAAGTCTCACTGACTCAGTTGAGAGGATCAAAGATGGAAGGTCGTCAGTGATGGGAGCCATGAAGAGCACCAGTCGTTTCTCTACTTTGACATGACCCCCCATGTTTCTGGCCTTGGTAAGTTTCCCAATGGCTTCGTCAATGTTATTTTTTAGAAGCAGAAAGACTTTGCATCGAGTGTTATGGTGATGGTCAAACCTGGTGAGCGCGGCGATGGGCACTGACCCAAGGTGTGCTTTGGAGTGTCTGTAAAGAAGGTCCTGTTGGAGACAGTACAGTTCCACAGACTTCAAGAGCCTGCTGGAGGTCTTTTAGAGCCTGTTCTATGCAGTCTGGGTCCTGGTTGTTGTTTCGTTGGGACAATCGTGCAAAGGCCCGGTTGTAAAATGCGATGGCTGCCCAGCAGGGATCCTCCCCTATGGCCTTGGAGTACATGAGGATACTGGCCTCAAAGTGGCCCTGTTTACGCTGCTTGTTTCCAAACAGAGTGTAGTGGTGCAGGTTTGACAGAGGAGACTGCCCCTTTCCGAGACTTTCTCTGGCTCGCACCAGGTCTGTGGCCAGTTTGTTTTTTGGACATCGCTGGAATCTTTGTCATTCATGTGGAGCCACAGGCTCCAGAACTCATGCAGTGCAGTCACATCACACTCTGCCGGCTGGTTGTTGTTTCTTTTGTAAAAATCATTGATAAAGTCGAGATACTGACTGAACAGCTCCTGCTTCTTCTTCATCTTTGGAATCAAACTCTCCAAATAGTTATTTAACTCCTCTGCTACACTTTCATCTCTAACTCTTTTAGCTAATTTATTCCAGTATCTGACATACAGGTCAGAATCTGAGACAGTGTCTGGGACAAACCATTGTCCTCCTGACCACTGCGATGTAACCTCAGCTGGGTCTCAAACAGATCCCTGTAAACTGACACTGGACTGACCAGGTCTCTCAGTAATGACAAAGTTGAGAGTTTCAGGGAGGTGTTGGGAGCAGATGATGAGCTGTGCAGACCCTGGACTCCCTTGTCTTCCTGTCCGTCCAAACGCTTGAGCCTCGACTCGAGCGTTTAAGGGCAGAAAAGTCTGCAGCACAAACAAACCTCCAGCCGAGTTCACGGAGGGAGAGACCTGCAGGTCAGTGCCTCTTCCTGCCAGGTTAGTGGCTATGATGACTTTCCCTGCTGGGATTTCATTGTCAGTCACCGCTCTGTTGTCCATGTTGTTGCTGATGTACAGTGTTTTGTCCTGGACTGAGTTTCCCAGAGCCTGATGCAAGCAGGGGCCTTGGCACGGCGGATGGTCTCACAGATGACCAGCACAGCTCTCTCACGGCGGGTACGCGGTGGGGTGGGTTTGGACTTTTATTACTTCACAGAGTTTTTGGAGCCACTCTTCTTCATTGTTGACAATTACTGCCTCCACCTCAAACAGCTTCCTGCGTTTGAATGTGGGGATGTAACAGGCGCTGATGCCGTTGTAGATCTTCTGTAACGTCTCAGTCTCAACCTTCTGGCCCAGAGTCCCAGTGACTCCATAGATCTGGTCCTTGTACATGTGCAGCAGACCCACGTTGGACATGAAGTTGGTGACAGACACATATCACTTAGCTTGTTCTGATGTTTCATCTGTAGAAACTGGTGCAGACCATCTGTCCACTGCATAGGAGTTTTCCAGCACACCAGTGTTGCTGAAGTCCACCGGCACCACCCCATGCGCCTCGATGACATACTCGTGGTCTCTGGTCATAGTCTGGGCATGAAAGGCATTTTCAATCCAATCCTCTATTTTGGACTCAACCAAAACGCGGAGAAAACTTGGTACAATAGCAGTTACTTCTGCCTTGTCCAAAACACATGGTGTAAAATACATCGTACTTGTGATTTCTGATTTGGCTGCTCTCAACATACTCTCTCTGTCTCTGTAAATGTACTGACACAGCCTTCCACTGTGCAGCAGCAGCGACACATTTGTCCTGGAGTCATTATGTTGTGGAGACTCGCGCATGTTTTTATTGAGCCATTTTCCACAATGTACAGAATAAAATGGCATGTTTTAAATTCATCCGCACATCGATTCAAAGAATGCTGCCAGTTTTACAGGAGTAATGTTTGTGGTTATTTTAGGGAAAAGACTTGGGTCTTGTTTGAGGGAACCCTTTTCCACGAGACCACTGATCTCAGCCTTTGTCAAGAGCACGAGTGTATCATCTTGCCCAAGAGATAAACTTTCGAGAGCTATCTGGTGAAATAGGACTTTTGGTCCAAGCACGAATGAGTTTGTGCTTGTGTACTGGTTCACAGTGTGCCAGATGTGAGCCAGGAGAGGGTTGAGGTGTTGAAGCGCTGGCATTTTACTGCTCAAATAAACGGTATGGCAGCCTTTGTCTAGCATCAGAGAGTCCACCTCGTCCACTATAGCACACTGGAAAGGCCTGTCTCCGCGGATGTCCTCTCTGCCAAAGTGTTGTCGTAGCCAGTCCCCTGCAAAATGATGTGCAGTCCCATAGACTACTTGACATTTATAACACTTGTTTAGGTCAAGGAGACCTTTGTTGATGTTACAGCTCACATCGATCTTGAGCTCTTTATAGGAGAAGAATTTTTGCCATTGTTCAAAATCTCTCTGGGCTAAAACAGGAGAGCTGGACATGATGTCCACACTGTGTCCTTGCAGAGCTCTGAAGGCAGCAAACATGGCGACGATGCAGGTTTTTCCCTCTCCGGTGCTCACTTGAATCAGACGGCCTTTTTCAGACAAAGCCATGAGGGCCCAGCTCACCATCTGTGTGAGTCTGGGCGTGATCTTCATCGTCTTCTCCACTGCAGTCACAAGCCTCTTCAGGACAATCGCTAGTTCATTTTTGTGGTTTAACTGTGAGTTCAGAGCAACAGCAGATACAACTTCTTTGGCATCATTGAGAAGCCTTTTGTCGACCATATTTTTTGCTCAATTTCGCAGAAAATTTCATCAAGTGTCTTGTCTGAATCTGCCCCTAAGATCTGTTCCAGCTGTTCATCTGTGATTGTAGTGTCCTGAATCAGCTCAAGAAGAGTCTTTCCAGATTTCCAGCTTGGAGTGATATCATTGATTTCTACACAGTGCAACCTTTTCAGCAGCCACAGCTGAAGGTCGTCTTCAGTCTGTTTAGAGTCGAACCGCTTCAATAAAGACGAAAACAACTGAATAACCTCATCTGGACTCCAGGAAATATTAGTGACCAGTCCTTGGAGTTTGGTCAGGAGCTCTTCAGTGAGTTCAGACGGATGTCTATGAATGTTCACTAAAAGCTGACGTAATGTATCTCTGTCGGCCATCTTTAAGGTGTGACCTGAACATAAAAAAAGAACAAGTTAGTTTTAACACGACTGAATCTGTTGTTATTGTTTTTATGTTAATTATAATATTCAATACATCATATACATTTTTCAAACAAAAAGGCCTGAGTTAAAACTTAACAGAAAACTAATTGATGCATGAAGGTTTGGAGGCATTTCAAATAACATTTTACTAAATAGAAATGTGTCTATTTTTTATGGGACTAAAAAATGTGGTAAGGAACTATTATAAACAAGTGGTTTGGTTCTTCATTTTTGGTGGTGCGTTTCCAATTGAAAATAGAACAATACTGTACTGCCCTCGCCATATGTGCGATATATAACTAGACAGCCAGCTAAACACTTCATTGACATCAAGACTCTGAAGACGATAGGTCTTTGTCCACAGGTTGAATGATGTTGCAAGATATGGTGAAACTGGAACATATAAACAATATCAATCACAGATGACCTGTAACTACTGCTCACGTTCTTAAAGGGACAGAACACAGTAAGCACCAAAGACATTAACTATACAAAAACAGCACCCCCCTGAGGAATGAACAAAAACAGAACACTCCCCGTCCGATTAAATGCACCAAAATAAACAACAATAAGAAACAGTCCGGCGGAAACAGGAGAACAACCTCTGTTATTGGTCTGAGGAAGAGTGTAGTTCCTCCTGGTTTGGCAATCTTCACCTCAACTTGACGCACTTTGCCGTCGTTACTGAGGAAGGTTTGAGTGACTAGTCTGAGGGGCCATTGATTTCTCTGGTACTTGACTGACCTTCATGCGAACAATAGATCCAACCTTGATATTTGGGTGAGCAGACTGCCACTTTCTTCTTGACTGCAGTGTTGGAAGAAACTGTTTGCGCCATCTATCCCAAAAAGTATTGGAAAGATGCTGGACTTGCCTCCATTGACATTTGAATAAGTCTGAAGCATCAAAGTTACCTTGGGAGCAGGTACACAGTTCACTTTTTGTGTGAGAAGAGCAGCTGGGGTGAGTATGAACGAATCGTCCGGGTCCGTTGTGACAGGAGCAAGCGGTCTGGCATTAATTATAGCTGTGACTTCTGCCATAAAGGTTACCAGAACTTCATGCGTGAGTTTGTCTTTCAGCTGAAGAAACATAGTCAAGAATCCTTCTGCCAATACCAATCATACGCTCCCATGATCCACCAAAATGAGAGGCGTGTGGAGGGTTGAAAGGCCCAACAGCATTCTTGGTTTGTCAGGAAAGTCTTTAGGGTTGTGCCATCAATGTTTGAGGGAATCTTCAACTCCCTACTTGCACCAACAAAATTAGTGTCACGGTCTGAACGAATGTGTTTGACAGGGCCACGAACAGCAATAAACCAACGAAGTGCATTGATAAAGGATGACGTATCCAGAGACTCTATAACTTCAATGTGAACAGCTCGTATGCTCATACACGTAAAGATTACAGCCCATCTTTTGCTCTCTGAAAAGCCTCCTCTAGTCCGCCTTGAGGACACGCTCCAAGGACCGAACACATCAAGTCCAACATTTGTAAAAGGTGGGTCCATGGAGAGACTATCTGCAGGAAGATTGGCCATTTTCTGGACACTGACACAAGCTCTAAGATGCCTACAGGTTGTGCATTGATGAATGATGCTGCTCACCATTTTTCTTTCCACCTACAACCCAAAATCCAGCAGTGCGTATTGCTCCTTCGGTGATGAGACGGCCTTGATGGTGGACCTGTTCGTGGTACTCTCTGATAAGTAGAATGGCTATGTGATGTTTTCCAGGAATAATTAGTGGATGCTTTTCGTTCTGCTCTAAGTGTGAATGGCATAGACGACCTCCCACTCTTAACATGCCTTGAGGGTCAATGAAAGGATCCAAACGTTTGAGAGGAGGGTTTTTCTTGCCTTTGTGGATGCATTCTATTTCTTGAGCATAGACTTCTTTCTGCACTGTTTGTATGATGACGCTTGAAGCTGCTGCTTTTTCTTCAACGGTGATCATTGCTTTACAGTAATGCCAGCCTCGACAGGTGCTTTTCCTTGGCACGGTTGAATTAAAGCAGCTGCAGATGTGAATTAGTCGACTGATTGCACGAATCAAGGTCTTCCAAGTCGAAAACTTGGCAAATCTTTGGCAACCAAACAGTCTGATAGACGTTGTAGTGCTTAATGTAGATACTAGAGGTCTGATGTCAGGGTCTGAGTTGGGCTCAGCCAATGAGTAGGAGTCGTTTTTATGTTGTGTTTCTGAAGAGAGCAAAAACCTTGGTCCCGTGAGCCAGTTTGTGTGATCAAGATGGCTGGCAGAAACAGACCGTGTACCATGGTCTGCAGGATTCTGATCTGTGGGCACATAAAACCATTGGTTCGGATGGGACGACTTGCGAATACGCTGAACGCGGTTGCTGACATATACGTAAAAACGTTTCGATTCATTACAAATGTTACCCAGGACTACTTTGGTGTCTGAGTAGAAGCTCACTGCATCAAATGTAAGGTCCAGTTCAGTGTCTGGAGATTGAGAGATTGGACAATTCTGCTAAAGAAGCTCTCCAAGATGCCCAGGCGCCCTCCATCTCTTCAGGTAAAGGAGTGTCCCAGTCCCCGCTATTGATGGTAAGTTCTCTTAGGATGTGTTTGCCTTGGATGGTGATTGGAGATACAAACCCAAGAGGATCGTAAAGGCTGTTGATGGTTGATAAAGACGCCTCGTCGAGTATAAGGTTTTACTTCGTCCAAAACGCTTAAAGAGAATTAGTTTGTTTGGAGGTTCCAGTTGAGTCCAAGACTACGCTGCATAGGAACTATGTCTGCTTCTAGATCTAGATATTTGAGACCACTTGCGTGGAAAGGCCTCCAGAACTTGTTTGTTGTTTGATGCAATCTTGTGCAACCTCAAGTTTGACTTGGATAGAGTAACTTGCATCCTTTTTAGGAGGTCAACCGCAGCCTCAACTGTTGGCATGGACTTCAGTC
Organism: Chaenogobius annularis; assembly: GCA_015082035.1. Classification (NCBI taxonomy): domain Eukaryota; kingdom Metazoa; phylum Chordata; class Actinopteri; order Gobiiformes; family Gobiidae; genus Chaenogobius; species Chaenogobius annularis. The sequence continues at coordinate 303,127 of BJKM01000566.1, forward strand.
ATGGAAATAGACAGACATAGAAATCCCGCATCACAAAGTCTTTGACATTGGGGTTGGCCTGGATCTCAATGCTCAGAACAGACTGGTGTAGGCCATAAATAGCTACAGCTGGTGATGGGCTGTTACCAAATACGTGGACACACATTCGACATTCTACAACATCTTCTGAGGGGTTGTCTTTGAACCACAAGAACCGTAGAAAGTTCCTATCTTCTTCCCTGACAAAGAAACAGTAGAACATTTGTTCTATATCTGCAGTGAAGGCGACAGCTTCTTTCCGAAAACGTATGAGCACACCGAGTAAGGTGTTGTTCATGTCCGGTCCAGACAACAAAACGTCATTGAGTGAAACACCTTCATATTGGGCGCTTGAATCAAACACCACCCTGATCTTTTTAGGTTTCCTTGGGTGGTACACACCAAATGTTGGCAAATACCATGATTCTTCTTGCTTTGCAAGACCATTTTTAAACATCTGATCCATGAACTTGAGAAAATGATCTTTCATCTCTGCTTTTCTATCAAAGTCCGTTTGAGAGACATCAGGCGCTTTAACGCTTGAGGGCGATTATTGGGGAGACGTTGGCGTGGATATTTAAATGGCAGGGGTGCAACCAAACTGTTGTTGGAGTCTTTTTTAACTCTTGTTAAACTCTTGGGGGGCTGTGACTTTCCTGAAGTCCACGATCATCTCCACTGTCTTCTGGACATTGAACTCCAGATTGTTACCGCTGCACCAGGACACCAGCCGATCCATCTCCCTCCTGTAGACAGACTCATCCCCGTCCGAGATGAGCCCGATGAGGGTGGTGTCGTCCGCAAACTTGATGAGTTTTACGGAGTCGTGGCTGGAGGTGCAGCAGTTTGTGTACAGGGAGAAGAGCAGAGGGGAAAGTACACAGCCCTGAGGAGGCTCCGGTGCTGATAGTCCGAGTGTCTGAGACATTCTTCTCCAGCCGCACGCACTGCCTCCGATCCGTCAGGAAAGTCAGTGCTCCCCTGCAGGTGAAGTCGGGCATGTTGAGCTGGGAGAGCTTGTCCTGGAGCAGAGCAGGGAGGATGGTGTTGAAAGATCCAAGATGGCGCCGCAGACGGATGCCCTGGCCTTCCGGTGCTCTTTGTTTTGTCTGTTTTTTGTTCGTAAATTGTGTGTCTGCGTGCTCTTACACCCGTGAAGAGCTCTTGTCCCTCCGAATCACAACTCCTACGGACCTAGTTCAAAATTTTTTTTTAGTTTTCTGCTGCTGAATTAGCCCTTCTTTTGGCTAAAAGAGTGAGACGCCGCAGGTGGGGAAAACGTGCGGGGGTCCTCGTACGGCTCAGGAGACGCGGTACACGGACCCCTTACCTGGGATTTTCCTCTCCAACGTTCGCTCACTCTCCAACAAAATGGACGAACTGGCGCTGCTGGATGAGACGAAACAGAGACTTTTCTTCATCTCCTGTTTTGTGCTTCACGGAGACGTGGCTCAGTGAGCCGATCCCGGACGGCGCCGTACAGATCGAGGGTTTAGCCTCTTTCGAGCTGATCGTCATAAAGGTCTCTCCGGGGGTAAAACACACGCGGCGGAGGAGTCTGTTTTTACATCAACAACGCCTGGTCTTTAGATGTGACTGTGATCTCCAAACACTGCTCTCCTGATCTGGAATATCTCTTCATTAACTGCAAACCATTCTACTCTCCACGTGAGTTCGCCTCATTCATTCCGAGCGCAAACGTGCACGTGGCACAGCGGCGCTCGCGGACCAGATTCTGAGTGTGGAGCGGACCTTCCCGGACCCCTTGTGTATTATCCTGGGGGATTTTAACAAGGGGAATCTCAGCCACGAACTACCAAAGTACAGACAGTTTATTAAAGTTCCGACCAGAGAGCAGAGCACGTGGATCACTGTTACACAACAGTCAGTAACGCCTTCCGCGCCGTGGCTCGCGCTGCTCTTGGCTTTTCAGATCACGCCATGGTTCACCTGATCCCCACGTACAGGCAGAGGCTGAAGCTCTCCAAACCTGCAGTGAGGACCTCTAAGAAGTGGACCGGTGAGGCTGTGGAGGAGCTCCGTGCGTGTTTGGACATTACAGACTGGGAGGTCTTTCAGAGCTGCCACAGAGAGTTTGGATGAGGACACGGACACTGTGACGTCATACATTCGATTCTGTGAGGACAGCATCATACCAACACAAACCAAACCAAAGTCACTTTCAACAATGACAAACCCTGGTTCACTCCAAAACTGAGGCAGTTAAGGCAGCAGAAGGAGGCAG
>BJKM01000566.1:307889-360418 GCA_015082035.1 Chaenogobius annularis
GGGCAAAAAATGGATCTGATAAGGAAACACACTTGCCTCATCGCAGTGTTTCAGAACAAATTCATGGCCAGAGTTTGAGCATTTTCAGGCCAGTGGTGGAAAATTGGGAGGATTTTGTCAATGCGTAATATTCCAAGTGGTAAGAAAATGGTATGATGTCAATAATGAGTACATAATACAAATGATTCATTCAACCATATCTACAGCTCAAGATGTAGTGCAGAGAAACAAGAAAAAAGGTTACACACGATCACAAAAACATTGCCCACGGTAAATATTGACCTGAAAAAGAATATTCAAGCTCTCAATTATTGAACGATAACTTGCTATGACCTTGTAATTACCGTGACAGGCGTGTGGAGTAAAAGAATAATTATCAATGACACACAAACAGTTGAATTAATTCTGCATAAAAGGACCACAAATATTCATGGGTTTCAGGCAAATGATTCTTTCCTGATTTGAAGATTTAAAGAGGACCTCTTTTCCCCATTAAAAAAACATGATTTTTGATTTAATTGTGCTTTTGCTTTGACGTTGGTCCTGTTGATGGTCCAAATGCTTGAAATCAGAACGGAATCCTTCTGCCATGAATAGGCTAAGTTATATGTCCATTCAAACCATTCAATCAAATCATTTTCTGACCTTGCTTTTACTTATCTATTTATTTATTTGGCAGGGACAATGCAGTCAGACATAAAGTTTGATCATTGCCTCTGACAATGATCAACCTTTTACAGGAATTTTAGATTATTTTCGCACCGGGGTTTACAAACGATTGAGGACAGAAGAAACAGGATTGACAAAGCTCCTGACTGTTCATAAAATCACAAAATGTTGAATTCATGATTTTGAATTTTGAATGAATGATTGAGCGACTAACACAAAAGTTAGTTGTGGCAAGTTTTAGGTGTTGTTTTAAGTGTTGCCAGATATATTTGTGAGGCATTTCTTGATGTGACCAAGAAGGACCAAGCTTATGAAACATGTCTTAGGTTTTGTTTTTTATTGTTGTTACTGCCATAGGCTATAAGTCAATACATAAAAATAACATTTGGCTTGCGACGAACTATGCCCTGTCCAGGGTGTACCCCGCCTAAGGCCTAAAGGCACTGGGATAGGCTCCAGTCACCCGCGACCCCAAACGGGAACAAGCGGTAGAAAAAGGCATTTACATCATTCTACACAAACGTATATATTCTTTGGAAGCAAAAGGAACGAGTGGGCAGATTGGATATGTTTAGGTCGGTAGTAGAGGAGACGGGTCAAGTTTGATTACATTATAACTATTTATTACTTATATATCTCGACTGCGCCAAATCAGGTCTAAAATTACAAACTTACACATCGACCAAAATGTTTGCTAAATCAAAACTAAACTAGTATAAAGAACATCTTACAGAGATAAAGGACATGACCAAAATCTAAGCATAAAGTCCAGTCAGAGAAACTTGCCTCAAGTTCTTCTCACATTTCCACTATGACCAAAAAATCTTCCAAATAGTGATCTTGCAGTCCTTGCTATTTTCGTAATAAAGCCTGCCAGAGAAATACGTGAATCTAATACATAGACTTTGGTAAGTCCTAAGGATTTCAAACTCTCCATTTCAACCAGCATGTCATACTTCATGAGCTGCTTCTGCGTACAAAATCGATTTCTGGTCCAGATTACCGCTAACTCTAACCCTAGCCCGAAGTAATCAAAGAAGTGAGCCAAGAAATACACATTGAGTTCTTTCACTTTCACATGTCCACCTAGGGCTTGGGCTTTATTGAGCGTCTTGATGGCCTCTTCAATGTTCTTTTTAAGAGAATGAAACAGTCTATGTCTGATGCTCTGATGATCATCAACCCTGCCCTCCATTGGCTCTGCCTCTGTGTGGGCTTTGGAGTATCTGTAAACAAGGTCCTGTTGGAGGCTGTAAAGTTCCACAGACTTCAGAGCCTGCTGGAGGTCTTTTAGAGCCTGTTCTATGCAGTCTGGGTCCTGGTTGTTTGTTTCGTTGGGACAAACGTGCAAAGGCCCGGTTGTAAAATGCGATGGCTGCCCAGCAGGGATCCTCCCCTATGGCCTTGGAGTACATGAGGATACTGGCCTCAAAGTGGCCCTGTTTACGCTGCTTGTTTCCAAACAGAGTGTAGTGGTGCAGGTTTGACAGAGGAGACTGCCCCTTTCTGAGACTTTCTCTGGCTCGCACCAGGTCTGTGGCCAGTTTTGTTTTTTGGACATCGCTGGAATCTTTGTCATTCATGTGGAGCCACAGGCTCCAGAACTCATGCAGTGCAGTCACATCACACTCTGCAGGCTGGTTGTTGTTGCTTTCGTAAATATTATTGATAAAGTCGAGATACTGACTGAACAGCTCCTGCTGCTTCTTCATCTTTGGAATCACACTCTCCAAATTGTTATTTAACTCCTCTGCTACACTTTCATCTCTGACTCTTTTAGCTAACTTTATTCCAGTATCTGACATACAGGTCAGAATCTGAGACAGTGTCTGGGACAAACCATTGTCCTCCTGACCACTGCGATGTAACCTCAGCTGGGTCTCAAACAGATCCCTGTAAACTGACACTGGACTGAGCAGGTCTCTCAGTAATGACAACAGTCTGCGGCCTAACACCAACAGTTGGGAGAGTTTCAGGGAGGTGTTGGGAGCAGATGATGAGCTGTGCAGACCCTGGACTCCCTTGTCTCCCTGTCCGTCCAAACGCTTGAGCCTCGACTCGAGCGTTTAAGGGCAGAAAAGTCTGCAGCACAAACAAACCTCCAGCCGAGTTCACGGAGGGAGAGACCCGCAGGTCAGTGCCTCTTCCTGCCAGGTTAGTGGCTATGATGACTTTCCCTGCTGGGATTTCATTGTCAGTCACCGCTCTGTTGTCCATGTTGTTGCTGATGTACAGTGTTTTGTCCTGGACTGAGTTTCCCAGAGCCTGAAGCACGGCCTTGGCACGGCGGTGATGGTCTCACAGATGACCAGCACAGCTCTCTCACGGCGGTACGCGGTGGGGCGGGTTTGGGCTTTTATTACTTCACAGAGTTTTTGGAGCCACTCTTGTTCATTGTTGACAATTACTGCCTCCACCTCAAACAGCTTCCTGCGTTTGAATGTGGGGATGTAACAGGCGCTGATGCCGTTGTAGATCTTCTGTAACGTCTCAGTCTCAACCTTCTGGCCCAGAGTCCCAGTGACTCCATAGATCTGGTCCTTGTACATGTGCAGCAGACCCACGTTGGACATGAAGTTTGTAACAGCTCTCATGTCACTGTGCTTCTGCTGATGTTTCATCTGTAGAAACTGGTGCAGACCGTCTGTCCACTCCATGGAGTTTTCCAGCACACCAGTGCTGCTGAAGTCCACCGGCACCACCCCATGTCTCTCGATGACATACTCGTGGTCTCTGGTCATAGTCTGGGCATGAAAAGCTTTTTTAATCCAATCATCTAGTTTGATTCAACAACAAAACTTTTAAAAACCTTTTTTAATATAGCAGCATGTGCCTCTGTCTCAAATCACATGGTGTAAAATACATCGTACTTGTGATTTCTGATTGGCTGCTCTCACATCTCTCTCTGTCTCTGTAAATGTACTGACACAGCCCTCCACTGTGCAGCAGCAGCAGCGACACATTTGTCCTGGAGTCATTATGTTGTGGAGACAGCATGTTTTTGATTGAGCATTTTCCACAATGTACAGAATAAAATGGCATGTTTTAAATTCATCCGCAATCGATTCAAAGAATGCTGCCAGTTTTACAGGAGTAATGTTTGTGGTTATTTTAGGGAAAAGACTGGGTCTTGTTTGAGGGAACCCTTTTCCACAAGACCACTGATCTCAGCCTTTTTTAAGAGCTTGAGTGTATCATCTGCCCAAGAGATAAACTTTCGAGAGCTATCTGGTGAAATAGGACTTTTGGTCCACACGAATGAGTTTGTGCTTGTGTACTGGTTCACAGTGTGCCAGATGTGAGCCAGGAGAGGGTTGAGGTGTTGAAGCGCTGGCATTTCACTGCTCAAATAAACGGTATGGCAGCCTTTGTCTAGCATCAGAGAGTCCACCTCGTCCACTATAGCACACTGGAATGGCCTGTCTCCACGGATGTCCTCTCTGCCAAAGTGTTGTCGTAGCCAGTCCCCTGCAAAATGATGTGCAGTCCCATAGACTACTTGACATTTATAACACTTGTTTAGGTCAAGGAGACCTTTGTTGATGTTACAGCTCACATCGATCTTGAGCTCTTTATAGAGAAGAATTTTTGCCATTGTTCAAAATCTCTCTGGGCTAAAACAGGAGAGCTGGACATGATGTCCACACTGTGTCCTTGCAGAGCTCTGAAGGCAGCAAACATGGCGACGATGCAGGTTTTTCCCTCTCCGGTGCTCACTTGAATCAGACGGCCTTTTTCAGACAAAGCCATGAGGGCCCAGCTCACCATCTGTGTGAGTCTGGGCGTGATCTTCATCGTCTTCTCCACTGCAGTCACAAGCCTCTTCAGGACAATCGCTAGTTCATTTTTGTGGTTTTAACTGTGAGTTCAGAGCAACAGCAGATACAACTTCTTTGGCATCATTGAGAAGCCTTTTGTCGACCATATTTTTTTGCTCAATTTCGCAGAAAATTTCATCAAGTGTCTTGTCTGAATCTGCCCCTAAGATCTGTTCCAGCTGTTCATCTGTGATCGTAGTGTCCTGAATCAGCTCAAGAAGAGTCTTTCCAGATTTCCAGCTTGGAGTGATATCATTGATTTCTACACAGTGCAACCTTTTCAGCAGCCACAGCTGAAGGTCGTCTTCAGTCTGTTTAGAGTCGAATCGCTTCAGTAAAGACGAAAAACAGCTGAATAACCTCATCTGGACTCCAGGAAATATTAGTGACCAGTCCTTGGAGTTTGGTCAGGAGCTCTTCAGTGAGTTGAGACTGATGTCTATGAATGTCCACTAAAAGCTGACGTAATGTATCTCTGTCGGCCATCTTTAAGGTGTGACCTGAACATAAAAAAAAGAAAGGTTAGTTTTAACACTACTGAATCTGTTGTTATTGTTTTTATGTTAATTATAATATTCGACCAATACATCATGTACATTTTTCAAACAAAAAGGCCTTTGAGTTAAAACTTAACATAAAAACTAATTGATGCATGAAGGTTTGGAGGCATGAGCCATTTCAAAAAACATTTTACTCAAATAGAAATGTGTCTATTTTTTATGGGACTAAAAAATGTGGTAAGGAACTATTATAAACAAGTGGTTTGGTTCTTCATGTTTGGTGGTGCGTTTCCAATTGAAAATAGAACAATACATTTCCTGACCAAAAGGGTTCTCAAAGTGGAGGGTTTGCCACCCTCCTGTTTTCAACAAATGTGTTATTGCTGTGCCTGGAATGTTCCACCGTATGGGATTCATTTCAATGTCAATGTCAGGTTTGAGGTGACACCCCCTCCACCGCGGTGGCCACCTCTGCCCACCCAACCTGGGTCCCTCCCACTTCCCCCAACAGTCCAGGAGCAGGATGTAAAACGCCAACCCCGAAAAGCTCTGGACTAGACGGTGTTTCTCCCGCCATATTAAGACACTGGGCTGACCCCCATCTTCACAGATTTTTAACAATCCCTGGAGTCATGCCCTCTCCCAGCCTGCCTCAAGTCGTCCACTTTTCCCTGCCCCAAGAAGCCCCATCACCCGGACTTTTGCGTGGCGCTGACGTCTGTAGTCATGAATCATTTGAGCACCTGGTCTTGCAACACCTCAGTCCCTCAACTCCTCCTGCTGGACCCCCTGCAGTTCGCCTACAGAGCCAACAGTCTGTAGACGACGCCATCAACCTGGCACTCCACGTCATCTTGCAGTATCTGGACTCCCCGGTAACCTATGCCAGGATCCTGTTTGTGGACTTCAGCTCTGTGTCAACACATCCTCCCTGCTCTGCTCCAGGACAACTCTCCCAGCTCAACTTGACTGACTCCACCTGCAGTGGAGCACTGACTTCCTGACGGATCGGAGGCAGTGCGTGCGGCTGGGGAAGAATGTCTCAGACACTCGGAACTATCAGCAAAGGAGCTCCACAGGGCTGTGTACTTTCTCCTCTGCACTTCTCCCTGTACACAAACTGCTGCACCTCCACGACTCCGTAAAACTGATCAAGTTTGCGGACTTCACCACCTCATCGGGCTCATCTCGGACAGGGATGAGTCTGTCTACAGGAGGAGGAGGTGGACGGCTGGTGTCCTGGTGCAAGCAGGTAAACAACCTGGAGTTCAACGCCAGAAGACATGTGAGATTTGAGAATCAGCCCCCCCTCATCATGAGAAGACTCCCCCATCACCTCCGTGGACTCCTTCCGCTTCCTCAGCACCACCATCACCCAGGACCTCAAGTGGGAGCCCTCCATCAGCTCCCTCTATTCTGAAACATTTTTTGTTGGCCCTCTGGCTTTCCTGCTAAGTTGGCCCAAAGAACAAAAAGTAGTTATTTTTACTGTAAAATTGGAAAAATTCAATTCATCAAAGCATTTTGTTATCATATAAAATTAATGTTGCAAGTCTTATCAAAGGTGTGGAGGCTCATCAAAACTATGTCAAATGAAACATTTCAAATGATTCACTTCATTGTCGGGTTGTCTATGGCCTTCTGCTCCGTGTAAGTTTCAAAATGCGGCCCTCTGTGAAAAAAGTTTGGACACCCCTGCAGTAAACCAATACATTTTGTCTACTCAAAACTCACTATTGTCATGTGCCCAGTGTGGAGGAAGTTACTTATGAGGTGGTCAAGTGGCGGGCACACATACCTACCCTGTGGGCGTGCTCGGGTGGTGGGCGTGCTCGGGTGGTGGGCGTGGCTCCGATGGTTTACTGCAGGTCCTTCCAACGGTCTCGTCCCTGTTTTGCACTGCACTGTCCAGTAAAGTCTATGGGCCAAAAGATCCCTTAGAAAAAGATGTAAAGAAAATACTTACTGCCTTCAGAATGTGATTTAGTGACAATGCAATGTTAATTTAATTGTAATATTGGTTAAATTAATCAAACATGAGATTTTAATTAAGTTTCTTATCTTAAGTTTTAGAGCAGGGCCACACCCCTTTCACGCCCCTTCCTGCGGCTACACTATTTAAGCATCCAGGTCCCACACACCAGTGTCTGTGACCTCGTGCCCCTCCCTCGCACCCTCTTTTAATTATTCTAATGTATCTCCTAGATGGGGGTCTCGAGGCCCGGGAGCCCACAGCCCTCAGCGCCAGAAGCCCCAAAACTGCATCCATTTCTGTACACTCGTGTTGATCATGTTTCTCACATGTCTGGGGTCGTGCTCCTTGCAATGTTTTTGAAACACTCTGCAGATCTCTGGGATGCTGGGGTCGTGCTCCTCGCAGCTCGTGAACGTTTTATGGAAAACATTTAAACAGTGTTAAACAGCGAATTAGTTGTTTAAACTGCCTCAAATCGCATGAGGCCAACAATAGAAATGGGAACGTCTCCACAACGCTGCATCTCAGTGTTTAGGATAGGTGTTAGGTGTTTATTTGATCTTATTTATTTAAAACAAGGAGCGTGCACAGATAACGTTAATCTCAAAGAGAAAAGATGCTCTGCAGCAGATGTAGCGTTACAGGTCGTTTGGTGCAGAAGGTTAGGCTGACAAAAACATTGTTTGTGTAACTTGTGTAAGTATTTGTTGGCTGACAGTAATTTAGTTACTTGTAGGATATTTTCACTGAATTTAAATGCATTACACTGTGTTCCTTAATACTGTAACATATTACAGTAAATTACACCCAACACTGCACGTGTCCTTTTAAAGCCTGTTGTCTGAGCTTTGAACAATGCTAATTCCTGTTTACTTGTGTCTCATCTTAAATGTAAAGTAAAGTTCCGTACTCACCTGTTGTAGACAGCAGAAGAAGTGCTCGTGTTCTCTCACACAGGCTCTTTATACTGTTACCTGGCTCCGCCCTCTGGGGAATACCACGGCTTTCGATTTCAGTCTTTGAATCTTAAACAATCTTAGACAATGTTAAGTGTAAGCAGTTTTTAGTAAAATAATGTGGTATTTACTTTGAAGGTCATTGTTTAAGGAAGCCTAAGTTCCCCCCCCCCCCGTCATTCTCACTTCTCACAACTTCCTCTACATTACGGTGTTGTGCTGTGTGATAGACTTCTGGTGTGAAGACAAACCACAACTATAGTTTAGTTTAGTCTGTATTTGAAGGGACGACGTACAGAGACATTAAGCATTAAGATAAGATATTCCGCACCAGATTGTATCTAATCTCCATCTGCAGTGTTTTGTTTCTTTTTTAAATGCCTTTTACAATAAAGCATACATTTCTGAAAACTCACGTGACACTGTGTTTGTTGTCAGGCGAGGCGAGGCGAGCGCGGGGGTTTTTCTTTCATTCCTGCATTTGCATAACCGCAGAGGCCAAACGGAAGCATGCACAACCAGTTTGCATGGGCCAGTTTGTCGTGGGATTTTTCTTCAACTCCCCCGTAACATGACTTTTATATTTGAGTAAATATTAAGCACGTGATCTGCACTTCCCTCATCAATGCTCCGGCCTCCATGTCGCTCTAAAGGATGGGTCAACATGATTTGGTTCTTTATGATGAGATCAGTAAAACCAAACGGCTGTAACGATGCCACGTCCACCTCTCCAAACAGCTCCCTGACCAATACACCAAAACTAATAACCAAATCATCAGTGCTTGTGGAGTTTGTATTATTCTCTCTCTTTTTTCTTTGTTTTTTCTTCTACTTCTTTTTTTTTTTTTACTATTCCACAACTTGCTTTTCCGGTAATGGAACACGGTTTAGTTTCAGAATTTGTAAAAATGTAAGCGACATCTAATTTAGTTATTCTGCTTTATCAGAAAACAAGTTATAGGTATGAGATTATGATTTGTATTATTTTTTATTATTATTAATATGAATGATTATAACAATAATAATAATAATAATAATAATAATAATAATAATAATAAATAGGCCACATCCACAGGGAGACGAAACGGCAATAGTTTCAAAACGTTTTCTGTAAACATGGAACCTTTTCTTTAAATGTGTGCTTTTTTAAATCTAAAAACATTGTAATACATAAGCCCGGTTGTTGATGGCGCTGTTGAAAACACAAAGACAATGCACATGTGCTGAAAACTGCACTCGACAGGTTTAACTCCAGTGACATTGAAGAAACGATAAAGTGTACCTTAAACTTAACCCTAACTTAACCGTGGCCTAACACATTTAGAACAGTTTAATGCAGCTCAGACCAAAAGAACTAACACCTAAATATGTGCTTGAGCAAAATACTGTGACTTAAACAGAAGTACAAAAAAGACAAGGCTCAAATACTTACTCAAGCAAAAGTAAAAATGTAATTGGAGAAACTGAGATGAGTTTGAACGTAAAAATGTGTTCCAAACATGATTTGAGTTCATGTAATCGAACGGACTGAAAGTGTTAAATGATGCACGCATTCTGGTATTTTCAAAGAATGATGCAGTGATGTGGAAGTGCGGTTCCTTTCTTTGGCCCGTGGAGAGCTCCAAGGACAAAACACCAAGCGCTCAGCCTCGCTACCGTTGGCGTTCGCACACCAAAGCGCACAGGCTACAAGAACAACGGGCAACAGCCAGAGAGCGCCTCACCCCAGATTCAGCATGCGAGACAGATGAAGATGAAGAGTGGGAGGAGAAACCAGGGCCATCTGAGCCTGGACAGGACATGGTGGCGCTGATGAGAAAGCCTCCGGCAGGACAGCAACGCTCCTCCTCCGAGAAGAGCCCGCCCAGCTCCGCACTTACCTGCTCCAAACCCGCCCGCCCAACACGGGTCGCTTACTCTGAGCTCCTACGACTGCTGACCCCTGGAGGCCGGAGGTCGCTGTTCCGCGGAAATCGACACCGGTCCCGAGTCGCAGCGCCACAAGCTCCGGAACCTGAGGACAGACGGACCCAGGCCTGAACGGAGCCACCGAGGTCTAACTGGTACAGCATTCTAACACGATGTTATTGGCCAGTAGAATGCTGTGATGTCATCTGAAAGCCAGCCTACCTGAAGGCGTTAAAGTCATTCATACTACACTTTGGTGACTCTGGAATTACTCACAGTGGGAAGATGAACCTCAACACGTACTCAAACTGAATATAACTCAAGCAGGAGTAAAAAAACAAACAAACAAACCAACAGAAAGTGAAAGATGTTTTCTTTAAACCGCCTCGATCTCATGACAGCGAAACAAAAAGCAAAACAGATTCGCCTGTTGGCACGGACTACATTCCTGCCAGAACTCCCCAAACCCCCCCCCCCCCGTCTTTGAGCGACATTCTTCTTCTCCAAAAAACCGTTTGGTGTCAGAGTGTTTTTTTCGTAATCGAGTATATGTTGTTTCGTTTTTCAATCATTTAGGTGAACGTTAACAAGGCTTGTTTCTCATCTAACGGCAATTGACGAGCAATGAAATCAAAGTGTTGCAGTCATTCAGATAACATCTATTTATTATTTACTAAGCTTTATTGATCCAGGTCAGAAAAACCCACCGAGAGCGAGACCTCTTTCACAACTGTGACGCAAAAATCATAAAAAAGCAATTACACTAACAAGACATTTAAGAACAAATAAAAACAGACCATTACCCAACAAAAACAGTCAAAGGAAATGGCTAAACGAGCCGATTCGCTCCAGTTTCAGCGTAAATCAACAAAAGTGACAGAAAAGCGGCAAAAAAAGCGGTGCCATTTATTTATTATTGTCATTTGAAAGGACTTTGAACCTTAAATCAAACACATTTCTTACAAATAATGACACGGTTCAACATTTGTGGCTCATGCAGTTGGATATTTCTTACAAAAACAGTTAATCACGTCGTATTGGTGCTTAACATCTAAAAAAAACAGCATGTAAAACAATCCTTTATCCAGCAGGATTATAAAATGATGTAAATATTCCGTTCAGTCGCTGAGCCAACAGTACCACGCTCCGCAAAACAAAACAAAAGGACCACGTGTCGGCAAACGTGCTTTCGCTTTGTCTTTCCTGTAAGTTTAAACGGTGACGAGGAATTAGACGTTTGCGAAAGGAAGCGCTGACACACTGAAATGACCACCTTTTATTGGGCTGATAATCCTTGCGGTTTATGAACAAATGCGCCGTGCAGTTTTAAATGAAAGTAAAATAGTGGCAAACTGGACTAAATCGGACCTGAACCTTTGCCTTTGTTTATATCTGGATGCACTGTACTTCCTAAAACTTCAAATATACATGTTGCTTTGTCTCTGTCTGTATTTTAAGTTTTTTCTGTTACTCTTTTTTAATTTTTATGTACTTTTTCTTTCTTTATTTTTTTTGAATGTTCTGTGTTTTTCTGTAATACTTTTTTTTTTTTTTTTAACAAAAAAGAAAGTAAAATAGTGCATTTTTGGAAATTTTTTCAGGTCAGTTATTGGTATATTGGAAAGATTATTATTATTATTATTATTATTATTATTATTATTATCATTATTATTATTATTATCTATCCATCTTCTTCCGCTTTATCCGGGGCCGGGTCGCGGGGGGCAGCAGTCTAAGCAGGGACTCCAGACTTCCTTATCCCCCAGACACTTCCTCCAACTCCTCCGGGGGGATCCCGAGGCGTTCCCAGGCCAGCCGAGAGACATAGTCCCCCCAGCGTGTCCTGGGTCTTCCCCGGGCCTCCTCCCGGTGGGACATGCCCGAAACACCCTCCCTAGGGGGGCGTCCCAGGAGGCATCCGGAACAGATGCCCGAGCCACCTCAGCTGGAGGAGCAGCGGCTCTACTCCGAGCTCCTCCCGTGTGACTGAGCTCCTCACCCTATCTCTAAGGGAGCGCCCAGCCCCCCTGCGGAGGAAACTCATTTCGACCACTTGTATCCGCGATCTTGTCCTTTTGGTCACTACCCAAAGCTCCTGACCATAGGTATTATTATCATTATTATTATTATTATGATTATTATTGTTATTATCATTATTATCATTATTTATGTATTATTGTTTATTATTATATATTATTATTATTATCCTTATTATTTATGTATTATTGTTAATTATTATTGTTTATTATTACTATCATTATTATTATTATTATTCTCACTATTATTTATGTATTATTGTTAATTATTATTGTTTATTATCATGATTTGCATAGTATTTCAAGTTGCAAGGAAAGGTCACATGTTAAAATAAAGTTTCTTTTTGCACTTATGAATGTTAATAAGACATTCACCAAAAACATGTGTCATTATGTTTGTAGGAGCATTAATAAGTTTACGTTCATTCAACTATTTCCAATAACCAAGTGATAAATGAGTAGGGAATACACGATGATGCGATACACGATACGCGGCTCACGATACCATAACATCACGATTTTGTGCCGCATGCGATAATCGATATATCGCTCATGATATTCTGTTTATTTTTTAAAGAACCCAATGCATTTTAACAGCGTTTTTCTTTGTCAAACCCACGACCTGCGCAAACTCGAAAACGAAACGCGCCCGTTTTAATCGTCCAAATCGGGTCGAAATGCCACATTGGGTTAAAGTTCCCGTTCTTCAAACTGGCGACAAAATTGTAGCGCGATACAGCAGCCCATGATATCGACACTGTATCGGCAAATTTAGTATCACGATACGGCGATATTTTGACAGACCCCTATAAATAAGTGCTTGAAGACAAATAACTAGTGCTTTTATCAACACCTAAAAATACTTTACGACTTAACCTTATTTTAAAGCGCTGTGGTTATTATTATTTTGTAATATATTCGTATACTTCTGTTTATTGGGAAAGCAAACTATAAAACTGGGTTACAATTGAATTTCTTTTTTGCTGGGACGTACTTGGGAGTGCTTTTAACCCATATTTTATTTTTTTAGTTATATTACTGACGATGTGGCAATAATATACTTTTGTTTTTGCCTATGCTGCTTATTTTTCTAAATGATTTTTCTTTCTTCTTTTCTTCAAGGTTTTATCCCTTCTACCAAGACCCTATTTTAAACAACTTTTAAACCAGTTCATCGTTTTAATCGTAGCCTGGTTTATTACTATTACTACTACTATATTATTTAAAACGTTACCTTCTCTTTTTATCAAGTGTCAGTGCTTTTATAGGAGTTATTTACAGAAGAAATGTTGAATTAAAAAACACATTAAACCTTAATTAACTTTGCCACGTCACAAATACAAAATAAAACCATCACAATCTTACCTACTCCAATTGAAATGAACCCACAGCAGTCACAAAAGAGCGACGCCCACAAGGTTTTTACAGAGTTAAAGTCAAAGCTCATCAGGGGTCGGTTTGACTTGCACACCCTCTTGTGGTCGATGGATGAAACAGCAACACGATTTCTTCTTTTTGTTATTGTAAACTTTATTTACTGACTTTTCCCAAATATAAGAATGTAACGTGAGTGCACTGAGGGGTCAGGGGGCAAGTGTGGGGGTCAGGGGGTGAGTGTGGGGGTCAGGGGACAAGTGTGGGGGTCAGGGGATGGGGTCGAGTTGTGGGGTGGTCAGGGGACGGGTGTGGGGTCAGGGATGTGTGTGGGGGTTCAGGGGACGGGTGTGGGGTCAGGGGTACGAGTGCTGGGGGGCAGGGACGAGTGTGGTGGTCAGGGGATGAGTGCGTGGGGTCAGGGGGATGATGTGGGGGTCAGGGGACCGAGTGTCGGTGGTCAGGGACGAGTGTGGGGGCTCAGGGACGAGGTGTGGGGGCTCAGCGTGGCTCAGGGGACTGTGGGGGGGGGTCAGGGAGACGAGTGCGAGTTTACCATCTAAAAAAACATAGCCAAAATCAAAAAGTATAGTGTCTAAACCAGACCTGGGAGAGAACTTACTCCATGCGTTTGTCTCTAGCTAGATTAGACTACTGTAACGGCCTGCTCACTTAGCCTCTCCAAAACGAGCTGTTAAAACAGCTGCAGTACATCCAGAACGCCGCTGCTCGGGTCCTGACTAGAACCTAGGATAAGTACCCATCACAATTAGTCCTGTGCTGCAGTGTCTCTGCAACTGCCCCCTGTGGCTCAGAGAATAGACTTCAAAGCAGCACCTCTGCTTGTATACAAGTCTTCTCCATCGGCCTAGCACCAAAGTACATCTCGGACATGTTAGTGCCATATATGAACCATCTCGGACTCCTGAGGACCTCAGGGACCGGCTCCTGCTGCTGGTGCCCAGAGTCAGGACTAAACCTGGGAGAATCTGCGTTTTCAGTTTTATGCAGCTAAAATCTTGGAACAGTCTTCCTGAGGATGTGAGACAGCCGTTCTACTCTGGCAATGTTCAAAATCTAAACTAAAAACTGTTTTGTTTGGTCTGTATTGCATATGACTGAAATGCTTTTCTTTGCACTCTTCTCTTTTATGTCTTGAAACTATTTGACGGAGCCTGAAAATGGCACTAAAGATTAGAATTAAGATTTTGTGATTTCTGTCCATGTCTTGTGTTCTGTGATATTGAATGCATTTTTTCCTGTTGTGTGAAGCCACTTTGAATTGCCTTGTGTACGAATTGTGCTCTACAAATAAACTTGCCTGCCTTCTATGGTATATTATTGACTGCGTCAAATAACGCTGCTGTGTCATCTATGTGGTTTTTTTCACTTGTTTACAGTCTGGTTGCTAATTTTAGGTACACAGTTGTGGAATTATCTCTATCCATGTCATATTTGTGTGACTCGTGTCCAACCAGGAAGTTGCAATTATAAACTAAATGTTTTTGTCTAATCTTGAAATATAAATGTGTCAGTCTAAACTGTCATAAAGATCTTGCTTACTCACACTATTTATTTGAGTTTTGCTGCTCTTCATTATGATTGTTATTTTTGAATTATTTACTCTACTCACAACTGTGCACATTCAAAACTCATTTCATTAAACCTAACTCATTCACAAACACATTGTCACTCACAAGAATGGCCGCCAATATATGTGCGCAGCAACTTTGAACTCACCGATCTCGCGGAGCCTTTATGACAGGGCCATTTCTAGTTTTATTTATTTTCGTGGGCGGGGTTTTTCGAAGGGCCCAAGGCCTCTGAGCCGGAGGTCCACAACACGCCTCTGTAACAACATTTTGAGTCGCACAAAATATCCCCAACACTGTTTCACTGCTTCAATAACTTGAGTGAATACAGTAAAGTGGGCGTGTCGGTGTAATCCCTCATTCGTCCAGGAGGGTTCCATTGTAGAAAAAGATTCAGTTGTTTCATCTGGACTCTGTTTTAGACCCTCGTCATGCTCTTGAATGAGAACAGAATCCAGATGATACAGTTGAATTTTGTCTACAATTAATACAGTAAAATAACGACTGATTCGATTTTTTGGAGAAATAACATACAACATGATTTACTAACATTGCTTTGCAAAACTGCCCAGATACTGAACCAATTAAACCAGGTCTGAACCAGGACTAACCCAGGCCTCAACTAGTGCTAAACCAGTAATAAACCAGTAAACAAGATTTTTATTTTATCGCTTGGAGGGCCTGATTTGGCCCCCGGGCCTTATGTTGAATTGCCCTGTTTTATGACACCACATTTGTTATGTTAATTCACCACATTTCTATTTAAAGCACCACTTTGAGAGGCGTGACACACACACACACAAACACACACATAAAACACACACGCACACACAAACACACTCGCACGCACACACACACACCCACACACAAACACACAAACACACACAAACACACACACACCATTCGCCCGGTCGAACGGCTCCTGAAGCTGGTCCGGCCGCATTTTGCCAGCGCCGGCTCCGCTTCGCTCCGTTTGACAGGAGCGGAGGAGAGTCCAGGAAGTGTCCCAAAGCACTTCAAAACAAAAGCATGGAAGCAAAACGTCGAAATACAGAGCAGCAACTAACCATTATTTTAATAGTCGACTAGACATCGATTATTTCTGTAGCACTTTGAGACTTTTGAAACACACTTTTAACACAATTCAAGTTACACTATGGTGACTAAAGTCTTCTAGATACAGAAGATTTACAAAAATCTGAAATAGTTTATTATTTTTTGACATTGTAGATGAGTAATACCACTATCTTTGTTATAAAACGGTATTTTTGTTTGTGTTTTAAGAGTCTGTATAGTCCAAATAACAAATATCAAAACATGACTATTTATTTATTTTATTATAGTCTTCGTAATGTACTTTTCTATCTAATTATAAACAGTGACGTTAAATTTTAAGGTAAAATAAATCCATACTTTCTTGATGCCGTTGTGTTTTTAATCCGTTTAGAAAGAGTACGTTTTGGCGATTCCCTTTTATTCTGAAACACCCCGGAAGTTTAGCTGTACTCCACTGTATGCTAGCTTCACGCAGGTGAGTCAGGTGTTCAATCAGTCTTCAGCGCGCACTCGGAGTTTAACGCTGCAATCAACTCATTTCTAACGTTTTACACATTTCTATCGGCAATTTAAATACAACTTTGGAGAACTAAAGGATGCTGGGAGTTATGGTAAGTTTGAAGACATTAAATCCAGCTCCAGAGAGATTTAAAGGACTAAAAACAACAACGCAGTATTTACATATTTAAGCAAAGCATCGTTTTCAACTGTGGTAAATCTTATTTTAGGAAGAACATGGAGAAGTAAAAGAAGCAGCTACAGCCTCAGACCGACGACCAGTAAGTCTTTTATGTTTGTCTCATAAATCATTGAGTTTTTGTCTTTTCTGTTTTTTCCTGTTTTAATTTTTTTGGCTTGTGACATAAAAATCTGTGCAAATCCAGCCATTTTTGTGTCCGCCAAAACATGACATTAAACATGTTATTAAAATGTATTAAAAAAAAGCAATGAGAAAAGGATTGATCTGATTTTAGTAGTCGATTTATTTTTTGAATTAGTTGATGAGTCACGGCATTTTTTAAAACCAAATTAAAGCTTGAAATGTAGTGATTGGAGGCTTCCAAACAGGAAATATTTACTAATGAAAAAAAAAATCAGACATAGTGTAGTATTTTCCATGTTTTGATTGAATAATGTCATTGTCTTTGTAATAAAAAAGTATTTTTGTATGTTTTTATATGGTATTTTAAGGTCCAATTTAATATTTATCACAAAACACTAGTTAGATTTGTCGTCGCAGCCCTGATTTCTTTTTATATCATTCATTATTTTTCTAGTTTTCTAGTAGAATGTGGTTAAATTGTACTTGACACGATGATAATAATAATAATAACATGTCTAAAATTGAAAAGTCATTTCAAAAACGACATCTTGCCTTTTTTCGTCCCAATTCCCCGTCGTTGTGAACTCTTTTGTGTCGGGTGTGACGTTGTTGTTATTGTTATAAAGCTGACGAGCCTCGATGATGTCAGAAGGATTTGTGTTGTTCAAACCATTCACTTAAATGTGACAGGCGCTAATGCGGCACTTTCAGGCAACTTAACAGCCTTTCATTTTTGTGGGGGAGAAAAATATGATCGAAACTGTGATTGTGTTTGTTATTATTATTATATTATATTATTATTATTTTTATTTTTTAATTTTAATTTCCAGAATAAAAACATTTAATGGCAAACACAAGACCAGAGAGAAGACAAGACAAGAGATAAAATTAATAAGATAATAAAAAGAAAGACGTCATCGATCCAAAGAAAATTAAGGCACAAAAACTAAAAAAAAAAAGGAATAATAATTCAGTCCAAAGTTGGGCAAATTTATCAATTTCTAAATAAATCCAAATGTGATTTATTTAAATTAAAATGGTTCTGTATGTCAATTATATTGTTGATCCAGTTTTTGATTGGTCTTTTTTCAAATCATACAAATACATTAACAAAATAAATTAAAACAAATAAAAAATTGTTAGAGAGGTAAAATATTTGGCCTCCATAATGTGTTATTTATTTAAATTACTTTTAATGGTTTATGTCCCTGTGTAGTTGGATTGCATTAGTTCAGATACAAACGTGTTAAATCTGTCTGTGAACACCTTCAGTGCAAAAAACACATCTTTACTTTGTCTCATCTTCACAGAGTGTTGAAGCTCTGCAGAAAATGCTGAAAAGAGTTTCTCAAAGCCCCTTTCACGACAAACACCAGGTAAATCAGACTAAAATGTCACTTGTTGTGGCTTTAAATTGCACCGTCCCGAACAAATAAACACAATTATATCTCTGATTTATGCTTTATCGAAGTGTTTTTGTTTTGTCGTCGTCAGAGCGTGTCCCGGCCCACGGATCCGTCTGCTGCGCCACAGGTAAAAAAAAAACAAAAACAAAAAAACCCACGCTCTACGTTCTTCTCACGACACAGATGTATTTGTGAATGGCCACTTCGGCGGTTCATCATTTGTGCTGTGTCACTGCGTCGGTAACGCGTGTTTGGAAAAGCCTGTTTGTTGAGTTACGCGGAAAAACAAACCTACTCCTTCCACTTTTTGCAGAATGGAGGCCACAAGAACCCGACCAACCCTTTTTACTCCTACTATCTGGTGAGTGTTGTACTTTACACGAGAAATGTATTTGGGGTGTAAAACTAACTCTGCTCTGTCCGAAACTGTCATTCAAGTCGGATTTTTTAATCTGAGCTTTGTTTTAACACAATCTGACCGCAAAGACTCGGTTTGAACTGAGATTTGGGGATTTTTTTATTTTGTTTTTATTGTAAAATATAATTGTCAATTTAAAAATAATAATTGTTAATTAAAAAAAAAGAACAATCGTCAATAAAATGATAATAACTGTCAATTTAAAAATATGATTGTCACTTCAAAAATATAGTCGTCACTTAAAAAATGAATAATTTTCAATTAAAAAATATAATCTTCAATTCTTCAAATCAAAATGTAAAGAAATAATGAACAATTTCTGATTTTCATGATCAACAATTAACTTTCATGAATATTCTCTATTTAGAAGCCTTCAGTCAGCGTTATTTTTGGTTGCTAATGTATTGCTAATGTATCTTTAATTGACTACTTCAAAAATATCATTAGGTATTAGGAAATATAATCATCAATTAATAAATAAATAATTGTCAATTAAAAAAATCCTCTCTAAAAAATCTAATCGTCTCTTAAAAAATCTAATCTTCAATTGAAAAGATATAATCGTCAATTAACATCGTCAATCGACAACTAAGGAGACTAAGTTTAATCGAATTACCGTAATAGGTATTCAAGTTTTGAACAATGTACTTTGAACTCTGATCCAGTACTTTTAACTTTACGTATTTTTCTTCTTTTAAGCACATTTCTCAGTACTTTAAGTGCTTTGTAACTCTGTCCAATGTTTTTTTATGTGGTTGTTTTTTAATCTTTCGCTTTGGCATGTTTATCCCATGTGGTTTTCAAACGACAAATGGCAAGTAAACATAAGTAAACTTTAAGAAAAATTATCGTTCCACCAGTCTAAAAGCCCAAGGAGTACAACAACAACAACAACAACAACAATAATCATTCGCTGGTTGATATACATATTTTGGAGGCTGGTCACTAACGAGTCATTTCAAGTTTTATTTGGTCATTTTATGTCATTGCAGGAAAGCACCAGTGAGTTCAACGACACTTCAACCGCAACACCAGCGGCGCCCGTGAACCTGGACCCCATTTTTGCTGCTCCTCCCGCTTTCCAGAGTTCACCCATGGACCGAGCGGACTCGTCCAGTTTCCAGCCACAAAATGACTTCTTTCAAAACCTTTCTACAAAACCAACTCCGGACATTTTCCAAACATCGAAATCATCGTCAGATTTCCGCGACGTGACTCTGGATTCGCCGGATTCGTTTGAAGCTAATCGGACTTCGGCCTTGGTCGACGGCAGCAAGTCGGAGGATTCGATGGTAGCGACTCGCTCGAAGGAAATCGCTCAATCTTTCGACGCTGCCGACGATTTGTTCCAGCCTTTACCGACCGCGAACCCGTTTTTCCCGGCAACAAATGGCGCCGCTTCCAGTAAGAGTTATGATGAGGAAAACCAATCGCCCGCATTTGGTCAACGCAACGACGTTTTTAGCACAAATTCGAACGAGAAAGTTGATATTTTTTCACCGCTGTTGTCCGGTTCGAGCAGCGCGGACCCGTTCCCAAGCCCAATCACGAGGAATATCGACTTTTCCAGCTGTGACGATCCTTTCGCGGACTCTCCTTTGAAACTGTCCGACCCGTTTCAAGACACAGCCGACGTTTTCAATTCTATTTCGCCGAAAACGAATGACGTCAGTGATGGAGTTAAAGTCGCGCCGAGCAGACCCAAGCCTCCGAGGCCCCACTCCTCCGAAGCCCAGTACTCCGAGGCCCACTCCTCCGAAGCCCAGTACTCCGAGGCCCACTCCTCCGAGGCCCACCCCTCCGGTCAGGACGCTCAAAACGGCCGTCCCTTCGTCAGGACAAACCCAACGAGATCGTCCTGACCACTCCGCAGGGGTCGCACCACAGCATTCTTCAGCCCACTCCACTCATCCAGGCCAACAGCCAGTCTGCGTCGCCCAAACCAGTCTCCAAAACTCACGCACGTATGTATGATAAGAACATGCCAAAAGACAAAAAGATACCCAGGATACTAATCAATACCAAAACCAGGGTGGAAAACAGTTGCGTGTCAATACTGAAGTATTATAGTAGAGTAGGGAAATCACATTATCAAATTTTAGTGTTATTACTGTGAGAACAAGCATTAACATTTTTCGTTTATTGATGACTGTTGGCACCATGACCAAACAACATTGAAATTCTGGATTTGCTTTATCACATTCCTCACTTGCTTTATGAAATCAAAATGGCTGATTAAAAGAGTAATGCGATTGTCAAATAAATAGCCAGAAACTGTGCTTTTTTTTTCATTTAATGAATCAACTGGAGATGGCAAAAAATGCCAATTGTTGTGGTCTTGTCCCAAAAAAACCCAGAAGTGACAACCCAAAAGGATTTAGGATAAAGATTTTGGAAAGTTCTGAAAAATCTGTGCTGTGAAATCAATTCAAACTTGTGTAAGGCGTGAAAAGCACTTTATGAACATTCCCAAATGCCAACAACCCACCCAACCAGCCATACAACCGTCTGACCCACACAACCAAACAACCCACACATGCTCATGCGCGCTGAGAGTTTTACATGAGGCTGAGTACAGATGAACCAGTTGAGGAAGCGCCATCAGACGATGCATGCTTTGGTTTGAACTGCTGTTTTTTTCTTAGGCTGCCGGGCGTTAAAACTAATTTCATCCAACAATATAAATGCAAGGCTGATGTAATAGTTTGTAAACTCAAAATTAAGCAGTCACTTGTACATTTCTCAGTTGTCGTTCTCCGCAGGTGTCGACCTTCAGGCGTCCTCCTCTAAACCAATGTCTCGGATCAGACGCTCCAGGACCTCCGTCACCTCCAAACCGAGCCCCACAGAAAACCCCCCAAAGCCGCAGAGACCCTCGCCGCCGGCTCTGCCCTCCCTGGTAAGACGCAGAAGATGAGCAGTCTGAGCTCAAAAGTTCAAGTTCGAACGGTCGTCGTGTACGAACGAACCGGCCTACATTTGGTTTTCCTCTGGCTTTGTTGCAGGCTGTGTCCGAAACAGTTGAACCAGAAAGTCTCCAGAGCCCACTCCTCCGAAACCACCTCCGAAACCATCATGCAAAACTGCCAAAACTGTCCCCAAACTGTCCAAAACTGTCTTCCCAAAACTGTCTCCAAACCGTCCCTTAAGCATCTGCTGCCGAAACCAGTGGTTCGCCGCAAACAGAAGAATAAGGTTAGGCCTCAATGCAAACGATTCCATATTGTCCTGTACCGT
This sequence comes from Chaenogobius annularis, assembly GCA_015082035.1. Classification (NCBI taxonomy): domain Eukaryota; kingdom Metazoa; phylum Chordata; class Actinopteri; order Gobiiformes; family Gobiidae; genus Chaenogobius; species Chaenogobius annularis. Next base: position 329,658 of record BJKM01000566.1, read on the forward strand.
TTTGTGTTCTAACGTTTCCCCCCCAGACCCCCCTGGCATGTGTGCGCTGAAGGGCCGTGAGAGCTGCTGGATTTATGTTCATTGGTGGTTTGCAAACACATTCTACAATAAATAAATAGAAAATAAACAGAAGTGGTTACGAGAATGTTACGCAAATGTTTTATTTTTTTTTTTTTTATTTAATTGAATGAAAGATAGACATGTTTATACCCTATTGTTGAGCATTCTAGACACACCAAGAACCTTTTCATGAGGTGAATGATCATTATTCTGAACACATAAAACCGGACTGTCAACTGGATAATTATTATGTTTGGAATTGTTTTTGTACCTGGATAATTGAAATGAGCCTGTGCGCGAAGCGAAACCTTTTTGCATTCCTATCCACATTTCCCCCTCTCATTTCATAAACAGGACAAATCATTGGCTCCAGATGACTACGTTGTTTTCGAGGACATCCTTCTCATTGGTCAGGTAGGCTTGAACCTCAGATAAATGCTTGCCTTCTTTCGCGTTGGTCTGTGCCGCTTTAAGAGACGTGAACTAATTAATTAAAATATTTTGTAAATCGTAAAAACAGGAGCAGTGTGTTGAAGACTGGCCCGAGGACAGTCCTGAGAACCAGCCCGACTTCAGACCTGTGAGGGACAGACCTTTTTAACCAGAATTTAGCACTTGGTTACTCGTGGAGTTTAACATCTTTGTTGTATTTCTTTCTTGCAGTGTGGCACGTTGAGACTTCGCAGAGAGTCACTAATGGTAACACCTCTTATTTAAAAAAGCCTTATTGTAGTCATATGTTTACATTAATACTTGTCTTTGAGTGTCTAGAAAGCACTATATCAATAAAATGTATTTGTATTAATTTAATTGTATTTTTTTTTTTTTTTTATTATAATTTTATGTGTTTTTTTAATATTCAAAGTTATATATTATTACTACTTTATTCCAGTCCAAAAACCGACTCCGAAACTGAAGATCTTGATGGATCAGGAAGCAGCACAAAGGTATGAGTCTGAAAAAAACTCTTACAAATAGTCTTTATTTGGTTGTTAATTATAATAAAAAAAACTATGCTTCACAGAAAAAGGACAGGAAGTTCAGAATGTCTTTGGTTCCCAGAAGAGACTCGAAGGTAAACAATATTGCGTTTTCTCGCTTTTGCATAAAAAAAATAAAATAATGGCTTGCGACAAGTTTGTTTACCAATGTCCTCAAGCGGCTTCACTTTAGCTTCATCTGGGTCCAATTTAGTTAAAATGTAATTTGTGGACCTTTTGCGACCTACACAACTAATTGATCAATCAGAGGAATAATTGCTAGATTAATGGATTAGTCCTACTATTGAGATTTGCCTTTTAACTTTCAAAATGCAGATGTTTTGAACTGATTTTCTGGTAAATTTCCCAGCAATTACGGTACTCTGTGACAGATTTAGTTTCATGGAGGTAGGCAGAGTCTTCTGTCTGCATAAATGGTGAAATAATTTTTTACACAATGATTTATTCAACCCCAAAGATGTGATTTTTCTCAGTTGAAGGGACGCTAAATGAAATTAATGTGGCAAATTCATGGCGACGATCCCAAACAGATATTGATAAGGTTCAACATTTGTGGATTTACTGTTTGGATATTTTTACATTAACAGTGAATCTTCCCCAGAGTTTTCTAATTGATCCCTGCCCTCCATCTGAAATTATTATGTCATACTCTTTAAGGACGTGAACACAACAAATAAGATCTCCAAAACCCCCGTAAAAAGTGTCAATCTATGAAAAAAGGAGGTAGAAAAATAGATGCATTTATGTGTAAAAAGAGACCGCTTTCTGTAACAAAAATGCCTTACAAATTAGTTATTGCAGTTCTTCAAACGCAGACACCTAAATAAATATTTAAATACTGTTTCATATATTTGATGTAAATGTGCTTTAATAATTTTAGTCTTTCTTTTGTAGGACCGGTTTTCTGATGAAGTCATGAGCAGAAGCAGGACAAACTCTGGTTCCCGCAAATCATCAAAGGTAAACACTAATGTGGAATGAATTTTATTTTTAGAAACTTTACTGATGTTTGCCACGTTGCTGTTCTAAGTATTTGATATTTGCGTCTTTTAGGAGTACTTCACAGACAGCCCCTATTCCTCTCAAGAAATTAAGAAGGACGATAAAGAAGATCCTGAACAATGGTTGGACTACAAGGTGAAACGTTTGTGTCTTTGCGCCAACAGCAGTGGTTTCAAGTGCGTTTATTATCAATGGGTGGTGAAAAATGACCAGTGTTACCGTAGCAATCAGCAATTTGAAACAAAATACAGTATTTTTGAAGCAAAGACATTCAAATGCGCCAAAATCCTCTCAAACGCTTACACTTGGACGATGATGCTGTAAATTAGTTTCTCTCACATTCCTTCACAAATACATGAATGGTGAAACTAATTATTTAAATATAGTAAATACTCAAGTGTTTTAATGATATATTTACGTTACCATCTACTCTCCTCACTAGTAACATGTAAAAGAGCATGTTTAGTGTCTCCAGATTCTTACCGGAAACGCTCAACAGATCTAACGTTATGCTTAAAGTCAGTTAGCCTTTAGCTAAGGTGACCGTTTCAGACGCTGATGATCTAAAAATATAACGCCAAAAGGTTTAGACACTCAACACTGACTTTTAAAAAGGTTTTTGAGGGCTTGGAAATGTGATCGATGGGTCAGTACTGCTCTCGATAAGTCGTAATTTGCGTTTTTTGAGAGCTAATGCGAATGGCTAACCGCTAATGCTAACCGCTAATGCTTGAACGATGCCTCCTCGATTTGAAGATTTTCTGAGGACTTCCCCTTGTTCAAAAGATATGATATTTTGATTTGCATTGTGCTGTTGCCATGACGACGTGATAATAACTTGATTTTTTTTTTATTTCAGAAACCTCATTTTAAAGACAAAATGAGCAGTTTGTTGAGGCGATCGTCGGCTGCGGCGACTTTGTCCGAGCAAAAACACATGAACGGAAGTGTGCCTCACGAATCTAAGGTAACTAAACGTAACTGACTTTTGTGAAACTTAACCTGTGAAGCACTTTAGTCGGCCATGGTTGTTTTTAAAAATGTGTGCAGTATAAAGTAATGTGCTCTATATTCCACATTATTGTAAAAGATTGCAATATGGCTGTCAAAAATGCAATACTGGTATCATTGCGACATTGTAATATACTTTTTTTTTTTACTAAATAATTGTCGTTTTTAATTTATATAAAAATAAAATGCACATGCCTTAATTTACTAACTTACTTTTTTTCCAAATAAACTCATAAATCATGGCTAATTTAGGACTCAATAGGCAAAACATTTAACATAAAAAGGTAGCACTTTATAATAAATACACTTTTATTAGCAAATACTTCAGTCATAATGAACAAATACTGATGAAGGCTTAGTAACTACTTAATATCCTGACCCTTTTAAAGTAGTTATTCTTAAACTATTTGTTCGTTGTGAATAAAGTCTTTGTTTTGGTATCACTTTATAATAATGACACCTTAATTAGCCTTAATAAAGCATGAACAATGAAAATAGATGACAGTACATTTGTCAGACGGAGAATGTAGGTGTAATTAATTTAGAATGCTGTGATATCCGTTACTGCATTAGCCAATATTGCGATGCCAATGCTTTTGCGATGCGTATTTTTGTATTAAGATTGTGCTATTATTAATTTCACAACAGGATCATGAGTTAAAAAAGAGCTTAAAGGATTCTTTCAGGCGCCACTCGGAGGTAAAGTCCTTTCTTTTTTTTTTTTTTTTTATGTTTCTTTTAAATGTATTAGACTAAACTTCCAGATAAAGGTTCAGCTATCATTTAAAGGAGCACTGTGTAACTTTGCCGTTTGCCTTTTGTTGTGAAGATGGAGGTGTTTTTGCTTTGCCTGGAATGTTCCGCAGTTATGGCCTTAAACTGATCCTGATAACTATGACGTATAAGTGTGATATTTCTTTTGTTTTGCCATGAACAGGGGACAAAGTTGGATACAAACTCCGGAGAAAGTGGGGACGACGTTGAATATGTGAGTGTTTTTTTGTTTTAAAGGACACATATTATGCAAAATAGTCTCTTTAAGCCATGTTCTGACATTGGTCCCTCTGTTAAAAAACACACCTGGACTTGTATTTAGCTTCATCCATGCTGGTTTCCTTAATCCTGTTTACGAGGTCCTCTCCCGCTGAGCCTCGGGGAAACAATTTCCCCAGGTGTGTGACGGTTTAAAAGCAGAACGAAGTAGCTCTGGCAATAGAGCACCCCCTGCAGCTCCCTTGTGAAAATACATTGTCAGAAAGTAGAGATGATTTTTTTTTTTTCTTCTACTTTTTTTTCCCCGTCTTTTCTTTCTTTATCATAATAAGACTATAACATTGCATACAAAAACATTTAATGTTGCCAAATTTTAAAAAAGAGTCAGGGTTTCTCTGGAGAGTTGTCTTCGGGTCGATGTCGGCAAATGTTACACTGTTGGTTTTCCACCCAGAGACAGCAGGGGGCGACAACGGACACTTCAAACGCATATCAAACCGTCACAGGACTTGCAAAGACGCTCAATGAGATGAAAATGTTACTTATTTCAGCTTTAAAGGCCATAAATCATATCCAGACTCGTTATGAGCATTTCTGCCTCAAATCACGTCCTTTACAACTGCGTGCTTGCGTTAGTATGTCGGGGCAAGCTAGCGTTTGTTTGTTTTCCCTCTGCTGCCAGTAGATGGCTGCTAACGCCACATCTCACTGAAGGAACGTCGGACTGTTAGAAAGTGTGTGGTTTTCAATACATACAACATTTTAAATTTCTAAAACGCAAAATGTCAAAGCAAAGTTACTCAGGAACACATTTTATAGGCCAATAACAATACAAATAATGCATAATATGTGTCTTTAGATTTGAAAAAAAAGCTATATTTTATGTTTTTCTTTATCTTGACGAAAAAAAAATATTTTTCAGAGGAAAACCAGGAAGTTAAAGAGCTTAAAGTTTGTCCCCAATAAAGGATTAGTCTTCAACAAGGTATCATCAGTTCATTCAACGTAATGTTTCACTTTTGTTTGACAGAATTTCTTCGTGCTGTTCAATTTGTTCGAATCTGTGACATTTTCTTTTCACCAAATGTATATCGAGTGTGTGTTTATATTTGTCAGGACGAGCCAAAAGGCGCTCACGGTCACACGCCACACAAAGGCTCGAAGGTGAAATATTTCAATATTATTTTATCTGAAAACTATTGCTGGTATTTCCTTTTTCACATTGTTGTCCCGTGTCTTTATCTGTAGGAGGATCTGTTTGGCGGCGCACGCAAACTACTCAACACGGAAAAAATCACAGGTATTGTTTTTCAAAATGTGTCAAAAGCAATAATATTATAAATTCAGGCTTACTTGGATTATTATTATTTAATTTTTACCTGCACATCTATATTTTTTTACCTTTTTTTTTTTTTTTTTTTTTTTATATGAAAAAATCTTTGCCATTTTATATAATTATTTTTGAATTGTATTTTCCTTTTTATTTGTTCTGCTCTGTGTTTATTATGTTGTCATGCGTGAGTTTGTCTCTAGAGGTGAAAAGGTTGAGACAGCAGTTTCATATTGAACAAAACCTAAAATGCAGGGATCATTTATATCGATTAAGCCCTGAATTGTCTCCTCTTGCTCTTCTATTGCTCCACATTTAGTTGAAATCCAAGTCAGATTTGCGTGTTGTGGTTTTCAGACGAAGCAAATCCTGTTCAATAAAGTCTCCGGGACAGAAAATCTGATTATTTAACATAGATTTATATCATTGCTGATGAAAGAAAACATGAAATATGGATAAAAAAACAAATGCAAATCGAGTGAAATAAGATAAATGATGAGATTCAAACAAGGCTAATAATCATACTTGACATGGCACTTGTGGTTGTTAAATGTGCTTCATAAACAACAAACTTGACTAAATATTATGCAAATTAAATGTATTTGCCTGATGTGTTTTTCTGCGTTGTAGGATGATGGATTAGAAGACATGAAAAGCCAAACTCTTCCACGACTAAACAAGGTATAATTCCTGTAAAATGTTACGCTCTCTTGCTGGTAGTCGCCGGAGACTGAATTTGAGTGCTCGATTCCTCAGGCTGCAGACTCGCCCGCCGGCCTGAACGGATACGACGAGACTTTTGAAACGGAAGACCTGAAAACGGTAATTCATTTCCCCGTCCTCGAATATTCGCCGTTTGGGACTTTTCCTTGGTACTTCTGGGTGACTTTTTAAAAAAAAAATTATTCAACAGTTTTTTTGGGTGGTTGTCCTGCTTCTCGTGCTGTAGGTTTGTGTCCGTGGGCATCACCTATGAAACGGTGTATTTCTCTAATACAGATTTTGGTTGACTAAAACGCCAATCGACCAAACGAATAGAGGCTGACAGCCCTAGGGACTGAGGGAATTAAAAGGCCCTTTTCACGCTAGGCCTTTTCACGCTAGGCCCTTTTTCACGCTAGGCCCTTTTTCACGCTAGGCCCTTTTTCACGCTAGGCCCTTTTTCACGCTAGGCCCTTTGCACGCAGTAGGCCCTTTGCACGGTAGGCGCCTCTTTGCACGGTAGGCCCTTTGCACGGTAGGCCCTTCTCTTGATAGGCCCTTCTCCCTTTGCACGGTAGGCCCTTTGCACGGTAGGCCCTTTGCACGGTAGTAGGCCCTTTGCACGGGTAGGCCCTTCTCTTGATAGGACCCGTCTCCCTTTGCACGGAGGCCCTTTGCATTGCACGGGAGGCCCTTTGCACGGGAGGCCCTTTGCACGGGAGTTTGCACGGTTTATTGTGTTTTTTGGGGGGTTTTTTAGGTTTCTTTCCTTCCCGCATAATCTGATGTGTTTTTGTTGACAAATTTCATGCCAGTAAAAACTCATTATAGAGTAAGGTATGAATATCATAAATAATGCGTCATATGCTGTAGCACTGAGTGAAATATCATTGAGGGGAATACATTCCTATATTTTTCCAAGGGAGGGACAAGAAGCTGTGAAATATGTTTATAGGATTTTATTTTCCATTCATATGTATCTGTTTGTTTTTGTTGTTTTTTCAGAAATCTTCCAAACTCAAGCCTCACACTCTTCCACGTAAAACAAAGACGGGACACTTCAGCTCTCCTCAGCCGGACTTTAATGTACGTTTGCACTGAGTACGAGGAAGCGTCACAGTAATATCACTCGGGACAGAAGTACAAAGTAGAAGTACGAGTATTGTACAGGAATTGTACAGGAATTTTACAGTTTTTAGTATTTACACTTTTTGCACCACATGAACTGTATTTTTCCAAAGAAACAATATCACTATAAGCATGAAATAATACATTAAAATAATCTCTTTTGACAATTGTTTCACATTTTAAATCAGTGCCACGCGTTTTAACACATCTGGACGTAACATTTGATCAAGTTGATGTGATGAAATCATTAAAGTCCATGTGACACATTAGACTGCACTTTTCAGAGGGAATATTAATATATTTCAGATTTCACCAAACATTTTGCCTGTTTTTCTCCAATTTGGCAATTTTGGTGACGTTTCTAATGTCACTTCCTGGTTTGACGCGGTCAGCAAATATGACAAAGAGGTAATTCAACAACTGTTACTTAGCAACCAGATTGTAAACAAGGCCCAAAGTCCATTTAATAATTTTGATTTGACAAATAATGACACCTGACAACACCTTTTTTTTAATTTATTTTTTTAAAATAAAATTTTTGTCCCAAAAAAACGGTGCACATTTTCTCTGCCATTTCCGTGGAATGGCGCTTTCTGATGACATCACGGAGGGATTCTGTCATAGAACTCGGTACTACTTCCTGTCATTTTCAACGTGTCCTCTTTTCTTTACAAACTGCAACGTGACTGATCAAAAACGAATGATCATTATTTACCACAGGGACGATCTCACCAAACGACGTTCATAATTAGAGAAACATAAGAACCCGTCACGTGGACTTTAAATGATGATAAAGCAAATGTGGTGTTTTCAAAGGACAGACACACAAAATTTGAAAAATGGATGAAACTCAAACGTTCAAATCCTTTATTATTAAACGACACCTTTTACATGTAGGAGACTGTTGCACTGTACAATATATTACACGTGTAGAAAGAAAACTACGGGGTCTAAAAACGACTCTGAAGTACAGAGTTTAGTGCAGTACCGCCGTCCACCTCTAATCACAGCTATGACCACATTTGATTTTTTTAAAAAGCGTGGTGTTCTCTCGACAGGATGAATATGAATTTGAAGACGTCGACGCTCTAAAACACGCCGCGAGTCCGACCGAGACGTACAACTGGGAAGAGGACGAGCTCGACATCACTGAGTCACCGGTAAAGTTTAATTTGGCCCCAAAAAAAAACAACGAATCTGTAAAAATAAATGTGGACACTTAGAAAGGTTTTGATTCTATTGGTTGGCCTTTTTAATTTAAAGTGCTAATTTCAACTCTATGACTTAATAATGAAGAATATTGGGCCGCTTAAAAGAGGAGTGAGGCAGGGTGGTGTTTGGTCTCCCCTTTTGTTCGCTTTGTACTTGGGACCATTATCCCGGTAAAACGGTGCGAGGCGGACACAATAAGCAAATCGCAACGGCTGCAATTATTTGTATTTTTTTAAGTGCCGTAATTTCCTCCACAAGCAACAACATATCCTGCTGACTGTAGTTTAAATCTGTGCAAACGCGCTTGGGAAATGCGTGCGAGTTTGTCAGTTTCACGGGCCTGTTTCAGTCTGCTTGACCATTTGCGTTTAAATGTGAGCTTTGAACTGAAGCTTAATAATAATAATAATAATAATAAAACGTAAATTGCAAATCTAATTGCAATTTTAATGCTTGTCACGAGTTTGTTATTGTATACTATATAATATGGTGGAAATGATCAAAATCTGCCTCCAAAATAGTTTACTTTGTTTGTTCATGCCATTTACTTTGCTAGCACCAGTTTAAATATAGAAAATGGTAGCAACAACAAAGCTCAACAAGGAAAGCATTCATCATTACTGGCATGAACAAAAGGAACAGGAAGAGGATAAATCGTATAAACCTTTCTCCTTTTATATATCTTGTATATCTTATCGGCTGCTCTAGATTCCAAAACGTTGCATTGGCGTTGGTGAAAAAACCTGTCTGCTGATCTATTCTAGGTCATTTGAATCACATTTGAATCGCATCGAGATCCAGCCGTTGCCAGGGTTAGAGGGAGGTAGATTTTCCTATTGATTACATTGTGTTTTGCCGTGGAATAAGCAAAAGGTAAATTCACAAATGTTTAAAAAAAAAAAGCCTGATCATTTCGATTGATAAACCCTAGAACTCCCAATATCGCAACAAAGATCTGCATTTGAACATTCATTTTAACTGCCCCCTAATCCTAATAAAACTAATTAGGATTAGCTTTATGTTTTTGAATCGTTTATTTGTTTAAGATTAGATTATTATTTTTACATGTGAATTGTGTCCGCAGAAAAAGACTTTCAAACTCAAATTTAAGAAGTCCAAACACAAGGTGAGCGTTTCCGTTGACTTAAATCACAAGTTTAATATTAATTTGTGTGTTAAATTGTGCGCCATGTTCTTAAATTATTTAGAGCAAGTCCAGGAATGTCCAAGAAGAAGAAGAAGAAGATCCTCCTGGAGCGACGTCTAGCGAGTACATGTCCGAGGCAGCGAAGGTGAGTGTGTTCTTCTTCATCTCTAAAACCTGCGATATCTCTGCACTTTAGACCTCTACAAACGTTCTGGAAAACATGGGATCCTTTAGCGGTTCAGTTTTCTCCCAAATGTTAACGAACGCTCCCGTTTCTGACTTGGAACAACTTTAATCCTGTTTTGTAAATATTGTTTTTCCGTATTAAAACAGACAAAACGGACATTTGACACATTTTCACACACACACACATTAGAGTAGCCAAAAAGTCAACAAACCTGATCACGTAGCAAAACGCAAACATTTTTACCACTGGATTCTGTCATTTCGCCCCCAAGATATATGATTTTAAATGACTACAACGTAATTACTCTCAATAGTTTTCATTGCTCGGCACAATAAAAGAGTGAAAAATTATTAAATAAATCTATAGAAACGACTTTTAGACATCCATAAGCCTGTTTTTACCACTAACAGTGTAATCACGTTGTATGCAGTTCCATTGTCACATTTAAAGTCTCTTGTTGTTCTAATCATGACTCACTTTGGTGGTGCAGAACCTGTGGTAAACATTTATCATAGTTTTACGTCTGTTAAGTTGCAGTTTGTGCAGAAAGTTTGACAAATAAAAGTTTTTAAAATGACAGGAAATAATAGGGCTGAATCCCTCTGTGATGTCATCAACGTGCGACGTGTCATTGAAAACAGACCGTTTACAGTTAACTGAGACACTTTTAAATACTGTCATACTGTGGAACTTTCCAGGCAAAGCTGTAACGTCTCTGCGGAGAAAGAGGTGGCAAAACGCGGCGACTTTTCCCGTTTTAGAATTGGGCTGTGCCGCTTTGATCCTCGTGTGTTATTATCGAGGACGCGTCCTTTCGACACGCGAAAACTCTGGTCCGGTCACATTCCGCACTCGAACCGAACCGCAGCCTGGACTGAGGACGGTCGTTTATTTATAGAACTCAAACCACCACGGACGTGTTTTGTAACCGTTGGCGTTGTGAATAAAGGGTTGCGTAATCGCTGTTTCAAAGTTTGTTTTGAAGTGCACGCATTTTAAATTATTATTTTTATTTTTATTATTTTTTTCTTTTTCATAACAAATAATAATGTTACTTCCTGGTTGGACATGCAGCATAGCAACATATCATTACCTAGCAACCATATTATAAATGAGGGCTAAAATCTTCGTTAGAATGTCGATTATTGATGACGTCATTCTCATTTCTCATTCGTTTCCTCACAAATTGCAACTTGACTGATTTAAAACTATAATAAATATTCACAGGTTCCATCCCACCAGTTGAATATGAATAATGAATAAGATTAATGGGAAAATATCACTGGAATTTGACAGATTTTTTTTTTTTTTTTTTTTTTTAAATGAATAAGTTAATGGAGAAAATATCACTGAATTTACAGAATTTTTTTTTTTTTTTTTTTTTTTTAAATGCATTTGATGTTTTTTTAAATGTTTTAATAATAATACAAAATAAAGTGAAAATAAAGTATTAATTAGAAAAACATGAAAACCTGTCATGTGCACTTTAAAATGCTCTTTCCATTATTTCACCGTCCCACTCAAACAGATGAACAAACAGAAACTTCTTCTGGTGGTCCGCAAAGCTGTTTTTATTTATTTTTTTAATAAATTTGGCCCTTCAGTTTCTTAACCCTCCTTTCCTATTGGTGGAAAAATATGATTTATGATGAAGAATGATTGTTAATTCTACTGGTAAATCGTCCTTTCCAACGCCATCAGCGCTCCATGTTCAGTGGTTTTTGAGCAGGTTTTTTTTTTAATTCAGGCTGCGCTTATGGCGGCTGAAAAGGACAAGCGAGCCATGGACGACTTTGAGGACGGAGACGAAGACTGGGTCAGTGAAAATCACACAAAAATCCAATTAAAATGGCAAATAAATCCAACTAAACAAAATATTCTTTTTTGTTTTGTTTCAGGACACGGACAGTTTGATGGAATGGTGGAACACTGTGGAACGTGAGTCTAATGAATACGATTAATGGGAAAATATCACTGGAATTTGACAGATTTTTGTTGTTGCTGTTTTTACAAAAAAAAATGCATTTGAGGTTTTTTTAATGTTTCAGAATGGGACGAGGTGCCGTCAGACGAAGAGGAAATGGCCTTACAAGAGGACGAGTCAAAGTATGTCAAAATTGAGCTAGGGTTAAATTAAACTGTGGGAAACTTAAAGGCGCAGTACCTAATTTTTACTGTCTTTAAAATCAACTAACTCTGTTTTTTACTATTTAAACAGTTTGCGGTGGTACAAAGTTATTCCTCACTTTTTTATAAATGATTAATGAGTTTATAAGCGCTTTTCACAACATTCAGTGGCCAGAGCAGCGTTTTCTGTCACTAATGCTGCGTTTATGTGGAAAATGTTGAGAAATGCACAGGACTTCAACGCCTGACATCACCTGCTGAATTGTCAAGTTATATTTCTCATTTCAGCTCCTTGACTAAACATTGCTACATTAACGGTTTACTGTCTGTTGTCTATAGATAAGGGCAACATATTTGAGAAAAAAGACCCGCCACAACTGTTTAATTAAGCCGTAACGTTAGCTAGCTAAAGTAAAAATAGTTGGATGTGTTTCAAAACAATTGGCTAACATTCAGCTTTAGAAAAAGGAGAGAGTGTAATTTAGTTTTGACGGACGAAGAATGGGAAAAATATATGTACATCTCAATGGAGAACCACATAAAAAGACAAATGAGAAAATGAAAAAAAAAACAATCACATTTGGACAAAATTGGACTTTTATTTTGGAATTGTTTGCCTTTTTTTATTATTATTTTTAATTTTATTTTAGAACATTTAGAAAATTAAATTATTCTTATTTGAATTTATTTTTAATTCAATTAAATATTATTATTATTATTATATATATTTTGTTGTTATTATTTAGAAGTATTATTGATACTTTCTGTAACTGTGGCTCGCTGCGTCTCAGGTCCTTCTCGATTCTGGCGGACAAAGTTCACCGCGGGCTCCGTCTCTTCAACAAAGTGTTTGTGGAGCGCGCCGAGGTCCTGTGGCAGTCCGTGATCACGCTCCACGCCATCGCCGACGACATCAGCACCTTCCACAGCAAAGCCAAGATCGCAGGTACGGCGCCACCTACAGTTGTGTCATGTTCTAATAATGGCATCATGTTCTCTGGTCCGTGGCTTCAAATATGTGTCACTGTGCGGTCCACTCTGAAAAAGAAACAAAAACGACAACAAAAACACCCCTGGATTAGACGATATGAATGAGTGCATTTCCACACACATATTCTGCTACGTCACTGTTCTAACATTGTTCCCTCATCAAAAACTCAGCTGGAGTAGCATTTAATTCCATTCACACACTATTTTTTGTGTGTGTTCTAAACAAGAGCATGTTTAAAGGTTAATAACAATCCAAACGATGCATAATATTTGTCCTTTAAAGGAGATACTGTATGCAAAATTAACTTTTTAAGCCATGGTGTGCCCTCATTAGTATACTCAAAGTTGTTTTGTGTTTGTTTTATTTTATTTTATATTATATTTTTTATTTTAGATTATTTTATTTATTTTATTTTAGATACTTTTTTATTTTATTTTTTTTATTTTATTATCATTATTATCATTATTATTATTTTTTTGTATTGTTTTGTATGAGGACCTAGCAATTAAATTGAACAAACCAGATGCATTGTTTCAAGTGTCATAGCAACAATGCTCATTTTCCACCCCTGTCCATTAGGGAGGCTAAAGGTTTTATAGGGACTGATTGCCTGTTTTAGAGATTCTGTATTGTCCTGCGTTTTTGAGACGCAAGTGCTGTGAAAAAGTCTGTTTTCACCTTCCCACTATTGGATTCAAAAAGGTTGCATGGACAAAAATGAAAACGCAACCTGAAATCCACTGCGTTTTACAGTGAAATGCGATGATCTTAAGTGTTTATTCTTGTTTTTAGTAATAAACTGTTTGCTCGTGGTGTCAATAATCGTTCAATCTTGGCGTTTCTTGTCTCGATGACCACTGTAATGTGACCTGTTGACGCCCCCTGCTCGCAGGCATCACGGGGGGCACCACCACGGCGGTCGGGGGCGTCGCCGCCATCGCCGGACTGGCCCTGGCGCCGTTCACGTTCGGGGCGTCCCTGGTCGTCACGGCGGTGGGCGTGGGCGTGGCCACGGCAGGAGGGATCACGTCGGCCTCTGCGCCATATCGGACAACGTCAACAACGCACACGACCGAAAGAAGGTAAGGGTTAGACACGGCGCCAGTAAAAAAAAAAAAAAGCTCTCCATTCCAGCGTCTTTGAGGGTCCAAAAAGTGCCATATAAATACAATGTATTAAAGGAGATGTATTGATGATGCTAAATTTAACAGTCACGTTGTTCCTCGCCCACAAACTCAGCTGGAGTAGCATTTAGCTTCATTCACACACTTCATAAGAGTGTGTCATTTTCTATCAATTTTATTTGAATTTTGTGCTCTACTTATATTTATACCAGATTTAAGTTATTTTTAAGTAATATCTGTTTTTATTATTATTATTCTGTGCCTAGTCTGTTTGCAACACTGGCATTTCCCCATTGTGGGACAAATAAAGGTTCCTCTTATCTTCACTAGTTTGAGTCCTGGTTAGAAAGTCCTCTCCCCTCCGAGCCTCTAAAACACTCCGTTCTGAATCTCCTCCATAACTGACGTTTTCTCCATCTGTGACTTGGCTCTGAGAATCTTCTGCTGTTTTAAACTCCATAAATCATCACACGATCAGTACAACTGCGTGGCTACCTAGCATCTCCGAGAAAAATGTCCAATTTCTTTTCTTTTTTTTTGTATGAGCCTATTATAATTCCCTCTGCAGCCAGTAGATGGCGCCAAAACTCTCTCATTGGAAACAGTAGAGATCCAAATGTGATTCTGTTTTCTTTCGTGTCAGACGTAGAACTTCTCCTGCTCTGATGATCTTGTCTTGTGCACTGAAGACTGCGGTTCGATTTCTGTTTGGAGCTATGACTGTTGCAGGGTTTGTTTGTTTTTTACCCAGCATGCCGTGTTAGCCGCAGCTGACACCGGCTGAACTGATTTCGTGAATAGAGAAGCCACTTTTAAACACTCTTCTGGGTTAGCGAGTGAACACACTGCTCGCCCCCTTGTTAAATCCAAGGATCCAAACCGAACGGGAATTTAAAAACGGACTAAAAAATTGCACCGCATTATACATTTGTCAGGAATGTTTTTAGATTTGTCAACTTTTAGCCGCGTTTTTCCAGCGTTTTCCTTTTTGAGGATGTTAAACTTGATCTTGAGGCTTGAACCGTTTGTGGAAAAAGATCTACTTGCGATTTTTCTGACAAATCTTTAAATGCATCCTGCGGAATTGTCCAAAAAGGCTGAAATAAGAACAGATAAACTCTTCCAGAACATGTTTGGACGGTTTTGGACTGCCGTTTGTGGAAATATAGTAGTTAAAATATACCTTCCGTTGCGATTTGCTCATTGCGTCGCTCATCGTCTCCCAGCGCACCACTGATCGCCTTTTTTATTTTTTATTTTTATCCCCGATTTCGGTCCCGCCCCTTTCTTCAGGTGGAGGCGCTGCTCCTGGAAAACGAAGTGCACCTGCTGGAGCTGGCCAAGATCCTGCACTTCTCCAACACGGGCCTGTCCAAGCTGCGCGGCCACCCGTTCCTCCGCTCGGGCACGCAGCACTACTCGCAGGACTGGGAGGTGCGCCGGGCCGTGCAGATGATCGGCCTGGTGGACGCGCCGGTGATGAAGGCCACGGACTTCATCGACTCGGCCGTGTCCTCGGTGCAGGGGCTGTTCCAGGGCATGGACAAGTACTTCCTGAAGGACGGGACGCGCGAGCTGAAGAAGGCGTGCAAGAAGGAGATGGTGGGGCAGATCAAGGACGTGGCGGCGGTGCTGAACGACTGCATCGTGGAGCTGAACGGGGTCCGGGAGGAGCTGCAGGACGCGATAGGGGACGTGTAGGGAGAGCGGGCTGGATCGGGCCTGTAATCGGACCTAAAAAACAGACTATTTACAAGCGGATTTTGGCCCAGAACGTGTTTCAGTAGTTACTTACGAGCTAAACAATAGTAGTATATCACAATTTAATTAATTCTATAACGATTTAAAGTCTATTAGACAAGTCAGACTTCACTAAATGTCACTAAAACGCAGTGAACGCAATTATATTTAAGATTTCACTCAACATTTTGCCCGTTTGTCCCCAGTTTGATCATTTTTGTACTTCCTGGTCGGACACGCGCACAAATATGACATAGGTAGAGGTCATTCCACAGCCGTTACCAAGCAACCAGACTGTAAACGAGAGCCAAAATCTATATGAATGACACAATGGTTCTGATCTGCCACTCAATAATACCATAAAACACCTTTATTTAGTCGAATGATGGTTTAAACTGTCAGAAAAGTTCGTCTGTTAAGTGTAAACCGTCTGTGTGTCGCACGCTGATGACATCACAGTGGGATTCGGCTCTACTTCCTGTCATTTTAAACTGTTATTTTTCAAAATGTCTTTACAAACTGAAACTTAACGGAAGTAAAACCATGACAAATATTTAGCACAGGTTCGAAATCGCCAAACTAAGTCAGACTTAGAAAAACAGAAGAATATATATATCGAGAGACTTTAACATGTTTCTGTTCCTGTAACTATCGGTTACTGCTAATAATATCGGACACTGGCAGATATTTCAAGCAAAGTCTAACCGGGAAAGCTGGATCAGTGCATAATTGTTTTACGGGTTAGTTTGACTGTCCTGGCCTGGTACGGTTTAGGAAATGTTACTTTTGAGCGTGGAAAGGCGCGGACTCATTGGCCTGAAACCCACGCCTTTAAAGGGGACGTATCGGGCCAAATGCGCTCCTTTTAGTTTTCACTCGTCGACCGTATTGTAAGGCGCTTCCCTCGTCGAAAACATACCTGGACTTTGTTACCGTTTTTCGCGCTCGTTTTACTCATCCTGTTTACAAGGTCGTCTTCTCCGAGGGCTCAGAAATCGCATAGTCGCATAACCGACTGGAAATCTGTCTGCATTCAGTTTACATTCACTTCAAGCGTGTGGATTGTCAATTATATTATTAGCGCTGTTGCTAAATGGCTGCTAAAAAGGCTTTATCTGATCAGCAGTGCGCTCTGGTGGATCGAATGTGAACTGCGTCTACAAATAACACGGAGGCTATCGGGCCATTTCGCAAAATCGACGGCGTTTTGTTAAAGTTGAGAATGAAACAGAAATGTAAATGTTTAACGTTGTATTCAGAGCATTGTCAAGGCCTCTGAAGAAAAGCTGAGACAAATGATCACATTTTGGAATTTTGCAATGATCAATTCGGGTTTTACAAACGCCCTTCCCCGCCACACATTTTAAATCAAATTGTATGTTATTTAATTGTTTGCAAAAGGGTCTAACATGGTGGATCTTTGTCAATAATGTATATAATGAAAAGACTTAAATCAATAATGAATTTGTATGACTTAACCTTCCTGAATCGGTTTTAAATTTGAATTTGTCTTGCTAATTTAACATATATAAACGAGTATAAATCTGTATGATGTAAATAAAGTCTAATGCTAAATGTTCGCTTTTGTTCTATGACGCTTTATACTTTTGCAATACTTGTGCAATGTGCCCGTATCACCGCCAGGGGCCGCCAAAACAACTAAGTGACCAATGAACCATGATGATGACATTACGCACGTCATGGGGGGAGGACATGACCAATCACAGTGAAGTGTGGACCACCCTTTACCATAGTCTTTGATATTAAAGTGTGACTAAACTACAAATTAACTTTATTTTATTTATTCCTACTACTCGTAACTACTACTAAAAAATACAAATAATTTAAAAATTGTCAATGACTGGTACTGTTATTGTAAAATGAAAGAAAAAATGTATTTACCGTAATTTACAGTTAGATAAATGTTTCAACCAAAATGCACCTTTATTTAAATTAAAGGTTAAAGGCTGGGTCAAATGAAAAGTACTTATTTTGAATTTTAAATACATTTTTAGACGCCTTAATATCATATTTTAATGTCATGTTGCACTAAAAGGGATACGCCAAAATAGCTTTTCTTTTAAGTCCTGTGTTTTAATTCAATAAAGCATTTTGATCAAAACGTTTAGCCTATAATATAATCCTCCATCTCCACTTGCCCTCTGCTGGATGAAGTGGGAAAGACACCTTTAATACAAATAAACTAGTACTTTGTTATATTGGTGCTAAAGATCTTTTTTAGATTTATGTTATGTATGTTTGAAACGTATTGCAAAAATATTAGTATTTTTTAATTTATATTCCTGTATTTGCAATGTCACGAAGACCACTGTATTGCATTAAAAAAAAAGATATATTTTTAATTTTTCACTCAATAAATTTTTTTAATTTTGTTAACTTCAAACTGCATCTGAAAATTCTAATTAAATTATTATTATTATTGTTCTTCGTCAACTCTCGACTGAATGCGAACAAATAAATAACAGTACTTTTTTTTTACCAGCCCTTGATTACATAAGCAGCAGGAACATCACATTTTACACTGAAGTTTTGTTAAATTTTTGACTTGCGCAAGCATCATTTGACAGTGAAAGATTCGATTGAACTTAATACTATTTGGAGAACAGTAATCTGGTACAGTAAAAACATTTGCTTATGAATTCTCTTTGAACACTTTGTGACCAAACGTTGAGTAACTTTGGTGTCGCTGCCTCGGGTCGGATCATTTCTAAACTCTCTTTGCGACCGTTTCCGAGTGAAAAGTTGGTTCCTCTTCTCACCGGGAGCAATCTACCGGTGACAAAAAGCCTCGTGGTGACGGCATGAAAACTTCTTCATTCAAACGTGACATAGTTTTTCATATTTTTGTGACTATGTCCTTGGAAAAAACACCAGATTTCCTGCTTTATTTACCGTTTTACTTCCAAAAACATCTCTCACAAACACGGTTACGGTCATTTTGAAGTAATGGTACTCCAGTCGTGTACAAGCTGCGACTACTTGGCAAGTATTGTAAGTGCAAAAGTAGAAGTAGCTGACTGTAGTACGCATTTTAGGTATCTTTACTTCAGTTACGGCGGATACTTTTACTTCAGTACATTTGAAAGAAGATATCCGAGCTTTATACTTGACTAATTTAGACACACGTTTCGTAGTGAACACAATTATATTTCATATTTTATTAAACATGAGCACAAATATGACATAGGTAGAGGTAATTCCACACCTGTTACCTAGCAACCAGACTGTAAACAAGAGCCAAAATGCATAGAAACGACACAACAGTTCTGATCCGACACACAATAACACCTTTATTTTGTCGAACGATGGTTTAAACTGTCAGAAAAGTTTGTCAGTTAAGTGTCAACCGTAATCTGTGTCGCACGCTGATGACATCACAGAGGGATTCAGCTCTACTTCCTGTCATTTACAAACGTTTTTCTTCACATACTGCGACTGAACGGACGTAAAACTATGATCAATATTCACCGCAGGTCCTACACCACCAAAAACGAAGACATAATTGGAAAACCAGGAGAACCTTCAGATGGACTTTTAAGTATTTTGTTCTCACAGTTTACCGCAGAAAAGGCTGAGGGGTTTATTCAAATTAAACCTCTTGCATGGCGGTCTTGTGTTCTCCTGCTCTGTGTGAAATACTACTACTTTACTACTTTATTATTTTCCATTGAGTATTTTTCCTGTATCTGTAACAAAACGCAATCACAATCATATCTCCAGCTCAATCATGATAATCTCAACTCCAAACGTGCCTCGCTCCCACTTCCTGGAAACACCTGTGCCACGTGACGTTTACGTGGCCGCGCCCTCCGGAAGCTCAGGTGCGTTTTAAAACTTCTCACACTGCTTTTTTTTTTTTTTTTTTTTGTAAAACCTCCTTTGGTTCAAGTTGGTTTCGTTCGTGGCTCTCTTTTGTCCCACTCTGAATAAACGTCCCGTGAAAACGAGGACGTCCCGGGCTCGTCCGTAACCCAACACTTCCAGGGTCCGCCTCGGGTTTTGAACAAACCAGTTTTGACTCTTTTACTCGCCGAAAGCGAGCAATGCGGGAAGAAGAAGGGACGAGTTGAAGCGCGCACCGGGTTTGGTTCGGTCCGGTTCTGCTCCGCGCGTTTTCGTAACACGTTTCTTCCACATATGTGCGTTTTACTTTGAGTCGACATAAAAGTGAGTCTCATTCTCATTTCTGCTGGTTTTAGTCTCGAACATTCCCGTAAACAAAGCCGAGCTGCGTGTGTGTGTTTTTTTTTATCTCTGGCGCACATCCGCGTGTTTTTTCACCGTAGCGCGTCACGTTTTGCGAGTATTTAACGCGGATTGTGTGTTTAAATGGGTTTGCCGAGGGGCGTTTGTGGATTTGCGCAAATATTGGCGTCACTCGACACACACGCGTCAATTCGGCTGTATTTGTTTTAGGCAAACGCGTTTTACTAGATTTTTGTGACGATATTGTGACTGTGACTTACAGTACTGTCGCGTCCTTGGCAAAAACGTATCAAACTTTTTTTTTTTTTTAAACAGCTTTGTTTTTGTGTAACTTGTTGCTTACCTACTTAATATTTGTTTTAAAATGTCTAAATTGCAAATAACTTTAAAAAGTATTGGAACTTTTAACTTTATTTATTTTTTTAACTCACGTGGAGTATCGGGAAACAGTCACGTGACAATAACATTACGTGTATTTCATATATTGTGGTATTTTTGGTCATTTGCTTGGCCATTAGATTTGCGCCAATTTTAAAATGTCATATTTTTATGTATTATTATTAAATCTGTAGGTTACTTCCGTCCAACTCAATCAAATGGCATAATTTTTTGTCAATGTTGCCCACTTTTCAACTTTAAGGTATTCACAGGAGTATAAAAAACATTTTCAGTGCCTTTTACCGTAAAATTCGGACTATTGAGCGCACCAACTAAAACCGGGTGAAAAAGTATCAGCTTATAGTCCGGATTTTACGGTGTGTGTGTGTATATATTAGAACCGGGAATCGCAGTGCATCTCCCAATTCGATACGATACACAAGAAATGTCTCGCTTTAATATATATTGAACATTATATTTCACGATCTGCCCAAACGTTAATATGAAATACACCCATTTTAATCATCAAAAACGTATTAAAACACTTTTAAGTTTCTCTGAACAATGTTGCGCCGTCGCGGAACTAGTGTGCCAAACTTAACCAAAGAATACTCGATAAATCTGGCCACGATATCGATAAACTAATAATAAATCACTAATAATAAACTAATATCGTGTTTTTTCAGGATGAACATGTTCAGGAGAGAGCGAGCGCCGGCGCAGACCCCGGCGGTCCCCCCTCGGCCCAGTCCGCAGGTGACAAAAGAAGAACCAAATCCAAACTCTTCATCATTTGTTTTGTTTCAGATCTTTATGTGGCGTGTTTTGACCGCTGACGACAAACTGGTTGGAATGAGGAAATAAAAGTGTCTAGTAGGGCACGCCATAACAATTTAGAAACCATAATGATAATAAAAAAAAAAAAAAGATGTCCACTCGAAATAATAGTAATTTCTTTATGTTGCCATGAAATCTCAGCTGTTCTGGAAAAGGTCAAATTTAGTCCTGTTTGTGATTTTATTTTATTAATGTTTTGTAATTTATTTTTAATGTTTTTTTTTTTTGTCTTCTTGTTTTTAGTATCGATACTTGTTCAAATGAGTATCTAGTCTTGATACTTGTCTTAGTATCGATTAGTATCTGATTTTCGATACTTTACCATTATACCATTTTCAAACCCTTTTCAAAGCATTTTTTTTGCAATTTAAAGTAAAAAAAGACCGCAATTTTTAACTAATCTACTCTGCCAACAAATAAATATAAAGTTTCAAACGCTGTAGTTCACACAACATGTTTAGGATTCTTTTAACCGTTTAGCTCTTCACACGTTTCAGTCTTCTCTTCAATGTGAACGCTCCTGGACGTGTTCTAAAACGTGAACTTTGACTAGAATTCCACTGCTAAAACATAAATCGCATCCATTTT
The DNA here is from genome assembly GCA_015082035.1 of Chaenogobius annularis. Taxonomy (NCBI): domain Eukaryota; kingdom Metazoa; phylum Chordata; class Actinopteri; order Gobiiformes; family Gobiidae; genus Chaenogobius; species Chaenogobius annularis. The sequence continues at coordinate 351,443 of BJKM01000566.1, forward strand.
TTCCCCAAAAAAATACTGATCCCTTTTGGATAAACAGACCCAGTACTATATATATATCTATATATCTATCTATCTAATTATCTAATTATATTATATCATATTATATCATATCATATTATATCATATATTACACTTTTTATCTTCTTATCGTTCTCTTTTCTCTAGGACCTGGAGAACCCTGTCACTCACAGCAAAAACCAGCAGGACACAGTTACCACGACGACACAGGTGAATCAGCCCACTCCTGATGCATAAGAAACCGTAGAAATCTTGAGACCTATTTTACTATGGCCGTATTTTACTAAGAGCCTATTTTACTTGGAGCCTTCCTGTTCACGATGGGGCCCCTGTTCACAATGGGCCCCATCGTGAACAGGGGCCCCATCGTAAAAAGGGGCCTATCATATAAAAATGGCCCATCGTGAAACTTGATTATGTTTTTACTGTTTTGGTGAACATGTTGTTGTGTTCTAGACCCAGAGGAGTGGCGTGATGGGCGCGATGCAGAAAGTCAACCCGTTCAGGTCCTCGTCGGCTCAGGTGAGTCTGTGGCCTTTTCTTCACTAACGTCTTAAGGAAAAGTCTCAATAGAAAAGTGTGTTTTCAGCCTGGAGTCGGCAAAGCGCCTTCTTCAGAGTCGCTGGAGGACAACGCCGCGCCCTCACCACAGGTAAGAAAGGGCCTATCATATCATAAAAAGGGCCTATCACGTCGCGCTGAGAGGCCTATCGTGAAAAAGGGCCTATCAATCCTGTAATGGGGCCTATCATGAAAAAGGGCCTACATATCCTATAAAGGGGCCTATCGTGAAAAGGGCCTACCATATCCTATAAAGGGCCTATCGTGAAAAAGGGCCTATCCATATCCTATAAAGGGGCCTATCATGAAAAAGGGCCTATATATCCTATAAAGGGGCCTATCATGAAAAAAGGGCTATCATATCCTATAAAGAGGCCTATCGTGAAAAGGGCCTATCATATCCTATAAAGAGGCAGATCGTGAAAAAGGGCCTATCATATCCTATAAAGGGGCCTATCGTGAAAAAGGGCCTACCATATCCTATAAAGGGGCCTATCGTGAAAAAGGGCCTATCATATCCTATAAAGGGGCAGATCGTGAAAAAGGGCCTATCATATCCTATAAAGGGGCCTATCATGAAAAAGGGCCTATCATATCCTATAAAGAGGCCTATCGTGAAAAAGGGCCTATCATATCCTATAAAGGGGCAGATCGTGAAAAAGGGCCTATATATCCTATAAAGGGGCCTATCATGAAAAAGGGCTATCATATCCTATAAAGGGCCTATCGTGAAAAAGGGCCTACCATATCCTATAAAGGGGCAGATCGTGAAAAAGGGCCTATCCATATCCTATAAAGGGGCAGATCGTGAAAAGGGCCTACCATATCCTATAAGGGCAGATCGTGAAAAAGGGCCTACCATATCCTATAAAGGGGCAGATCGTGAAAAGGGCCTATCAATCCTATAAGGGGCCTATTGTGAAAAGGCCTTTTGTGATTGCAGTTTGGGTCGGATCACAGAGATACTGAAAAGTCTACGGTCCCCTTTTAGTCGACCAATCAAACGTCAGGGCGTGTCTTTGGGGTTCTTTAGTCGACGACAGCCTTACTTATACCGTCAGGAGGTGGAGTCACGAGGCGGCTCACTGGAGCGGCTTGTGGAGTGCGTTTTGTATGTAGTTTGCATAACAAGTTAATCCTCTGAGGTCAGCGCTGACGTGCTTAGAACTGAAGAGTGTGCGGGGCAGGGTGTGCGGGGCAGGGTGTGCGGGTTGTGCGGGGCGGTTGTGCGGGGCGGGTTGTGCGGGGCGGGTTGTGCGGGGCGGGTTGTGCGGGGCGGGTTGTGCGGGGCGGGTTGTGCGGGGCGGGTTGTGCGGGGCGGGTTGTGCGGGGCGGGTTGTGCGGGGCGGGTGCATAAACATAAAAAAAGATAAAAACTGCCTTTAATTCACATGGACACATTTGACTTCATTAATAATAATTGTGACTGATAAAGTCGCCCAGTGTTTCTCAGAACTATCACTAGATTAAAAAACAGGAAATGTTTTGGTCTAAACTGAGGCTAAACCAGGTCTAAAACTGGACTAGACTATTGATATGGTAGAGCAATAAATGGTTCTATAGCAGTCACAGCTGCCCTGGGGCAGAAGCGGCCCTGTCCTGCTGAGCTCCAGAGCAGACGAGATGCTCTGAAACACCCCTGAAGGCTCCTAAAACACCTCAAACTGAAGCTGTTCCTGAGCCTTTGGAGACAAACAAATGTGACAACAAACCACGCGAAGGACATAGATTTGTGTAGTAAATATAAAGGGGAGTGACAGGGTGGGCCGGGACTCAAAAATGACATTTAAGAACTTGTTTGAGTCCTTCTGTGACTGTGATCACAAGTGTGTTGGAGCTTTCCTTTCACGTTCCACACGCCCAGGAGATTAGAGTTCTGTCAGCACAGGATTAACCAAAAGGAATTAAGGAAAAATACTAGGCCCAAGTGCCACCAGGACTTCACCAGGACTGAGTCCAGGGTCCAGACTGTACTATGTTCATGGTGCAGTGTACATGGTACACCAGAAGTGTCTTATTCTGGTTCAATGTTCCACTCTTGGTTTTAAACATGGCCATAGTCTGTGTTCTCTGGGACTAAACGTTCACAAAGGTTTCACACTTCAAAAATAGAGGAAGTGTAAAGTCTCCAAAGTGAGAACGACATTCATGTGGTTGGACTGAAGTGAAAAACCGGTTCATGTTGTCACGGCTCAGACCTGCTCATGACAGAAATGACAGTGTAGGAATACTTCATATGTGTTTTTAAAGAATACACGATAGAGCCGCAACAATCAACTAATCATGACTGGTCCATTATAGAAAATGGTCTTAGCTGTATTTCGATAACTTTAGATCGAAAACATATACGAAAAGATCTTTTTTACAAAGACATTTTAACATAAATATGTCCAAACTGTATTTATGATACACATTATTCAGATATTCTCCATCTAAAACCTTCTGTCACTTTACTTCAACCTTTAGTTAATAATGCATTTAAAAAGTCTCAATAGAAATAAATGTTAAATTAGTCGAATACTTAAATTCTCTTAATTGCGTCCTCTCTTCTTCTTGTAACTTGTTGCATGAGTATAATTTGGATTGATTAGCTTCGTAAACAGCGACATCCCTACGGACCACCAGAAGGGCGGTGCTGGCGGTCATCCTAGCTTCATAGAACCGTAGTTACATATGTGACTTTGGTTTCTACATTGGAGAAGACACTTGAACGTTATTTTACAAGAATTATGACAAAATTCATCAGTCGGTCTATAGAATTCCGCTCGCAGCTTCTCTTACACACTGTGAGTTCACTTCTCTTGCGTGTCGTCCTCGCGGCAGAACCCGGGCGTGTTTCGAGGCGTGATGCAGAAGGTGAACCCGTTTAAATCCACGCCGCAGCCTCAGGTAAACGCACGAGTGAACGCACGAGTGAGCGCTGCTTCTCCGGACGCCCCGGCTCACCGTTACGCCGCGTCGTTGTTGTTGTTGTTGACAGGTTTCTAAAGCGCCGTCCTCGGAGACTCTGGACCAAGAAAGAGCTGTGGACATCAACCAGGTCAGACGCTTGAGATGCTTAAAGATGTTTCATGTAGAGCTTCCAAAACTACAGAGGAAACTGCGTATTTAAGTGTAAAAAAAAGCAATATAATAAAGCAATAAAACTATCTTCTGCTGCTGCTGTCTGTGAATAAAACCTGTGAAAGTAGTAGGACGAAAATGGTCTTTTAAAACGATGGGATTTCAGATTGAATGAGGTTCCAAAAATGTCCAGTTGTTCATAGTAACAGAACAAAACATGTCGCGCACACAGAGAGAGCAGAAAAATAAATACACAACAGAGCATCACATGAGGGTAAAGACGGGGCGCAGGTTGTCCAACATAAATGTCCCCTTTTGTCCAAAGTTGGTTAAATGTGTCTATTATTATGGTTTTTTATTATTATTGTTATTATTATATTAGAACATAAAGAAACAAGAGAAAAAAATCTGTAAAAATAAAATGAGTAAATATGGAAGGGGTTAAAGGTTAAAGCATGTTCAGTCCAACATGAAAGTCCCATTTAGTCCAGTGTCTGTCAAATCTGTCCATTTTCAGAGTTTGAATGAGTTTTATTTTTTTAAATTTTCTATTTAATTTTTATTATTTTTATTATTTTTACTAATACTAATAATAATAATATTAAGAATAATAATATATTTTTAATTATTATTTTTTAATGTTTTTTTAAATTATTATTTTTTGGCCTGTAGGGTTAATTAGATTAGGATTCGAACACGCGACACTGCGGCCGGCTGCAACCACCTTAACCACTCCACCACCGGGCAGCACCTAATGTCCTGTTCCAGAGGTATCCATCTACAGTGTCCATGTCAGGAGTTTTGAGGCCCAAGGACATTGTTCAAATTCAAACCATTTCTATGTTTACATGCTGTAGGGGAGACACTTTTTCTGGTTTTCAAGTCTGATTAATGACATTTTTCTTCTTCTTTGTTTTTTTTCCTAGAATCCTGGTGTGTTTAAAGGTGTAATGCAGAAAGTCAATCCATTCAGATCAACTACAACAACACAGGTACAAATATCTCTCAAATAAGTCCATCTTCATTTAAAGATGGTAAATGAAAATGTTAATAAAACAACATTTAAATCCTAATTGAGCCAAATGTATAAATGTGCTCCATGTGGTGTTAAAAGTATTTGATTCTGTGCTTCTTCATGGAACAAAGACTGACATGACGAGCGACTCTGTGGAGACTGAGCCGGTCGCGGCCAAACCGGTAAAGATCTTCACCTTCTCATCGACTCCATCCAAGTGTCCATTTAAATGTGTTTCGTCTCTCTGTAACTGATGCAGAATCCAGGGGGGATGTCCGGGATGATGCAGAAGGTCAATCCGTTCAAGTCGTCCTCACAGGTACTGCAGCTCTTTCACAGAGGCGCGGGCCAACTCCAGACTGTGAACTGTAAAGGCCCGGGGGCCAGATCAGGCCCGCCAAACGATCTGATCCGGCCCGCGACCCATCTTCCAAATATTATTATTATAGATTTTTTTTCCTTGTTTTCTGGTTTAATTCTGGGTTGGTACCATTTTAAACCTGGTTTGTTGTTTTTTCTAGCCTATCACACAGAGGCCATGGCCCCCCGAGAAATCTGGCCCTGAACTATTATGTGAAAAAGGGTTGACAATAATCGTTCTTGGTACATTTTTTAGATTAGATTAGCCTTTATTTGACCGAGCCTTCACCATCTCCAGATCTTTGTGCTAGTCTTGGTCAGGACTGCCGTCGCTGGAGGATTTGACCTATTTTACATGTTTTGAGTCGTTTGGGGGGGGGGGGGGAGGGGGGGGGGGGGGGGGGGGGTAAACCGGAACACGCAAACTCCACACAGAACCGCGTGATCGTCGTCAGCAAAGATAATCCTCTTAGCTTTTAGGGCTGCAAGGTTAATCGCAATCGGAGCGAAATTGCAATTTTAATGGACCGCAAATCGTACGGCGAAAGCGTTAAAAAAAAAAAAAAAGTTTTTAAATACGTGCGATTGTTTTAGTTTGTCAGTTCATCCGCGTATTTCAGTCACAATCTAATTATAAAAACCATCTCAAATCACATTTCAATACATCGTCCCACATTTGAAAACATAAATACAGTTGTGTAGGAAAATTAGACTCTAACAGATAAACTAGATACACATTTCTGCATTTTTTTTTTGCGTTGGTTTGCATTTGTTACTGGGAGCAATTCATACCTTTTTTTTTTTTTCTTTTTTCCCACAGAACATATTTTCTTCATTACACATTTTATCACTTAAATATGTGTAAAACGTCACACATCACAGAAAGCTTAAGTGTCTATCGCCCTCTTCTGTTAACAATGGGAACTGCACAGAGCATGTTCCCTTTTGTTTTCTATTTATTTTTTTAAAACATACGGCAACAAATGCATACATAAAACAAACTTTTTAAATAATAATAATAATAATAATAACAATAATGATGATGATGGTGATGAAAAATTATAAAAATATATATAAAATATTTATTAAAAAAATAAAAAAAATACAGAACTCAGGATAAGTTTAAAAAAATAAAAAATGGCAGGAAAACTAGATACATATTTCACAGTCGACAAAAAAGTCACACAAACGGGGCAAAATGTGATCTTTGCCGAACAGTTCTGGTTTAATACTCGAACATTTATACTTCTCCAAAAGCAGCTAAAGACATTTCTATTTTAAAAAAAATAAGCGTTTTTATGTGTTCTCGTTACACTTTGTAAAGCACTTTATCTGTGTAATGTGCTCTATAAACTTTTACTTGCCACAAATGTAAACATAACTATTTATTTTATTGTTTTCTCAAATAACAAATTCACTTTTCACATTTCTTTTTCTTCCAGGCACCAAAGAATGATTCAAATCGTATTTCGACGGAAGCGCAATCCACTGACGACGCGGCACAAACTAAACCGGTGAGCAACTGTCGCTTTACTCACTTTATTCACTGTCATTTACTTTATAATTTAGCGTTTGCTCATCGTCGGAAATACGTTTTGCCCGTAGAATCCAGGAGTGATTTCTGGCATGATTCAGAAAGTCAATCCCTTCAAGTCGTCGCAGCAAAAGGTACGTGCGCTTCAATGAAATGCCAGAAGGGGGCAGGAGCGAGTTAAATTTGCTCCGTTGCATTTATTTGAGACTCTTTATTGGAAAAACAAATCTAATCTAAATTAGAATGTACATTAAACCAAATTTTAGTCTTTTTTGACTCTCTATCTTGTCATTGCGCGCATGTTTTTAAAAAAATACTAAGATAAACTTGTTTTTTTTAATTTAATAGGACTCAAGGTGTCTTCACAGCGACCTCTCCAGCAGTGAGGGAAGTCTGGCCGACAACAACAACCAACAAGACAAAAAGGTCATTTGCGATCATTAAATTCAACTGGTGCCGTTTTACTTCTGCTTCACTGAATTGCAATACAAAAGCTCATTTAATACAATTGTGGTTCTTATTTTGCTTTGCTCAACGCATTTCTGATGACGAGAACGAAACAAAAATCATTTAAGAAGTTATAAAATGAGGAGTAAACATGGCTACATGAACATATATTTTCAACAACATGAAAAAAACATTGCTTAGGAGTAAAAGTAGACTCGAGTTGCAGCTTCTGTTGACTGAAATTAGACTAAACTAATGCGGCGTTACAGTTGCCACGAGTTCTGACCTTGGAGCGTTCCGGCTGGATTCACTTGTAAACAGTGTTGCTAACGCTCGCAGGCTAAACAAACGAACGTCGCGAACACGCTAAAGATTCAACCCGCGACAAACAAAAATGTCTGATTTGCAGATTCGAGCAGCAATATATAAGTATCCATTTATGGTGTCCATGGCAGGAGTTTTAAGGCCCAAATACATAGTCCCAAAATAAAATGGAACAAATGCAAAAAAACATACATGTTACATACACATATATGCACACACACAAAAACAACAGCATTATTATTATTATTATTATTATTATTATTATTAATAATAATAATAATAATAATAATAATAATAATAATAATAATAATAATAATAATAATAAAAAAACATTAAGTAGAGCAACTAATAATAATAATATTAGTTGCTCTACTTAATATGCTTTTTTATTATTATTATTATCATCATCATCTGGCCTTTTTTCAAGTCCCAAAAATCCCAGTTAGTAGCCATAAACTAAAACTATACGACACTAAAAAACAATCGCAAACATAAATGTGGATAGTTTTTCTATTAACTTCTACATTTTGACCCGTACTCTTATTTTTTGGAATCACTGTAATTTGATCATAGTTTATATTTTACTATTTCTGAGGTTTTGAAATGGGGCGTATTTAAATTCACAGGTGTCCAATGAGGAGATTCCGACGCCAACTCCAGAGCTCCCGCCTCGGCCAAATCAGCAGGTACCGTTTCTCCGTTTGATACCCGAAATTCAAGTGAGACGTTTTGAACAACTGCGCCGCCTGTAAGTTATTGTAATGCGCCTCGTCACCACCAGATGTCACCGAAAAACAACAGAAACATATTTTGTTACTTGTGTAAAGTTTATAATTGTACTTCCTGGTTGGACGCGAGCACAAATATGACACGGCTAGAGGTAATTCCACAACCGTTACCTAGCAACCGGACAGTTAACAGAAGTAAAACCATGATCAACATTTACCACAGGTTCTACACCAACAGGAGAACGTGTCATGTCGACTTAAACATTAAAAAAACCACAGTAATCAAGAGTAGTTACACAAGCTAACGTATGCTAATTCTTTGTTGGAGGACATAAAACGTGCCTCGGCGGTTTCGGATATTAGTTTCAAAATAAATAAATAAAAATATCTGTGTGTTTTCATGTTTTATCTGCGTAGGTTTCACTGGAAGCTGATCAAACTCCAGTTCTCCCGCCTCGACCAGATCAGCAGGTAACGTCGTCCTTTGCTGCTGCCAAGGCGAGTCTATTTGCACAGCGCAATTTGTACACAAAGTAATTCAGAGGGCTTCACAGAACTGGAAACGAAGCGTTGAAATCACAATACAGAACCGTGTCTAGTCTTCTGACTCTGACTCCAGCAGGAGGGGCCGGTCCTGTTCTAGTCCTGACTCTGGCACCAGCAGGAGGCGGTCCGTGTCTAGTCCTGACTCTGGGCACCAGCAGGAGGCCGGTCCGTGTCTAGTCCTGACTCTGGGCACCAGCAGGAGGCCGGTCCGTGTCTAGTCCTGCCTGCAGGAGTCTCCTTTGCATTAATAAGTACGTTTTAGAAAGCAGTTCACTGAGATGACCAGACTTTAAGGTTACCTGTGTCAGCGATTATAAAGGGAGTTTCAATATTATCGTGACATTTTTCAGTAGCAATATATCACACTTCATACCGCTACC